>CM068344.1:2750011-2802511 GCA_034769755.1 Odontamblyopus lacepedii | reverse complement strand
GTGTGTGTTTTGTGTGTGTGTTTGTTGTGTACTCTAACCCTCTGTGTGTGTGTTTTGTGTGTGTGTTTGTTGTGTACTCTAACCCTCTGTGTGTGTGTTGTGTGTGTGTGTTTGTTGTGTACTCTAACCCTCTGTGTGTGTGTTTTGTGTGTGTGTTTGTTGTGTACTCTAACCCTCTGTGTGTGTGTTTTGTGTGTGTGTTTGTTGTGTACTCTAACCCTCTGTGTGTGTGTTTTGTGTGTGTGTGTTTGTTGTGTACTCTAACCCTCTGTGTGTGTGTTTTGTGTGTGTGTGTTTGTTGTGTACTCTAACCCTCTGTGTGTGTGTTTTGTGTGTGTGTTTGTTGTGTACTCTAACCCTCTGTGTGTGTGTGTTTTGTGTGTGTGTGTTTGTTGTGTACTCTAACCCTCTGTGTGTGTGTTTTGTGTGTGTGTTTGTTGTGTACTCTAACCCTCTGTGTGTGTGTTTTGTGTGTGTGTTTGTTGTGTACTCTAACCCTCTGTGTGTGTGTGTTTTGTGTATGTGTGTTTGTTGTGTACTCTAACCCTCTGTGTGTGTGTGTTTGTTGTGTACTCTAACCCTCTGTGTGTGTGTTTTGTGTATGTGTGTTTGTTGTGTACTCTAACCCTCTGTGTGTGTGTTTTGTGTGTGTGTTTGTTGTGTACTCTAACCCTCTGTGTGTGTGTTTTGTGTGTGTGTTTGTTGTGTACTCTAACCCTCTGTGTGTGTGTTTTGTGTGTGTGTTTGTTGTGTACTCTAACCCTCTGTGTGTGTGTTTTGTGTATGTGTGTTTGTTGTGTACTCTAACCCTCTGTGTGTATGTTTTGTGTGTGTGTGTTTGTTGTGTACTCTAACCCTCTGTGTGTGTGTTTTGTGTGTGTGTGTTTGTTGTGTACTCTAACCCTCTGTGTGTGTGTTTTGTGTGTGTGTGTTTGTTGTGTACTCTAACCCTCTGTGTGTGTGTTTTGTGTGTGTGTGTGTTTGTTGTGTACTCTAACCCTCTGTGTGTGTGTTTTGTGTGTGTGTTTGTTGTGTACTCTAACCCTCTGTGGTTGTGTGTGTGTTGTGTACTCTAACCCTCTGTGTGTATGTGTTTTGTGTGTGTGTGTGTTTGTTGTGTACTCTAACCCTCTGTGTGTGTGTTGTGTACTCTAACTCTCTGTGTGTGTGTTTTGTGTGTGTGTGTGTTTGTTGTGTACTCTAACCCTCTGTGTGTATGTGTTTTGTGTGTGTGTTTGTTGTGTACTCTAACCCTCTGTGTGTGTGTTTTGTGTGTGTGTGTTTGTTGTGTACTCTAACCCTCTGTGTGTGTGTTTTGTGTGTGTGTTTGTTGTGTACTCTAACCCTCTGTGTGTGTGTGTGTGTTGTGTGTGTGTGTTTGTTGTGTACTCTAACCCTCTGTATGTGTGTGTGTTGTGTACTCTAACCCTCTGTGTGTGTGTGTGTGTGTGTTGTGTGTGTGTGTTTGTTGTGTACTCTAACCCTCTGTGTGTGTGTGTGTTTTGTGTGTGTGTGTGTGTGTTGTGTACTCTAACCCTCTGTGTGTGTGTTGTGTGTGTGTGTGTGTTGTGTACTCTAACCCTCTGTGTGTGTGTGTGTGTTTTGTGTGTGTGTGTGTTTGTTGTGTACTCTAACCCTCTGTGTGTGTGTGTGTGTTTGTTGTGTACTCTAACCCTCTGTGTGTGTGTGTGTGTGTGTGTGTGTGTTGTGTACTCTAACCCTCTGTGTGTGTGTGTGTGTGTGTGTTTGTTGTGTACTCTAACCCTCTGTGTGTGTGTGTGTGTGTGTGTGTGTTGTGTACTCTAACCCTCTGTGTGTGTGTGTTTCAGACATGGACGAGTGTGAGAACGACTATAACGGCGGCTGTGTTCACGAGTGCATCAACATCCCCGGGAACTATCGCTGCACCTGCTACGACGGCTTCATGCTGTCGCACGACGGACACAACTGCCTGGGTAACTCCTCCCCACCCATCCCTCCATCTTTACTCTATCCTCCCCACCCATCCCTCCATCTTTACTCTATCCTCCCCACGCATCCCTCCATCTTTACTCTATCCTCCCCACGCATCCCTCCATCTTTACTCTATCCTCCCCACGCATCCCTCCATCACCACTCATCCCTCCATCCTGCACTCATCCCTCCATCACTACTCATCCCTCCATCACCACTCATCCCTCCATCTTGCACTCATCCCTCCATCACTACTCATCCCTCCATCACCACTCATCCCTCCATCACCACTCATCCCTCCATCACCACTCATCCCTCCATCCTGCACTCATCCCTCCATCACCATTCATCCCTCCATCACCACTCATCCCTCCATCACCACTCATCCCTCCATCCTGCACTCATCCCTCCATCACTACTCATCCCTCCATCACCACTCATCCCTCCATCACCACTCATCCCTCCATCCTGCACTCATCCCTCCATCACCACTCATCCCTCCATCACCACTCATCCCTCCATCCTGCACTCATCCCTCCATCCTCCACTCATCCCTTCATCTTTACTCTATCCTCCCCACGCATCCCTCCATCTTTACTCTATCCTCCACTCATCCCTCCATCCTCCACTCTTCCACACTCATCCCTCCATCCTCCACACTCATCCCTCCATCCACACTCATCCCTCCATCCTCCACTCATCCCTCCATCCTCCACTAATCCACGCTATCCCTCTACTCCTCCACACTCATCCCTCCATCCATACTCATCCCTCCGTCCACACTCATCCCTCCATCCTCCACTCATCCCTCTATCCTCCACTCCTCCCCACTCATCCCTCCATCCACACTCTATACACACTCATCCCTCCATCTACTCTCCTCCCCACTCATCCCTCTATCCTCCTTCTGGTTTATTCCTGGTTAAGACCTGGTTTAGTTTATTCCTGGTTTAGATCTGGTTTAGACCTGGTTTAGACCTGGTTTACACCTGGTTTAGTTTATTCCTGGTTTAGACCTGGTTTAGACCTGGTTTAGACCTGGTTTAGTTTATTCCTGGTTTAGACCTGGTTTAGACCTGGTTTAGACCTGGTTTAGACCTGGTTTACACCTTATTTACACCTGGTTTAGACCTGGTTTAGTTTATTCCTGGTTTAGACCTGGTTTAGACCTGGTTTAGACCTGGTTTAGACCTGGTTTACACCTTATTTACACCTGGTTTAGACCTGGTTTGATCCTGTGGAGGGAAATCTCTGAGCGGAACGATGTTTGAAGAGGAGAGAGAGCAGAGGAGAGAAAGTCCGCAAAACAAGACTGCTTTCTGCTTCCACCTTGTGATGTCATCATGTGGTAGTACAGGAAGTGCTGGAGGAAGTGTCCGGGGTGAAGGAAGTCCGGGAGTCCCTGCGTAGACTGCTGCCCACGGATAAGAGGAAGAAAATGGATGGATGGGAAAAGGAAGGTAAAAGGAGCTGTTAACCCAGAAAACTACCACTTCATGACATCACAAGGTGGTGCAGAGCGTTTAGAGCTTTGGAGATGTGGACAGATGAATAATAAAGAGTGACTCAAACATGTGAATGAAACAAACACATCTCCAGGTCCGTTTTTGAGGAGGGAACGACATTAGAACAGGACTTGAAGGTAAAAAGAGTCAGTTTTGTGTGATTTTGGACTCAGATTTGAGCTAAACCATCACTGAAGAACGGGTCAAATGCAGCTGGGACTTTCCCCCGGTTTGTTTGTCACAAAAATTTCAAACATAACTTCAGTACTAAAGAACAGACTCGATACTTGATACAGATTCTGATCTCACGATGAAAATAAAACTCTCTTTCTTTAGACAATCTCCTGTGATTTTCCATATTAAACAGTAGAGCTTTATTTTCTATTCCCATGTGTCTAAACCAGGTTTAACCAGGTCTAAAACAGGTCTAAACCAGGACTAAAACAGGTCTAAAACAGGACTAAACCACGATTAAACCAGGTTTAACCAGGTCTAAACCAGGTCTAAAACAGGTCTAAAACAGGACTAAACCAGGACTAAACCACGATTAAACCAGGTTTAACCAGGTCTAAAACAGGTCTAAACCAGGTCTAAACCAGGACTAAACCAGGACTAAACCAGGACTAAACCACGATTAAACCAGGTTTAACCAGGTCTAAACCAGGTCTAAACCAGGACTAAGCCAGGACTAAACCAGAACCAAAACAGGACTAAACCAGGACTATTCTAGTCCAGGTCTAAACCAAGTCTAAACCAGGACTAAAACAAGTCTAAACCAGGACTAAACCAGGTCTAAACAAGGGCTAATCTAAACCAGGTCTAAACCAGATCAAAATTAGGTCTCATCCATTTTTTATTTATTTTTTATTTTTTTACTTTATTTTTAACAATTCAAAAAAGACAACAGGAACATCAAAAGACAGGCCTACAGATCAACAGGGGGAAGAAAAAAAACATAATAACAATAATAAAAACTAAAACAACAACATAAAATAAAATAAAAATCCCACATTATTACACAGTCACAATTCCTCTCTCTTCACCCATTTCGCCCAATTTCTCTCATATAGATCCTCCCTCAGTCTCAGTCTGTACGTCATTCTCTCCATCTCCTGAATTTCCCCAACTATGGACAGCCACTGGTTTTTAGTTGGTCTGTCTGGTTTCAGCCAGTTTTTTGTAATGGTCTTTTTACAAGCAATAAGGAGTATTTTCACCAGATATTGGTCTTCAATACACACAATCTCCTCCAGATGCCCAAGATAGAGCACCGCACAGGTAAAAGGAACACTGTAATCTTAAATCCCACAAATAGCATCGTATACCTGTCGCCAAAATGGTTCAAGTGTTTTGCAGCTCCAAAAGACATGCGTGTGGTGTGGTGCCATTTCTCCACACTTTCTCCAGCACTGATGCTGCTGGGAGGTTTGTTTGCTTGTTGTTTGAGGGGTAATAAAGAAGCGAATCTGATTTTTCCAAGCAAATTCTCTCCATGTATGTGATTGTGTTGTGGTTTGATGGTTTTCCCACATCCCAAGCCAGATCTCGTCTGTAATCTCCTCCCCCAATTCCTTCTCCCATTTGGCTTTAATGTATATTGTAGAGTGCTGTCTGCTGTCCAGTAGGTGTAAATAAAGTTTTGAGATGGCTTTAGGGGTAGGTCCCTGATAAGATATTAGAAAGATTTTAATAAGGGGATGCACCTCTTCTTTTTTTTTATCTTTTTTATGTAATAGTCCCTCATTTGCAGATACCTAAATAGGTCTGCATTTGTTAAGCCAAATGAATCTTTCAATTCCTGAAAACTAAGCATTTCCCCCTCCTTTGTAATGGTACACATTGCAGTTATTCCTATATCTACCCAGTGTCTGAAAGTCGTGTCTGTTGATCCTGGAATAAAGTTCTTGTCGTAAGCAATCCATTTTAAAAGGTTTAGCCCATCATCAAATTTCAACTGTTTCGCGACAGAGTGCCATGTATCTAGGGTAAAGGATGGTATTGGGTCCATCTCCTCCCTAGCATGGAGAGGGAGTTCCTTCTCACCAATGTATGTTTGAATAGGAAATCTACAGCTATTTATTTCTATATCTTTCCAGTGAGCTATAAAGTTAGTACAGCACCAATTCAGTAATGGACGTATTTGAGCTGCAATAAAGTAGTCTTTCAGGCTTGGGAGAGCTAAGCCCCCCCTGTACTTGGGCAACTGGAGGGTGGTGAATCGCACTCTAGGTCTGTTACCCTCCCAAATGAATCTAGATATTAACTTGTCCCACTTTGCAAAATGTGGTTGTGGAACTTGTATTGGGAGTGATTGATATAAGTATAGCAGCCTGGGTTGAATATTCATCTTGACTACATTGATCCTGTCAGTAAAATCCATAGGGTAGGTGGACCAGCGCTCCATATCAGCCCTTAATATATTGTTGACATTATTATAGTTTTCTTTGTACAGATCAGAGGGGTTTTTAGTTATGTTTACTCCAAGGTACTTGATCGATGTTGCTTCCCAATTTAGTTTATGCTCTTTGAGTTCTGGTGAGGGGACGGTGTGGAACAGAAGTACCTGAGTCTTTGACATGTTGAGTCTGTATCCAGAGTAATCACCAAATTTCTTCAACTTTTGCAAGAGCCTATCAAAATGATTAACTGGATCATTCAGATATATTAACACATCATCTGCGAAAAGGCTAATCACATGATTTTTATTGTTAATTTCCACTCCGCTCAGTAATGAATCTTCCCTAATCATTTGGGCTAAGGGTTCTATGTAAATAGCAAATAAGATGGGGCTTAAACAGCAACCCTGTCTGGTTCCTCTCTCCAGAGTAAATTTACTTGACAAAGAGCCATTAATCTTTATCCTGGCTGTAGGTTCGTTGTATATTGCTTTAATACATTGTATGCTTTTCTTTTTAAATCCAAATTTCTCCAAGGTCATATAAAGAAACTCCCAGGATACCATGTCAAAAGCCTTCATTGCATCTAGGCTAAGTAATGCTGTTGGTAGTTTGTATTTGTTAATTCTGTTTATTAAAAGTAGTGTTCTTCTAATATTGTCTTGAGTTTGGCGCCCCCTAACAAAACCTGTTTGATCTTCGTCTATTATATCTGGTATAATTTTTTGTAGCCGTTGAGCTAATATGGAGGTATATAATTTATAGTCAATGTTAAGAATTGAAATTGGCCTATAGTTTTCACATAATTCTATATCCTTTTTGGCTTTAGGAAGTACTGTTATAATTGCTTCCTTCCATGATGGAGGTATACAATTTTCTTGTAAGATCCAATTAAAAGTAGTGAGAAGAACGGGGGACAAGACTTTATTAAATTTTTTATACCACTCCGATGGAAAACCATCGCTACCTGGTGACTTTGATGTCTTCAAATTTCCTATAGCACTTGTAATTTCGTTAGTGGTTATCTGTGAGACTATTTCTTCATTTTGGTTCCTACCTATAGATGGTAGGTCCAGATTATCCAAAAAGGTTTTAGTTTCTCTTTTATTAATATCAGTTTTCTGTGAGTAGAGATCTACATAGTAATTCCTAAACACATGTTCAATTCCTTTTGACTCATATTTAATTTTATTAGAGGAGGGGTCTTTTATTTTATAGATCACCCTTTCTGTTTGTTGCTTACGCAACTTTCTGGCCAATAATTTAGCTGCTTTAGGGCCTGTTTCGTAGTAAGATTGTTTCAAATATCTTGCTTTTATTTCTACTTCTTGTTGTAGGTGTTCAGTTATTTTATGTCTGATTTCCTTCAGTTTCTGTTGATTTTCATCGCCTGCTTTTAATTTATGACTATTTTCTATTGCCTTTAGTTCAGTAAGAAGGGATTGGTAATATGCCATCTTTGCTTTCTTAAGGCTGCTAGAGATTGCTATCAGTTTACCACGCAGGACTGCCTTTAGGGCGTCCCAAAGCATTATTGGGTTTGTTTCATCATTGTCATTATCTTGAAGATAAATTTCTATTTCTGTCTGGATCTGATTAGTTATGGCCTCATTATTTAATATTCCTACATTAAGTCTCCACAAGGTGTCTCTTCTTCTGCCTCGTAGACAGACTGTTAAATATAAAGCACTGTGATCAGACACATCTGTCACACCTATTGTGCAATTTTTAATTCTATCCCTGTCTTCTTTTTGCATGAAAAAATAGTCTATTCTGGAGTAAACAGAGTGTGTTGCTGAAAAATGACTATAGTCTTTTTCGAGGGGGTGAAGGTCCCTCCAGACATCAAAGAGACCCATTTCTTCTAATGTATTGTTTAAGAGATTTGAAATATGTGGTTTACTTCTTTTCTTACTTGTTGTGTCAAGACCATAGTTAAGAATCACATTGAAATCGCCCCCACAAATACAGATTCCTTCCGTTTCTAGTGCTATAGTATCAAAAAGAGATTTAAAGCAAGCCTTGTCTGCATCTGGTGGTGCATATACATTCACCAGTGTCACTGTGGTCTGTTCAATTCTCCCCTTAACCATAATGTACCTCCCCTCCATATCCTTTATTTCCTTAATGCATTCAAATGGGGTTGAATTTGATATTAGTATCGCCACGCCTCTCTGACGTGTGTTAATATATGAATTATAATATGATTTTCTAAATCCAAACCTTTTCAGTTTCTCATGTTCAGTTTTTGACATATGAGTTTCCTGTAGAAAGCATATTTGTAGCCTTTCCTTTTTAAGTTTTCTCATTACCATAGCTCGTTTGACTGGGTTTCCTAGACCATTTACATTAAGGGATATAATCTTTAGTTCTTCAGGTAATGCTGTGCTTATCATGAAAAATTGAATTATTATTGTATGTAATTCCCCTATTTAGGCCAACACTTGAACAAACATAAACATTGAATGAACAGTTGCAAAACAAACAAAAATATAAGTCTATTTGTGATTTCCATGTAGAAATGTCGGTATCCCTTACCATAAGCCGACATCTCTTCCGAGTTGGGGGAAAAACCTCTCACAGGGAGAGGGCCCCCGTCTAGCAGTGAGAGTCCATCCACTAGGAAGAAACCCACCCACACTGGAACAGATGATCATTGTCCCCAGACCAACAGTCCAAGAATGAAGAGAAATAACCCATTTTCTCTATTTTACATTTATAAGAAAAAACCCAAAGTAAACTTGTGAATCATATCAGAGTGCTGTCTCCTATTTGCAAATACCACTAATCAGTCTCTCCGTGTACATCACCTCCATCTCTGGAGTGTCGAAACTCCTGGACCCTTTGTCCCGCTCGTTTTCCCGCAGCCGCTGCTTTTCCGCCCTCAACACGTTTCCAAGATGAAAAAGATGTCGCACGCAGTCGCCCCAGAAGTGTATCATACGTCTGTACCTCCAGTGGGCTGTCAACTTCAACTCCTCTTTGTCGTAGGTCAGCTGTCGCCTCCTGCGCATTATTGTAGGTTTTCTTTCCATTGGGCCAGTGTATGTGCATTTTCGTGAACGGTGTCTTGAAGCGTATGCCCTGTTTTTTAAGAGCTGCTTTCACGTGTGCATAGTCCTTGCGTCTTTGCAATACACCTGCACTGTAATCGTGATCGAAGTATATCCGACTGTCCCCTATTTTAATATCTTTCTTTTCCCATGCTCGGGACAAGATAAGCTCCTTCGTGTTGTACTGCTGGAAATTGACAATTACTGACCTGGGAGGCTTATCCGCTTTTGGTTTTGCAGTCAGGGCTCTGTGCGCTCGCTGTATCTGGAGATCTGTGCCAACCGAAAGTTCAGTATCCAACCATTGCTTTATAAAGTCTAGAGTTTGTCCATTTTGTTCAGTATCCTCTGGAATACCATATATCCTCAGATTATTTCGCCTCGACCGTGACTCCAGATCGTCCAGCTTTTCAATCATTATGCGACGTTCCTTCAGCAATTCTGTGATTACCGTGTTTGCCTCAGTGGTCCAGGTCTCCATCTCCTCTGTTCTAGCCCGATTAGCTTCGATTCTTTCGTTATGTTCTCGCATGTCCTTAGAGACAGTGGTGAACTTCTGATCGATATCCTCTCTCAGCTCTGTCACCTCACGTTTCATCTGCGTTGTTATATCTTCTTTAAACGACCGTAGTTCGGTCTTGAGGTCGCTCCGTAGAGCCTGGATCTGCTCGCGGAGTCCCTCCATTGCTAGCTGGAGTGGGGCGGCAGAATCTGATTCATCCCTCGACATACTGGAGGTAGCCCCTGCTTGTTCGCACTTTGTTCCGGGTTTATCTGATTTTTTTGGGTTTTAGCTCTTCCTGCCATCTTCCGCAATTAAATCAACTAAAACACTTCTCCTTATATCTTTGACATCGAGTCTCGGCGGATTCAAAACTGTTAGCCTGAGGGAGTTCGCTGTCTACGCAGCCATCCTCTCAGCAGCCATCTTCAGGTCTTATCCATTTCTAAACCAGGTGTAAACCAGGACAAAACTAAAGCAGGTCTAAACCAGGTCTAAACTAGGTCTAAACTAGGTCTAAACCAGGTCTAAACCAGCTCCAAATCAGGTCTAATCCAGGTGTAATCCAGGTCGAAACCAGGTCTAAACCAGGACTAAAGCAGGACTAAACTAAGTCTAAATCAGATCTAAACCAGGACTAGCCCAGGTCTAACCCAGGTCTAACCCAGGTCTAACCCAGGTCTAACCCAGGTCTAAACCAGGTCCATGGGTGGACTCTAGTCTCTGTGCTCTTGTTCTAAATCGTTGTAAACACATTCAGGCTCTGCTCCGTCCTGAAAACGGGACTTTTTTTAGTATCGGCTCTAGTTTCGATACTGGTTTTAGGTTTTAGTCTGGATTCGTGTCTGGTTCTGGGTCCTTCCTCCCGCCCGGGCCGTCGTGAGCCTGTTAAAATGTTAAAACGGTGGATGTGTGAATGTGGCTCCTCAGACTGCAGCTCCCTCCTCTCCCGTGTTTATTTGTCTGGCCTTGTGCGGCGGAGTTCATCGGGGCGCTGAGCTGGAAGTGCCGTTTATTTGTGTTTGAAATGACTTTTTGAACGGGCTGCGCTGGTGCCGAGGAGAGAGCCGAGCCACGTCACTGCGCCTGGGAGCAGGGCGGACGAAAGGAACGCAAAAGAGACGCAAAAGAGACAAAAGGAATGCAAAAGAGATGCAAAAGAGACAAAAGGAAGGCAAAAGAGATGCAAAAGAGACAAAAGGAACGGAAAAGAGATGCAAAAGAGACAAAAGGAACACAAAAGAGACGCAAAAGAGACAAAAGGAACGCAAAAGAGACGCAAAAGAGATAAAAGGAACGCAAAAGAGATTAAAGGAACGCAAAAGAGACGCAAAAGAGACAAAAGGAGCGCAAAAGAGATTAAAGGAACGCAAAAGAGACAAAAGGAACGCAAAAGAGATGTAAAAGAGATAAAAGGAACGCAAAAGAGACTAACGGAATGGAAAAGAGACAAAAGGAACGCAATAGAGACAAAAGGAACGCAATAGAGACAAAAGGAACGTAAAAGAGACGCAAAAGGAACGCAAAAGAGACACAAAAGGAACGTAAAAGAGACTAAAGAAACGCAGAAGAGACAAAAGGAACACAAAAGAGACTAAAGGAACGCAGAAGAGACAAAAGGAACACAAAAGAGACTAAAGGAATGCAAAAGAGACTAAAGGAATGCAAAAGAGACTAAAGGAATGCAAAAGAGACAAAAGTAACACAAAAGAGACTAAAGGAATGCAGAAGAAACAAAAGGAACACAAAAGAGACTAAAGGAATGCAGAAGAGACAAAAGGAACACAAAAGAGACTAAAGGAATGCAAAAGAGACTAAAGGAACGCAAAAGAGACAAAAGTAACACAAAAGAGACCAAAGGAACGCCAAAGAGACAAAAGGAATGCAAAAGAGACAAAAGGAACGCAAAAGAGATGGAAAAGAGACAAAAGGAACGCAAAAGAGACGGAAAAGAGACAAAAGGAACGCAAAAGAAATGCAAAAGGAATGCAAAAGAAACAACAGGAACGCAAAAGAGACAAACGGAACGCCATAGACACAAAAGGAACACCATAGAGACAAAAGGAACGCCATAGAGACAAAAGGAACGCCATAGAGACAAAAGGAATGCCATAGAGACAAAAGGAATGCCATAGAGACAAAAGGAATGCCATGGAGACAAAAGGAACGCAAAAGAGACAAAAGGAATGCAAAAGAGACAGAAAAAGAGACAAAAGGAACGCAAAAGAGATGGAAAAGAGACAAAAGGAACGCAAAAGAGACAAAAAGAATGCAAAAGAGACAAAAGGAACACGAAAGAGACAAAAGGAACGCAAAAGAGGCAAAAGGAACGCAAAAGAGAGAAAAAAGAGACTCAGACGAAATGCAAAAGAGACTAAAGGAACGCAAAAGAGAAGGGACAAAGACGGAGAACATTTTTTTTTTTTTTTTTATATTTCGTTAAATCGTTACTAATGAAAACGATTCACCTTATACATGGATCGGCCTGTTGTGTTTTATTTAAAGAGCCATACCTGATTATCTGAGCAGTTGTAGGGAGTATTATCTGTTCCATAAGAGTGAGTTGTACAGTTGTAGGGAGTATTATCTGTTCCATAAGAGTGAGTTGTACAGTTGTAGGGAGTATTATCTGCCCCTCTATAGTCTGGTGCAGTGTAGTGTAGGGAGTATTGCCTGAAGTGACTTGTTGTACAGTTGTAGGAAGTAGGGCCCGATCAATATGGATTTTGTTGCGGCCGATATGATACTGATATAATGGGAGTTGGAGCTGCCGATATAATTCCGATATGTTAATGACGTAAAAAATCACTGTAAATTTTCAGTTGGGTTTATTTAGGCGACATTTCTTGTTCTTTTGCCTCTTTACGTCATATTTAAAGACAGTCGGTCGGACTAATGATGTTTTTGTACGATATTCTCGCCTGTAAAGAAAGTTCTGTAAGTAAGCTACCGCTATTAGCCTTTAGAGGTAAATGTGTGTGCACCGCGGGAATTAATGATCTGCTAAATGCCGATAATTCATACCTCTATTCACAGCTCATTTACATATCAGTGTGTGTCTAGTAACATATATACGGCCACTATAGTCACTTTACAGTCGCTAACAGAAGAGAAAACAGCCTGTTTATGTGTGCGAGCTACAGCAGCTAATCGCTAACCAATGAGAAAGAACCAAAACGAGCTTCAAAACCGACACATTTCAACACTGAGCCTCACACAGGCTCCTCTCAGATCAGCACTAAGAACTGTCCTTTAATCCAGACTCACACTGAGCGGCCGCAAAAACAACAGAATCTCAGTGTTGTGCAGGTGGATCTGTGGCTGCGGCTCTAAACAAACGCACATGGTGATGCGTTCAGGGGCGGGACGGACACAGACAAATGACTCCTCAGATAAATCCTGATGCCCCGCCACAGATCAGGACATTTATCTGTCTGTAAACTGGATTAAATGGGCAGAATACAGAGAGTCTGAGCTTTAGAACGAGGTAAAATATCCACATGGAATATCGGCCCAGATTGGCAAGATTTTAGCCGATATGTTTCCAAGTGTCCGTATTGGCCGATAATATCGGCTAACCGATATATCGGTTGGGCCCTAGGAGGGAGTATTATCTGTTACATAAGGGTGAGTTGTACAGTTGTAGGGAGTATTATCTGTTACATAAGGGTGAGTTGTACAGTTGTAGGGAGTATTATCTGTTACATAAGGGTGAGTTGTACAGTTGTAGGGAGTATTATCTGTTACATAAGGGTGAGTTGTACAGTTGTAGGGAGTATTATCTGTTACATAAGGGTGAGTTGTACAGTTGTAGGGAGTATTATCTGTTACATAAGGGTGAGTTGTACAGTTGTAGGGAGTATTATCTGTTACATAAGGGTGAGTTGTACAGTTGTAGGGAGTATTATCTTTTGCGGTTATTCTCGGTCGCACCACATGACATTTTACACTAAAAAAGCTTAATATAAATGTTAAATATAGATTTATGCACCTGACACTGTAAATATTTCAAAAAGTTCAATACAAACTAATATTTTTTATATTTTAAATTTGCCTGTTGAAAATCCTTATTTTCATATGATACAAAAAAACACCATTACCAGTTATTATTTTGACATGATAAAGAACCCGACCCTCCCACACAGAAGAAATAAAATAAAATACAAAATAATAGATGCATTGAGATAAAAGAAAAGAAAAGAAAACACACAATACCAAAAAATGGGTTGGTAATATTACACATAGTTAATACAGCCCCAACTATAAAATAAAATTAAAGTGTTACAGTAGAATAGTCAAATAGGGCTCACGTCAAATTATTATATTAAGTTTTTTTGTGTGTGTTTAAGGCCAGATTTCCAAACACCTGTTGGAACGTCTGATAAGAGTGTGTCTAATCTTTTCCATTTTCATAAAGTACAGAATATCTTTAATCCACTGAGCGTGTGATGGAGGCCGTGCATTTTTCCTCTTTAATAAAACTTGTCCTCGAGCGAGGAGTGAGCAGCAGTCCTGATGTTTGTGCAGGGGGTGAAGGGCGAGGAGGATCTAAGGCAGGTTTGGGCAGTTAAGTTTTCCAAGGTGTCACATGAGAAACAAAATATTGTGGAGGCCAAAATGCTTAACTCATTTCTGCATCATATTAATTGTATTTCTTTATGAAAAAGCAGTAAATATCATTGTTTTGTTGCGCTGGTCAGACTGGTAAGAGTTTATGTTGTGAGAAAGCAATGAAAAAGTGGGGCTACCTTACAAAAAAAAAACAAAAAACACCTCTAAAAATAAAAATAATGCAGCTTTAGTCCATACATGAGATAAAATTATAAAATATGTTTGTTTTGAAATTCCAAATTATTATTATATTAATATATAGGGGCTGATCAGTCAACAAAAGAGCCATATGTGGACCGGGAGCTCAACAATGCCGAGTTTTAGTCAGAAAATGGTCCGTTGAGACATTTTTATACGCCCGTATAAAAAGACGGGACGTATTATGTTATGGCGCTGTCCGTCCGTCCGTCTGTCCGTCCGTCCGTCTGTCCGTCCGTCCGTCTGTCCGTCTGTCCGTCTGTCCGTCTGTCCGTCTGTCCGTCCATCCGTCTGTGGACACTTCAAAGCTTTGTAGTGTCTTTAAGTTCTGTTGCTGCGATCTGATTGGTGGAATTCCGATTCTAGAATGTGATGATGTCATACTCATACTCCTACTGCAAGAGCCAGATTTCCCTATTGATTATCCGTCCGTCCGTCTGTCCGTCTGTCCGTCTGTCCATCTGTCTGTGGACAATTTCTTGTCCGCGCTCTAACTCGACAACCGTCTCACCTAGGAATGTCAAACTTCCAAACTGCACCAACAATTCATCTTTAACTGGGTTTGACAAATTCTAACTTAATTCTATATACAATAATTCAAAGTACGGGCGTATTTTGCCCCGCTGGAGGAGCTCTTGTTATGTAATATAACAAAGTTTTAGTGTCCAGGGCAGGAGGAGGAGCTCTGGTCTGTCTCTACTGGAGGGACAGACATAAATTATATAAATGTAAGTACAGTAAATTAAACACAAATATCATAATATAAATACAGAATATCTCAGTTATACAAGATGTTTTTAAGATGTTTTGTTGTATTTCGAATAAACGTGATATTTTAACTACACTTTTCATATTGAAATGACATTTAAACAAGCTTAGATAATGCTCCCTACAACTGCACAACAACTCACACTTATGGAACAGATAATACTCCCTACAAATGTACAGGGTGATATCCGAGTCGATACGATATTTATTGTGATATGGTGGGAAAGATCACGATATTACAGTATTCTACATATTAACGAGACTGACGTTACAAAACACTTTGGCCAGTCATTTGGTGCAACATTTATTGTCATTAGGGATGGAACGAGATCCAAATCTCTCTGTACCAGATTTTCACCATAAACATCTCACTGTACCAGATTTATTACAATTCAAAACTGTGAATCTGCGACTTTTTCCTCTAAAAATGCTTCACAGACTTAATAAAAAAAAAATGAAGAGTTCAAAGTGCTTAGAACAGTTATTTCTTCACGTCGTCTGCACTGAAACGGAGCAAAGGATCATGGTCTATGTAGTTCCCTCTGTTTTTTTTAGCGGTTTCTGCATCAGAACTGTTCATTTAAGCGAAGAGACTTGGTATTCGATATATTGTGATGGTCCACGATATTATTGTGAGACCTTTGACCAGATCATATCACCATATTTCGGTTATTGTTACATCCCTAATACTCAGGATGTAGAAGAAAGATGATTTTGGAGCAGAGTTCCATATTTGGATTTCCTGTGGTGAGTATCATAGCAACCAAAGAGCCAATCAGGAGCGAGCAAGGGTGTAAGAAAATATCGATTCAGTGATATATCGCGAAATTCTTATATCGATTCAAAATGTATCTGAATCCATTTTTAAAAGCCATGTTTTTCATTAAAAAATCATAAGTTCAATTTATTGTTCTCGTGATTTCAAACTTAAATAAACTGTATTTTATGAAATTTTGTTCTTGTGAATGTGTACTCGACCAAAATATTATCCATAATTATTGATAAGTCACACTATATTGTCCTCTGTTTTAGAGCAGGATGTATCGCCTGTTCATGACCCGATTCTGTTTCTCTGTAGACGTGGACGAATGCGCCGACAACAACGGCGGCTGTCAGCAGGTCTGTGTGAACACCATGGGCAGCTACGAGTGCCAGTGTACGCACGGCTTCTTCCTGAGCGACAACCAGCACACCTGCATCCACCGCTCAGACGGTAAGGGACAAAACTAAAGCAAAACACACCCAAACTCACCTAAATTAACCCAAAACTCACCAAAATTAACCCAAGTTACAGCAAAATTAACCCAAATTACACCAAAACTCACCTAAATTAACCCAAATCACACCAAAACTAAACCAAAACACAACAACTAGCATACATGTATACACCAATCAGACGGTAAGGGACAAAAGTAAGCCAAATCACACCAAAACACACCTAAATTAGCTCAAAACTAAACCAAAGCAGCCTGTATACGTCATTCAGACAGTAAAAGAACACATATTATTAGTATCCTCCATTTAGCAACTTTATTTACTGTTATTGCTTTGGCTGGAATGTTCCACAGTACGGCATAAACTCATTCTATCTTCATGGAGACCAAACCAGACCAAGTTCCAGGTCAGATCTATTTTTGAGCTGTAAAACCACCTGTGATTGAGTAAATGTGAAGTAGTGGGCAGGATTACACGCACGGTGTCAGGTTTACTAATTGGAGCCTTTGGACATCGATCGTATTGTGTTATTGATCGGTCGGGTGTGTGACAGGTCAAAGGTGGAGGTCTTACATCATCCCTAACGTGACCTCTGTGACCTAACGCCGCTCTAATTAAACCAAACACAAGATTCATCACAGAGGCGTGTCCGGGTTTAGGCTTATTGACGCAGGAACGGGCCTGATCCACACATGATTCTCCTTCTCGTTCTTTGTGTAACATTAAGGAAGCATTGTGTAACTTTCTGTTTGTCGTTGCTCTGCCCGGAATGTCCCACAGTGTGACATTAAACTGCTCTACTTTACATTTATTCAATTACAGGTGGTTTTAAAGTTCATTTTCTACGTGAACTAGTTCAAAGTTCGGTTCCCAAATCTCAAAATGAACTTGTTCGTGCATAGTTCATAATTGTTTATAGTTAATAGTTCGTTCATATTCATTTTCCGCTAGATCTGAAGGTTTAATGCCATACTGCGGAACATTCCAGCCAAAGCAGTGACATCTCCATGGAGAAAAGCATTTGATGGATCATACATCAGAAAAGTTACACAGTGCAGCTTTAACTCGTCATATTTGTCTTCTGGTACAAAAGTCCTTTCAGCTGAAACACTCATGTTTTGGGGCTGAATAACGGCTCCACTTTCTGAAGTTGTCGCGAAAACATCATGTGACTTTGCTTTAATTCTCCTGAGAAGATCAGGACTAAACCAGGACTAAACCAGCACTAAACCAGGAATAAATCAGGACTAAACCTGGACTAAACCAGGACTAAACCAGGACTAAACCAGGACTAAACCAGGACTAAACTAGGACTAAACCAGGACTAAACTAGGACTAAACCAGGACTAAACCAGGAATAAATCAGGACTAAACCAGGGCTAAACTAAGACTAAACCAGGACTAAACCAGGACTAAACCAGGACTAAACTAGGACTAAACCAGGACTAAACCAGGAATAAACTGGGACTAAAACCCAGACTAAACCAGGGCTAAAACCAGGGCTAAAACCAGGACTAAATCAGGACTAAATCAGGGCTAAACCAGGACTAAACCAGGACTAAGCCAGGACTAAACCAGGTCTAAACCTTTAGTTTATTTCTCCTGACAAAAGAGGCTGAACTTTGTGTCAGTTTTTGTTTCATGTGGAGAGTTCCAGGAATTACAGATAAGAACCAGAAACCAGATCACAAATCTGCGGTCACTTATCTCACCTGTCTCACCTGTCTCACCTGTCTCACCTGTCTCACCTGTCTCAGCTCAGGTTAAATGTCGTGTGAATGCAGCCTATATGTTTTTGGACTTGTTATATTTGTGTAGAAATGTGCCCGGTGCCACTTTTTGTCCATGTGTAATAGTGACGCTTTTGAACGGTTTTGTCTCTGCCTCATTAACACCAAAAACAAAGGGGGACAAACGGACCCCTGGGGAACACCCTTTGAGATCAGAGACTGTTGCTCTCGTTGTGTAGGTTTAATAGCTGGATAAATGTAAATAAAATATAATAGGTTTTGGGATAATGGGCCATTTCACTGTTATACATGATCAGGGAAACATTTGTGGCTCATGGTGTGTTTGTGGTGTTGGTGTGATTGTGGTGGCGTGCTTGTGGTGTATTTGTTGGCGTGCTTGTAGCGTCCTCAGTGACATACTTGTGGTGTACTTGTGGTGTGCTTTGTGGTGTGCTCGTGGTGTACTCATGGTGTTCTCGGTGGTGTTCTTGTGGCATCCTCAGTGGTGTGTTTAGTGATGGTGGTGTACTCGTGGCATCCTCGGTGGTGTCCTCAGTGACGTGTTTGTGGTGTACTCATGGCGTACTCGTGGCGTGCTTGTTGCGTCCTCGGTGGCGTGCTCGTGGCGTGCTTGTTGCGTCCTCGGTGGCGTGCTCATGGCGTGCTTGGTGGTGTTCTTGTGGCATGCTTGTGGCATACTCACTGGCGTGTTTGTGGTGTGCTCGTGGCGTCCTCAGTGACATGCTTGTGTATTCGTGGCGTGCTTGGTGCCGTGCTTGTTGCGTCCTCTGTGACGTGTTCGTGGTGTGCTTGTGGCATCCTCGGTGGCGTGTTTGGTGGCAGTGCCATGCTCTTGGCATGCTTGTGGCCTGCTTGTGGCAGCGGTGTACTCATGGCGTCGTCGGTGGCATCCTCAGGGGTGGCCTCGATGCCGTCCCCAGTGGTGGCGTTCTCGGTGGCGTATTTGTGGCGTCTCGGTAGTATGGTTGTGGTGTCCTCGGTGGCGTGTTTGTGGCATCTCGGTGGCGTATTTGTGGCGTCTTGGTGGCATGTTTGTGGCGTCTCGGTGGCGTACTCATGGCATGCTTGGTGGTGTGCTTGTCGCATCCTCGGTGACATGCTTATGGTGTACTCATGGCGCTGTCGGTGGCGCCATCGGTGGGGGCCTCGATGCCGTCCTTGGTGGCATCCCTGGTGGCGTTCTTGGTGGTGTCCTTGATGGCATCCGCAGTGGCGTCCTCAGTGGCGTCCTCGGTGGCATGTTCGTGGCGTGCTCATGGCGTGTTCGTGGCGTCCTCGGTGGCGTGTTTGTGGCGTGCTCACGGCGTGTTCGTGGTGTGTTTGTGGCGTGCTCATGGCGTGTTCGTGGTGTGTTCGTGGCGTGCTCACGGCGTGTTCGTGGCGTCCTCGGTGGCGTGTTTGTGGCGTGCTCACGGCGTGTTCGTGGTGTGTTCGTGGCATGCTCACGGCGTGTTTGTGGCGTGCTCACGGCGTGTTCGTGGTGTGTTCGTGGCGTGCTCATGGCGTGTTTGTGGTGTGTTTGTGGCGTGCTCACGGCGTGTTCGTGGTGTGTTCGTGGCGTGCTCACGGCGTGTTCGTGGTGTGTTCGTGGCATGCTCACAGCGTGTTTGTGGCGTGCTCACGGCGTGTTCGTGGTGTGTTCGTGGCGTGCTCATGGCGTGTTCGTGGCGTCCTCGGTGGCGTGTTTGTGGCGTGCTCACGGCGTGTTCGTGGTGTGTTCGTGGCATGCTCACGGCGTGTTTGTGGCGTGCTCACGGCGTGTTTGTGGCGTGCTCATGGCGGCGTGCTCACGGCGTGTTCGTGGTGTGTTCGTGGCGTGCTCACGGCGTGTTCGTGGTGTGTTTGTGGCGTGCTCACGGCGTGTTTGTGGTGTGTTTGTGGCGTGCTCACGGCGTGTTTGTGGTGTGTTCGTGGCGTGCTCATGGCGTGTTCATGGCGTGTTTGTGGCGTGTTCATGGCGTGCTCACGGCGTGTTCGTGGTGTGTTTGTGGCGTGCTCATGGCGTGTTTGTGGCGTGTTCGTGGCGTGCTCATGGTGTGTTCACGGCGTGTTTGTGGTGTGTTCATGGCGTGCTCACGGCGTGTTCGTGGTGTGTTTGTGGCGTGCTCACGGCGTGTTCGTGGCGTGCTCATGGCGTGTTTGTGGCGTGTTCATGGCGTGTTTGTGGCGTGTTCATGGCGTGCTCACGGCGTGTTCGTGGTGTGTTTGTGGCGTGCTCATGGCGTGTTTGTGGCGTGTTCGTGGCGTGCTCATGGTGTGTTCATGGCGTGTTTGTGGCGTGCTCACGGCGTGTTTGTGGCGTGCTCACGGCGTGTGCAGATGTCCTTTGGCCTCTGGGCTGTGGGCTGTGGTCAGACGACCTCTGACACGGGTCACATATGTAACATGTGTGAACACGCCCACAACTCATGACTCTGCTGAGGAAGACAAGAGAGAGAGAGGGGAAGACAGAGAAAGGAGGAGGAGGGAGGGAGGGAGAGAGAGGGAGAGAGAAGGGGAAAGGAGAGAGAGGTGAAGATGTGTAACAGCATGAGAGAAAGATGAAAACAAGAGGGAGAGAGAAGAGGAAAGGGAGGGGAGAGAGAAGAGAGGGAAGAGAGAGTGAAAAGTGAGGAGAGGGAGAGAGAATCGGGTGGGGAGGAGACATGGAGGGAGAAGAGATAGAGGGAAAGGAGAGCGAGAGAGGTGAAGACGTGTGAGCAGGAGAGAAAGATGAGGGAGAGAAAGAGTTAGAAAGAGAGGAAGAGGGGAGAGAAAAAGAAGGCAATAGGGAGGAGATGGAGTAAAGAGAGAAGGAAAGAGAGAGAAAGAGGTGAAGACATGTCTGACATCAACACGAGAGAGGAGGAGAGACAGAAAGGGGGGAGGAGAGAAAGGGAAAGAGAAGGAAGAGGTGAAGACATGTTTGACATCTGTATAACACGAGAGAGGAGGAGAGACAGAAAAGGGGAATGAGAGAAAGGGAAAGAGAAGGAAGAGGTGAAGACATGTTTGACATCTGTATAACACGAGAGAGGAGGAGAGACAGAAAAGGGGGATGAGAGAAAGGGAAAGAGAAGGAAGAGGTGAAGACATGTTTGACATTTGTAGAGCACGAGACGGGGGGAGGAAGAGAAAGACGGAGGAGGAGAAGAGAGGGATGGGGAAGGGAGAAACGCTGCTCTGATATTGATGTGTGACATCTGTACAACGAGAGAGAAAAAGGAGGAGAGGAAGAAGAGAGAGGGAAAGGAGGGAGAGAGAGGGGAAAGAGTAAAGACAGAATGAGAAGTGAGGGACGAATAGGGGAGAGGACGGTGAGCGAGAGGAGAGAGGTGAAGACATGTTTGACATTTGCATAAAAGAGGAGGAGAAAGAGAGGGATAAAGAGAGGGAGGAGGGGCAAAGATAGACAGATAGAGGAGAGAGAGGGCGAAAAAGAGTGAGATGGATGGATGAGTGACAGAGGGAGAAAGAGGTGAAGACGTGTTTGACGTTTGTACATCATGACAGAGCGGGAAGTGAGAGGAAAGGAGGAGAAGGGGAGATGGAGGGAGGAGCGGGAAAAGAAAAGGAGAGGAGAGCAGGATAGAGGGATGAGGAGGAGGAGGAGGAGGAGAGGCCTGTCAGAGTGAATGGATGACCAGGGCAGAGACTCGGGGTCAGACTCCTCCAGACTCAGAGAAAGAGACTCAGTGTGGACGGAGGGATGGAAATGGCAGAGGACGAGTGGGAAAAAAACAATTCACAATCACACGGAAATCCACCGTTTTTTAACATTTTGAATTTTTTAACTCACTTATTTTTATTATTTTGAGTTGTTGAAATTTGAAGTGCACTTTTCCAATAGGGTTCAAATTCAGGATGAAAAATTCACCTTATATACCTTAAATATTCAGCTCTAGGGTATCCAAATTTTGATACCGTTAAACCGTCTCAGCATTTTACCAGGGTATATTTATAATTCAATTCAATTTATTTTGTAGCGCCCAAAATCACAACAACAGTTTCCTCTAAGGACGTTCCAAGATATGGATGAGTAAAACATACACACAGACATATCAAAACAGGAATAAACAACATTCATGTAAAGCAGCAAATGAAACATGGTCCAGTCATCCCCTGTCCTTAGACCCTCCTTCTCAGCAAGGAACAACTCCAAAAAACCCAGGGTCCTGGGAAAAAGAAGAAACCTCGGGGAGAACTACAGTGAAGGAGGGATCCACTCCCATGGACGGACAGGCTATAGATGTCCAGGCCCGTGGGCCAGTTCAGTATGACCATAGCTACTGAGGTGGGGAAGGAGCCGGGGAGGAGGGGAGGCCGGGCGAGGAGGGGAGGCCGGGCGAAGAGGAGGAGCCGGGCGAGGAGGAGGAGGCCGGGCGAGGAGGAGGAGGCCGGGCGAAGAGGAGGAGGCCGGGCGAGGAGGGGAAGCCGGGCGAGGAGGGGAGGCCGGGCGAGGAGGAGGAGCCGGGCGAAGAGGAGGAGGCCGGGCGAGGAGGAGGAGAGGGGTCCAGCTGCCATCAGGCGTCTGAAAGAGTTCCACTCCACAGGGGGAGTGGGACAGGGGACAACATGTGAATAGCAATGAACAAACTACAGATGAGAACATAGTGAGTGATGCTGATGAGAAAATAGGAGGAAACAGAGGACAGTGCTCAGGTTGCCACACTTCCCCCAGCTTGTTATCTCCTGCGGCAGCTTATCTTAGTGACATCAACTAAGTAACCTGGTCATAAGCTATTCCGAAGAGGAAGGTTTTAAGCCTGGTCTTAAATAAAGAGACTGTGGAGCCTGTTTAACACCAACAGGGAGTTGATTCCATAACACAGGAGCTTGGTAACTGAAGGCTCTCCCCCCCACTGTACTTTTAGACACTCTAGGAACCACTAATAATCCTGCATTCTGAGAGCGAAGTGCTCTATTTGGCTGATAGGGGACAATGGCATCCTGAAGATATGATGGGGCCATATTGTTTAAGGCTTTGTATGTCAGAAGGAGAACTTTGAATTTAATTCTAAACTCGACAGGAAGCCAGTGCAGTGATTTTAACACAGGACTGATGTGATCACGTCTTTTAGTTCCTGTTAGGACTCTGGCCGCTGCATTTTGGACCAACTGGAAGCTTCTTAAAGTACCTTTAGCGCAGACGGTGAGCAGAGAATTACAGTAATGTAGTCTGGATGTAACAAATGCATGGATAAGTTTTTCGGCATCATTTTTAGGCAAAATATTTCTGATTTTAGTTATGTTTCGCAGGTGAAAATATGCAGTTTTACAAGCTTGGTTTATATGAGCTGTGAATGAGAGATTTTGGTCAAATACGACTCCAAGGTTTTTTACAGTAGAGCTAGAGGCTATACTCACATTGTCAAGTGAGATTATCTGGTCGGACAGAGAATCTCTCTGACCTTTAGGACCGACAACAATGACCTCTGTTTTTTCAGGGTTTAAGAGCAGGTAATTCAGGGTCATCCAGGTTTTGATGTCCTTCACACAGGCATTGAGCTTATCGATTAGATCTGATTTGGTTTCATTGATAAGTACAGCTGAGTGTCATCAGCATAGCAGTGGAAATTAATGCCATGTTTTCTGATAATTCTGATAGAGAGGATTTAAACCATTTGAGGGCGGTCCCTCTGACACCTATGTCACATTCTAACCTCTGCAGTAGAATGTTGTGATCAATGGTGTCAAACGCTGCACTGAGGTCCAGTAGGACCAGGACTGAAGCCAGCCCGTTATCAGCAGCTAGTAGCAAATCATTTGTCACTTTAAGCAGAGCAGTTTCTGTGCTGTGGTGAGCGCTGAAACCAGACTGAAATTTTTCATATAAATTATTGCCCTGCAGATGGTGACAAAGCTGTTTCACCACAACTCGTTCCAGAATCTTTGAGAGAAATGGAAGATTCGAGATAGGTCTGTAGTTGGCTAGTTCATCAGGATTTAAGCTAGGTTTTTTCAAAAGCGGTTTAATTACAGCATATTTAAAGGACTGAGGAACAAAGCCATTTTCTAATGACATATTTATTATGTTATGGATGGAACCTATTATTAGGTGGAGAGCTTCTTTGAGGAGTTTGACTGGAATAGGGTCGAGCAAACAAGTTGATGGTTTGGACGACATGATGACTGAGGTAATCTCCGCCTCATCGACAGGAGTAAATTTGTCTAATTCTGTTGGAGGATTTATGTGGGATATTGGTGTTACAGACTGGATTTGCTGAATTTGCTCGGGGCTGATTTTTGGAGTGGCTTCGTTGATCTTGTCTCTAATGGTTGTAATTTTGTCATCGAAGAATTCAAGAAAGTCATCACAACTGAACTTCGACGGGAGAAGAGACTCAGGGGCAGTGTGCGAGTTTGTCAGCCTGGCTACAGTGCTGAACAGAAATCTGGGGTTGCTTTTGTTTACTTCTGTGAGGTTTGAATAGTATCTGGTTTGCGCTTTTCGCAGAGCGGCCTTATGAGAGAGCAGGCAGAGCTATAGAATAGAATTGTATCTTGCACCTAAACTGTTCAGAAGCAGAATCGCAGCTTTATATTTGAAGATGAGGCACAAGTTCTGATCAAACCAAACTTTGCAGCGCGTTCGAAGCCGTTTTTATCAGCGCTTATACTGTATGCAAATGAGCTGTATGCAAATGAGCCATGCGCTTTGAAGTTTGGTTTGCGTAAAATGTAAACAAATGTGCCAAAGCTGCATTAAACACATGATTCCTCAAAGTCTAGAATGAGCGGAGCAGTGGAAATGCAGAGCGGTGGAGAGGACCAATCACAGCCCTTATTGTCTGCGTCGTTTTGAGGCGTTGTTAGAAAGTTTCGGAGGTGCACGGCGGTCGGACCCGAACCATAGATTGGGCTTTACCGTCTCCTCCGTGAAAGTCTGACTTCGCCCTCGGGAACTTCCTCCTCTTCAGCCTCGTCCCCTCTCGATTCTCGGCTTCAATAAAACGTCTCCATCACAAACTTTTGGGCTCAACATCACACACGAAGCGTCAGTCAGGTTTTTTTTTCTTCTTCCTCGCTGCGTGTGGATGGAAATCTCCGAGCGGAACCACGTTTGAAGAGGAGAGAGAGCGGAGGGGAGAAAGTCCTGCTGTGGTTGTTTTAGGTCCTTATGCAGGTTTTTATAATGACGGTGATGAAACTGATACCGCTGCTACTTCCTGATACCGCGGGATACCGGATTACTGTATTAACGCCCAACCCTAATAAGAAAACACCCTTATTTTCTTGAAATTATGTGTAACGTCTCAGAAAAATGTGTTTTTTGTGTAAATTTTTGGACAGACTGCTCCAGTGTGGGACTCTCTTAAACAAAACTCTCTACTTCCTGTAATTTTCAACATTTTTTTTTTACTTTCCTTCGCAAATTGCTTCTTGATTGGTACAAAACTTTACAAAAATGTATACTCTATTCCACCTTGTGATGTCATGAAGCAGTAGTTTTCAAGTTTACTACTGCCTTTTACTGCCTTTAGTTCAGTCGGGATCTGTAACTCCAGAGGCTTAAATAATCCAAATGATTCTAGTGAAGACTTGCGTGAAGTCGGCTCCCATCAAACGCAAACCTACACAAAAACTATGTCAATCGTTTGTGCTTCGTTTGTGCTGCAAAAAGTTTAGTTTGTGCTTCTTTAGTTTTGGAGAAATTAACGATTCTTTTATTGGTCAAATTGGGGTCAGTCCCACAGGAAGCTTCAAAATGCTCGAAAACCCCCAAAATGGAGTCAGTCGTTTGTGCTTCGTTTGTGCTGTTTGCTGCCGTCAGCTGAGCGGAAATGACGTCCTATAATTACCGCAGACATAATAATTAATAATTTTAGAAATAAACTTGCACAAATGAAAATTGTCAAAGCACAAAACAGCACAAACCAAATACAAATGTTTTCTATAATTTTCTGCTGTTTTGAGGCTGTTTCACCTTCTGAGGTTCTGGACGACGTCATCGACCCAAAATAAAACTGCAAATATCTTAAGAACCAGAATCGCACAAACGAAACTTTTTGCAGCACAAACGAAGCACAAACGATTGACTCCATTTTGGGCGTTTTAGAGAATTTTGAAGCTTCCTGTGAGGCTGACCCTAATTCGACCTATAAAAGAATCGTTAATTTCCCCAAAACTGAAGAAGCACAAACAAAACTTTTTGCAGCACAAACGAAGCACAAACGGTTGACATAGTTTTTGTGTAGGTTTGCGTTTGATGGGGGGCCAACTTCACGGAGGTCTAGTGAAGGCGTGTGGAGTTTAAAAACGGAGTGGAGCACTTCCTGTGACACAGTGTTTTCAGTTTGAGAGAAGAACTCAGCGTAAATCCACAGGTTTTGTGCGTTAAACATGTGTGAATGAAGCAAAACACGACTCCAGGTCTGTTTGTGATGAGGAAACTACATGTAAAACAGTGCAATCTGGGTCCTTTAACTGTCCGGTGCTGCTGTGTGTTCCCCTGCCTGCCTCTGTCTGCCCCTGTCTGCCTCTGCCCGCCCCTGCCCGCCCCTGCCTGCCCCTGCCCTGTCGTGCCGGGGCCTCGGTGTTGTGAATGGGGCTGGTCTGTCTGTGGAGCTGCAGAAATAGCCGTGTGTGTTGACTCTGAGCAAAGCCACCGAACCTCATGTGAATCCCATCGTTCTGCGCGCGCTCAATACCCCTCTATTTCTGTCCATTCAGACGCTCCTGTTCCACAGACCCGACCCATAAGCACCAGGCCTGTGTTTATGTGTGTGTGTGTGTGCATGTGTACGTGTATGGGTTTGCCATTTAACAAAAAAGGTGTGATTTTCAAGTCCATAAATCTGTCATTATCTGTGTTCCCAAAATATGAGGTAAACATATTCATATTAAATATAACTTTTACTGATTTTAGTCATAAAAGCTGTAGTTCTTTAGTTTAAAATTGTCAATAAAAGCGTATAGAGATACCGCAGCCTTAGAATTATGATAACCAAACAAAAAAAGAATGAAAATCCATCAGCTGTGGACATGGTTTGGCCAGATAAACATCATTCTCTATTGGCTGTTCGGTCGTTAATCAAACTCTCTACGTTTCTAGCATCACTGACTCTTCGGGCGCTGGGATTACGAGGTTTACGTTCAACTTTCGCGCATTCCACTGACGCAAGACGCCGTTTACTTGAAAAGCGCAGAGGTTTTTAGCAGCGTTTTCCAGCTGTAGCTTCCTCGCAGTTCGCCCAAAGTTTGTCGCGACGGCGGATGAGAATCCACGACCAATTCGCCACAAAAGAAAGTTGCTATTTAAGGTCGCTGAACGAAGAAGAGAAGGGGGGAAAGGAGCGAAGCGAGTTGATTTTTCACGTGTGCCACTGTTTTTGGGATTGAGTTTTGGTTTAATCATGCGTCGTGCTTCGTGTAGTATACGAGAATAATACCGCGTGACCCCCCGATCGGCTATCGTAGGTCACAAGAATAAGGGAACATAAATCGTGAATTGTGAACTTTTAAACCCTGAGATTTGGTCGTACAGTTTGAGCTGGGGTTGAGTGAAACCATAGAAAATATCGCACAGTGTACGTCCGACATAAGGTGATTCTTGGAGGTTCCTTCCAGCGATGGCACTGACACACAAAAGGGGTCTAAATCAGGGGTCTCCAACCTTTTTCCTTGGGTGAGCTACCTTTACAAAACGAAAATTCCATAGCGCTACTAATTTTAGTGGTCGCAGGAGATAAAGTATACATAAGAGCCATGACAAGACTTCATAAAACATAAAACATAAACCATTACCGGAGAGCTACTGGTGGCTCCCGAGCTACAGGTTGGAGACCCCTGGACTAAACTGTCTGACACGTCGGTCGCTAAATTACTTCTTGATAGAAAACTTCAACGGCGATTCTTCGGGCAACCGATATGTCGGCCGGGCCCTAATGGAGTTATTTATGTTTTCTTGCTTTCATGACAGGTGCTCTAATACGTTTGTTAAGCGCTGTCCGTTTGCCGATCAGGAGCTGGTCGTGAGGTATTCATCGTTTCTCATGACCCCGTGTTTACTAGACGAAGCACGACACACGATTAAGCCTAAAAACAGTCGCACCAGTGAAAAATCGGCTCAAAAAGGGCCAAAAATTGCACAGTGTACAGGTCCATGATGTGAATCCTTTATTATTATGTTTATGTTAGTTTAAAGATGATTTCAGATTTGTTTTAAGACAGGTCATGGTTATAGTTCGGGTTTAGGTTAAGGTTAGACTAGAGACTATTTAAGGTTAGAATCAGTTTCCAAAACATGAATGGAAGTCAATGTAATGTCCTGAAGAAGCATGGAAACTTTATGTGTGTTTATGTGTGTTTATGTGTGTGTGTCTGTGTATTTGTGTGTTGTGTGTGTGGGCAGGGCTGTCGTCGGTCTGCGGCTGAGGAGACGTTTCCATTCAAACAGACACACAGCTTTTATTCAAACTCAAACTGACGCATCGCTGGGTTTTCTGTTTTCTGTCATTTAAAGCTCCTGTGTGACACTAAACGGACTCTGTTGAGCTTCTAGTGTCGCTCCCTCCTCGAAAACAGACCCGGAGCTGTGTTTCGTTTCATTCAAACCCTTTTTTTATCCGTCTGTCTGCATCTCCAAAGCTCCAAACGCTCTGTTCCACCTCGTGATGTCATGAAGTGTTGAACAGCTCCTTTTACCTTTAGTTCAGCAGAGATTCCGAGGAGGAAATTATCCAAATGATTCTAGTTTAGACCTGGTTTAGTCTTGGTTCAGTCCTGGTTCAGTCCTGGTTTAGTCCCGGTTTAGTCCTGGTTCAGTCCTGGTTCAGTTCTGGTTTAGTCCTCGTTCAGTCCTGGTTTAATCCTGGTTTAGATTTAGTCTAGTCCTGGTTTAGACCTGGTTTAGATTTAGTTTAGTCCTGGTTTAGACCTGGTTTATGTCTAGTTTAGTCCTGGTTTAGACCTGGTTTACACCTGATTTAGACCTGGTTTAGATTTAGTTTAGTCCTGGTTTAGACCTGGTTTAGATTTAGTCCAGTCCTGGTTTAGACCTGGTTTAGATTTAGTTTAGTCCTGGTTTAGACCTGGTTTCGACCTGGTTTAGATCTGATTTAGACCTGATTTAGACCTGGTCTAGACCTGGTTTAGACCTGGTTTATGTCTAGTTTAGTCCTGGTTTAGACCTGGTTTACATTTGGTTTGGACCTGGTTTAGTTTATTCCTGGTTTAGACCTGGTTCAGTCCTGGACTAGTCCTGGACCACTGAGGACACAGATATGTGGACACATGGGAATAGACCAGGTCAGATCTGTGGAGAGGCCACCCTGTTTTTCCTCTGTATTTTTGCCCCATAAAACCACCTGCGATTGAATAAACACGAAGTAGACCTGTTTAAAGTCACACTGCGGCACATTCCGGGCAGAGAAACGACGTCTCCATGGAAACGAGCAGGCGCAGCTCCTTTAAAACGCGGAAAACCCCGGCTGTGAGCGCAGTCCCGGGCCCGACCGTCGCGCGTTACGTTCCTGGTCGTGCTTTACGGGATGTGCCACGCTCCACGGCCAGAAGCAGCCAAAACAAAACCCTTGTAAATTCTTGCTCATTCTCGACACCAGAATTCCTGCTGAAATTGAAGTTGGCAGGAAAATGGGGATTCTAGCGGCGTTTCGTGCAAACACCTCCTGCTTTGGTTTTCCAGCCGCTCAGATTCTCAGCGAAAGTGTTTGAATCGTGGTTTTGTTGTTGTAAAATGGAGAAAATACGTCCTGACAGTTTGAGCAGGGTGAGCCTGATCCTCGCCAGATCAGAAGTCCGATTGTTCTGGACAAAAATAAGAATGAATGAGAATGAGAATCAAAACTATATTTCTTTTCTTTTCTTCAGACGATCTGTGATTTTCCACATTAAACAGTAGAACTTTGTTTTCTATTCCTGTGTGGCCTTATGTCTGTGTGGTCCAGGTCTAAACCAGGTCTAAACCAGGTCTAAACCAGGTCTAAACCAGGTCTAAACCAGGTCTAAACCAGGTCTAAACCAGGACTAAACCAGGACTAAACCAGGACTGAACTAAACCAGGTCTAAACCAGGACTGAACTAAACCAGGTCTAAACCAGGTCTATACCAGGACTATACCAGGACTATACCAGGACTAAACCAGGACTAAACCAGGTATAAAGCAGGACTAAACCAGGACTGAACTTAACCAGGTCTAAACCAGGACTGAACTAAACCAGGTCTAAACCAGGACTGAACTAAACCAGGTCTAAACCAGGTCTATACCAGGACTAAACCAGGACTAAACCAGGACTAAACCAGGTATAAACCAGGTATAAAGCAGGACTAAACCAGGACTGAACTAAACCAGGTCTAAACCAGGACTGAACTAAACCAGGTCTAAACCAGGTCTAAACCAGGACTAAACCAGGACTAAACCAGGTGTAAAGCAGGACTGAACTAAACCAGGTCTAAACCAGGACTGAAATAAATCAGGTCTAAACCAGGACTAAACCAGGACTAAACCAGGTATAAAGCAGGACTAAACCAGGACTGAACTTAACCAGGTCTAAACCAGGACTAAACCAGGACTAAACCAGGTGTAAAGCAGGACTGAACTAAACCAGGTCTAAACCAGGACTGAAATAAATCAGGTCTAAACCAGGACTAAACCAGGTGTAAACCAGGACTAAACTAGGATTAAATGAAACCAGATCTCAACCGGGTCGAGACTAGGTCGACACCAGGACTAAACCAGGTTTAAACTAGGACTAAACCAGGACTAAACCAGATGTAAACCAGATCCAAACCAGGTCTAAACTAGGTGCAAACCTGGCACAAACCAGGACTAAACCAGGATTAAACCAAGACTAAATTAAACCATATCTAAACCAGGACTAAACCAAGACTAAATTAAACCAGATATAAACCAGTTGTAAACCAGAACTAAATCAGGACTGAACAAGGACTAAACCAGGTCTAAACCAGGTCTAACCCAGTCCAGTCTGAACAATAATCCTGTTGCATAAACATTCCGGTAGTTCTAAGTCGTGTTCTAATGTTGTTCCCTCCTCAAAAATAGATCCGGGAGTTTGAGTAACTCTTTATTATTCGTCCGTCTACATCTCCAAAGCCCAAAACGCTTTGTTCCACCTCGTGATGTCATGAAGAGGTAGTTTTTAAACAGCTCCTTTTGCCTTTAGGTCAGTCGAGATCAGCGACTCCAGGACTGAAACGATCCACATGATTCTAGTGAAGGTGCCTGTCCTATTCTCTTCCACTTTTCTTCCTCTCGTCCTTTTCTCTCGTCCTTTTCTTCTCCTCCTTTTCTTCTCTTCCTCCTCTTCTCCTCCTCTGTTCGTGGTGTAATGGACGGATTCCCAGCGGTTCAAACGATCTTTAATGAGGATAAACACAGAGGAGAGTCCTTCCTGTCCCTGCGCTCACACTCTTAAATAAATACGTCTAAATATAAAACATAAACACACGATGAGCACAGGGAACGAGGGAAAGAGAGAGGGAGGGAGAGAAAGAGAAGGGAGGGGGAAGAGAGAAAGAGTAGAGGGGGGGAGAGCGAGACACTGGATAGAGAAGGGGAGGGAGAGAGGCCGACAGAGAGATCCAGAGAGGGGGAAGAGAGAGAGAGAAGCAGAGAGAGAGAGGAGACAGAGAGAGGAGAAAGAGAGATAAAGATGGATAGAGGGAGAGGGGAAGAGAAAGGGAGGTATAGAGGAAGAGGGAGAGAGGACAACAGCAGGAGAGAGCATAGAGAGAGAGGCTGACAGAGAGGGGGAAGAGAGGGAGGGAGGGATAGAGAGATGCAGAGAAAGAGAGAGGATAGAGAGAAAGAGAGAGGGGGGAGAGAGGATCGAGAGAAAGAGAGAGGATAGAGAGAGAGAGGGGATGAGAGAGATGAAGAGAGAGGATTGAGAGAAAGAGAGAGGATCGAGAGAAAGAGAGAGGATAGAGAGAGAGGGGATGAGAGAGATGAAGAGAGAGGATCGAGAGAAAGCGAGAGAGGGAGAGAGGATAGAGAGAAAGAGAGAGGATAGAGAGAGGGAGGAGAGAGAGGGGAATAGAGAGGTGAAGAGAGAGGATAGAGAGAGCGAGAATAGAGATAGAGAGGGGAAGCGAGAGAGTAGAGAGAGAGGGTAGAGAGAGAAAGAGAGAATAGCGAGAGGGAGAGAGAGAATGAGAGAGGCAGAGAGACAGAGAAAGAGATGATGGATAGAGTGAAAGGAGGAAATAGTGGGGAGAGGCTTACAGAGGGAGAAAAGCAGAGAAAGAGACACAGAGAGAGAGAGAGAGAGAGAGAAAAAGGGGGGAAACAGAAAGAGTGGAGAGACACAGAGAGAGACAGTAAAGAGACGGAACACTCTTCACCTGATGTTCCAGTGTTTGTGTGCGGTGAGGTCGGACGGTGACAGGAGGAAGCCTTTTGTTTCACTAAACCTCTTTTGTCTTTTCTGGTTTTGTTTTAGTTCCGAATTTTCCTCCCGGTGAATCGTGAGCGGCAGAAATGACCCTGAGCCGTGTTGCCGAGCGTCCACACCGTAAACACAGGATCTGAACTGCACCACAGCTCTGATTAGACTCGCAGTAATCACACGAAATAAAACAAAAACAGAAATGAGCACGACTTCGTTTCATTCAGTGAAGGCTTAAACGGAATCGTGTTTTCTCGTGTTTTGGAGTTTTTCATGTTTGATATTTTTCAACATTTAAACTTTTTTTTTTTTTTACTTCAAATAACGTAACTCACGATTCTGCGTGAGTACTTCAGTCTGAGTACTCGCCAACAGACATTATTTCTAGGGCCCGATCGATATATGGGTTGGCTGATATTATCGGCCGGTATGGGCCCTTGGAAACATATTGGCCAAAATTTTGCCGATCTTGGCCAATATTCCACATGTTTTCCCTCGTTCTAAAGCTCAGACTCTCTGTATTTTAATCCACTTTACAGACGGATAAACGTCCTGATCTGTGGCGGGGCATCAGGATTTATGTGAGGAGTCATTTGTCTGTGTCCGTCCCGCCCCTGAACGCATCACCATGTGCGTTTGTTTACAGCCGCAGCCACAGATCCACCTGCACAACACTGAGATTCTGTTGTTTTTGCGGCCGCTCAGTGTGAGTCTGGATTAAAGGACAGTTCTTAGTGCTGATCTGAGAGGAGCCTGTGTGAGGCTGAGTGTTGAAATGTGTCGGTTTTGAAGCTCGTTTTGGTTCTTTCTCATTGGTTAGCGATTAGCTGCTGTAGCTCGCACACATAAACAGGCTGTTTTCTCTTCTGTTAGCGACTGTAAAGTGACTATAGTGGCCGTATATATGTTACTGGACAAGCACTGATATGGAAATGAGCTGTGAAAAGAGGTGTGAATTATCGGCATTTAGCAGATCATTAATTACCGCGGCGCACACGCATTTACCGCTAAAGGCTAACAGCGGTAGTTTACTTACAGAACTTTCTTTACAGGCTAGAATATCGTACAAAAACACCATTAGGCCGAGCGACTGTCTTTAAATATGACGTAAAGAGGCAGAAGAACAAGAAATGTCGCCTAAATAAACCCGACTGAAAATCCGATAGAGCCAAACCTAAGTTTTATAAACAACTGAAGATTTACAGTGAATTTTTACGACATAAATATATCGGCAGCTCCAACTCCCATTTTATCGGTATCATATCATTTCTACTAAAATCCATGTTGTTTGTATATTTAATTTAAACACTAAATTTGGAGATACTGACCGACTGACCGAAGTCCCAGCATAAAGACCCAGCAGCACTTAGCCACGTTAGCCGCTAATATGTAAACACAAGCACCGTTATTATGATCCTCTGCGAACTGTAATTTCAGACGGTTCATATTTAACCCAGATGGAGCAGATGGTGGTGTCAAACTGTGGGCTCTTGGTTCTGGTCACTCGTAGAAACGATCAGGTTCAACGTTTATGAATTTACTTAAAGTTCGATCATGTGATTAAAGCTTCACGCGCAGCACACCTCATGTTCTCTAAGGTCTCCTCAGCTCACAGGCTCAGCTCAGGGGAGAAGCACCGGGACAGTATCGGCTCCCGGTATCGGCTCCCGGTATCGGCAGCACATTGATGGAGTTTTGAGGAGGCGATAGTAGTTTTGAGGAGGTGATAGTAGTTTTGAGGAGGTGATAGTAGTTTTGAGGAGGTGATAGTCTTGAGGAGGTGATAGTAGTTTTGAGGAGGTGATAGTCTTGAGGAGGTGATAGTCTTGAGGAGGCGATAGTAGTTTTGAGGAGGTGATAGTCTTGAGGAGGTGATAGTAGTTTTGAGGAGGTGATAGTCTTGAGGAGGTGATAGTTTTGAGGAGGTGATAGTAGTTTTGAGGAGGTGATAGTCTTGAGGAGGTGATAGTCTTGAGGAGGTGATAGTAGTTTTGAGGAGGTGATAGTAGTTTTGAGGAGGTGATAGTCTTGAGGAGGTGATAGTAGTTTTGAGGAGGTGATAGTCTTGAGGAGGTGATAGTCTTGAGGAGGTGATAGTCTTGAGGAGGTGATGGTTTTGAGGAGGTGATAGTCTTGAGGAGGCGATAGTAGTTTTGAGGAGGTGATAGTCTTGAGGAGGTGATAGTAGTTTTGAGGAGGTGATAGTCTTGAGGAGGTGATAGTTTTGAGGAGGTGATAGTAGTTTTGAGGAGGTGATAGTCTTGAGGAGGTGATAGTCTTGAGGAGGTGATAGTAGTTTTGAGGAGGTGATAGTAGTTTTGAGGAGGTGATAGTCTTGAGGAGGTGATAGTAGTTTTGAGGAGGTGATAGTCTTGAGGAGGTGATAGTCTTGAGGAGGTGATAGTAGTTTTGAGGAGGTGATAGTAGTTTTGAGGAGGTGATAGTCTTGAGGAGGTGATAGTAGTTTTGAGGAGGTGATAGTCTTGAGGAGGTGATAGTAGTTTTGAGGAGGTGATAGTCTTGAGGAGGTGATAGTAGTTTTGAGGAGGTGATAGTAGTTTTGAGGAGGTGATAGTCTTGAGGAGGTGATAGTTTTGAGGAGGTGATAGTAGTTTTGAGGAGGTGATAGTCTTGAGGAGGTGATAGTTTTGAGGAGGTGATAGTCTTGAGGAGGTGATAGTCTTGAGGAGGCGATAGTAGTTTTGAGGAGGTGATAGTCTTGAGGAGGTGATAGTAGTTTTGAGGAGGTGATAGTAGTTTTGAGGAGGTGATAGTCTTGAGGAGGTGATAGTAGTTTTGAGGAGGTGATAGTCTTGAGGAGGTGATAGTCTTGAGGAGGCGATAGTAGTTTTGAGGAGGTGATAGTCTTGAGGAGGTGATAGTTTTGAGGAGGTGATAGTAGTTTTGAGGAGGTGATAGTCTTGAGGAGGTGATAGTAGTTTTGAGGAGGTGATAGTCTTGAGGAGGTGATAGTCTTGAGGAGGTGATAGTAGTTTTGAGGAGGTGATAGTAGTTTTGAGGAGGTGATAGTCTTGAGGAGGTGATAGTAGTTTTGAGGAGGTGATAGTCTTGAGGAGGTGATAGTCTTGAGGAGGTGATAGTTTTGAGGAGGTGATAGTCTTGAGGAGGTGATAGTCTTGAGGAGGTGATAGTAGTTTGAGGAGGTGATAGTCTTGAGGAGGTGATAGTCTTGAGGAGGTGATAGTTTTGAGGAGGTGATAGTCTTGAGGAGGTGATAGTCTTGAGGAGGTGATAGTAGTTTGAGGAGGTGATAGTAGTTTTGAGGAGGTGATAGTAGTTTTGAGGAGGTGATAGTAGTTTTGAGGAGGTGATAGTCTTGAGGAGGTGATAGTCTTGAGGAGGCGATAGTAGTTTTGAGGAGGTGATAGTAGTTTTGAGGAGGTGATAGTCTTGAGGAGGTGATAGTAGTTTTGAGGAGGTGATAGTCTTGAGGAGGTGATAGTAGTTTTGAGGAGGTGATAGTCTTGAGGAGGTGATAGTAGTTTTGAGGAGGTGATAGTAGTTTTGAGGAGGTGATAGTCTTGAGGAGGTGATAGTAGTTTTGAGGAGGTGATAGTAGTTTTGAGGAGGTGATAGTCTTGAGGAGGTGATAGTTTTGAGGAGGTGATAGTCTTGAGGAGGTGATAGTCTTGAGGAGGCGATAGTAGTTTTGAGGAGGTGATAGTCTTGAGGAGGTGATAGTAGTTTTGAGGAGGTGATAGTAGTTTTGAGGAGGTGATAGTCTTGAGGAGGTGATAGTCTTGAGGAGGTGATAGTAGTTTTGAGGAGGTGATAGTAGTTTTGAGGAGGTGATAGTCTTGAGGAGGTGATAGTAGTTTTGAGGAGGTGATAGTCTTGAGGAGGTGATAGTCTTGAGGAGGTGATAGTAGTTTTGAGGAGGTGATAGTAGTTTTGAGGAGGTGATAGTCTTGAGGAGGTGATAGTCTTGAGGAGGTGATAGTCTTGAGGAGGTGATAGTAGTTTTGAGGAGGTGATAGTCTTGAGGAGGTGATAGTAGTTTTGAGGAGGTGATAGTCTTGAGGAGGTGATAGTAGTTTTGAGGAGGTGATAGTCTTGAGGAGGTGATAGTCTTGAGGAGGCGATAGTAGTTTTGAGGAGGTGATAGTCTTGAGGAGGTGATAGTAGTTTTGAGGAGGTGATAGTCTTGAGGAGGTGATAGTTTTGAGGAGGTGATAGTAGTTTTGAGGAGGTGATAGTCTTGAGGAGGTGATAGTCTTGAGGAGGTGATAGTAGTTTTGAGGAGGTGATAGTAGTTTTGAGGAGGTGATAGTCTTGAGGAGGTGATAGTAGTTTTGAGGAGGTGATAGTCTTGAGGAGGTGATAGTCTTGAGGAGGTGATAGTAGTTTTGAGGAGGTGATAGTCTTGAGGAGGTGATAGTCTTGAGGAGGCGATAGTAGTTTTGAGGAGGTGATAGTCTTGAGGAGGTGATAGTAGTTTTGAGGAGGTGATAGTCTTGAGGAGGTGATAGTTTTGAGGAGGTGATAGTAGTTTTGAGGAGGTGATAGTCTTGAGGAGGTGATAGTCTTGAGGAGGTGATAGTAGTTTTGAGGAGGTGATAGTAGTTTTGAGGAGGTGATAGTCTTGAGGAGGTGATAGTAGTTTTGAGGAGGTGATAGTCTTGAGGAGGTGATAGTCTTGAGGAGGTGATAGTAGTTTTGAGGAGGTGATAGTAGTTTTGAGGAGGTGATAGTCTTGAGGAGGTGATAGTAGTTTTGAGGAGGTGATAGTCTTGAGGAGGTGATAGTAGTTTTGAGGAGGTGATAGTCTTGAGGAGGTGATAGTAGTTTTGAGGAGGTGATAGTAGTTTTGAGGAGGTGATAGTCTTGAGGAGGTGATAGTTTTGAGGAGGTGATAGTAGTTTTGAGGAGGTGATAGTCTTGAGGAGGTGATAGTTTTGAGGAGGTGATAGTCTTGAGGAGGTGATAGTCTTGAGGAGGCGATAGTAGTTTTGAGGAGGTGATAGTCTTGAGGAGGTGATAGTAGTTTTGAGGAGGTGATAGTAGTTTTGAGGAGGTGATAGTCTTGAGGAGGTGATAGTAGTTTTGAGGAGGTGATAGTCTTGAGGAGGTGATAGTCTTGAGGAGGCGATAGTAGTTTTGAGGAGGTGATAGTCTTGAGGAGGTGATAGTTTTGAGGAGGTGATAGTAGTTTTGAGGAGGTGATAGTCTTGAGGAGGTGATAGTAGTTTTGAGGAGGTGATAGTCTTGAGGAGGTGATAGTCTTGAGGAGGTGATAGTAGTTTTGAGGAGGTGATAGTAGTTTTGAGGAGGTGATAGTCTTGAGGAGGTGATAGTAGTTTTGAGGAGGTGATAGTCTTGAGGAGGTGATAGTCTTGAGGAGGTGATAGTTTTGAGGAGGTGATAGTCTTGAGGAGGTGATAGTCTTGAGGAGGTGATAGTAGTTTGAGGAGGTGATAGTCTTGAGGAGGTGATAGTCTTGAGGAGGTGATAGTTTTGAGGAGGTGATAGTCTTGAGGAGGTGATAGTCTTGAGGAGGTGATAGTAGTTTGAGGAGGTGATAGGAGTTTTGGAGGAGGTGATAGTAGTTTTGAGGAGGTGATAGTAGTTTTGAGGAGGTGATAGTCTTGAGGAGGTGATAGTCTTGAGGAGGCGATAGTAGTTTTGAGGAGGTGATAGTAGTTTTGAGGAGGTGATAGTCTTGAGGAGGTGATAGTAGTTTTGAGGAGGTGATAGTCTTGAGGAGGTGATAGTAGTTTTGAGGAGGTGATAGTCTTGAGGAGGTGATAGTAGTTTTGAGGAGGTGATAGTAGTTTTGAGGAGGTGATAGTCTTGAGGAGGTGATAGTAGTTTTGAGGAGGTGATAGTAGTTTTGAGGAGGTGATAGTCTTGAGGAGGTGATAGTTTTGAGGAGGTGATAGTCTTGAGGAGGTGATAGTCTTGAGGAGGCGATAGTAGTTTTGAGGAGGTGATAGTCTTGAGGAGGTGATAGTAGTTTTGAGGAGGTGATAGTAGTTTTGAGGAGGTGATAGTCTTGAGGAGGTGATAGTAGTTTTGAGGAGGTGATAGTCTTGAGGAGGTGATAGTCTTGAGGAGGCGATAGTAGTTTTGAGGAGGTGATAGTCTTGAGGAGGTGATAGTTTTGAGGAGGTGATAGTAGTTTTGAGGAGGTGATAGTCTTGAGGAGGTGATAGTAGTTTTGAGGAGGTGATAGTCTTGAGGAGGTGATAGTAGTTTTGAGGAGGTGATAGTAGTTTTGAGGAGGTGATAGTCTTGAGGAGGTGATAGTAGTTTTGAGGAGGTGATAGTAGTTTTGAGGAGGTGATAGTCTTGAGGAGGTGATAGTTTTGAGGAGGTGATAGTAGTTTTGAGGAGGTGATAGTCTTGAGGAGGTGATAGTAGTTTTGAGGAGGTGATAGTCTTGAGGAGGTGATAGTCTTGAGGAGGCGATAGTAGTTTTGAGGAGGTGATAGTCTTGAGGAGGTGATAGTTTTGAGGAGGTGATAGTAGTTTTGAGGAGGTGATAGTCTTGAGGAGGTGATAGTAGTTTTGAGGAGGTGATAGTCTTGAGGAGGTGATAGTCTTGAGGAGGTGATAGTAGTTTTGAGGAGGTGATAGTAGTTTTGAGGAGGTGATAGTCTTGAGGAGGTGATAGTAGTTTTGAGGAGGTGATAGTCTTGAGGAGGTGATAGTCTTGAGGAGGTGATAGTTTTGAGGAGGTGATAGTCTTGAGGAGGTGATAGTCTTGAGGAGGTGATAGTAGTTTGAGGAGGTGATAGTCTTGAGGAGGTGATAGTCTTGAGGAGGTGATAGTTTTGAGGAGGTGATAGTCTTGAGGAGGTGATAGTCTTGAGGAGGTGATAGTAGTTTGAGGAGGTGATAGTAGTTTTGAGGAGGTGATAGTAGTTTTGAGGAGGTGATAGTAGTTTTGAGGAGGTGATAGTCTTGAGGAGGTGATAGTCTTGAGGAGGCGATAGTAGTTTTGAGGAGGTGATAGTAGTTTTGAGGAGGTGATAGTCTTGAGGAGGTGATAGTAGTTTTGAGGAGGTGATAGTCTTGAGGAGGTGATAGTAGTTTTGAGGAGGTGATAGTCTTGAGGAGGTGATAGTAGTTTTGAGGAGGTGATAGTAGTTTTGAGGAGGTGATAGTCTTGAGGAGGTGATAGTAGTTTTGAGGAGGTGATAGTAGTTTTGAGGAGGTGATAGTCTTGAGGAGGTGATAGTTTTGAGGAGGTGATAGTCTTGAGGAGGTGATAGTCTTGAGGAGGTGATAGTAGTTTTGAGGAGGTGATAGTCTTGAGGAGGTGATAGTAGTTTTGAGGAGGTGATAGTAGTTTTGAGGAGGTGATAGTAGTTTTGAGGAGGTGATAGTAGTTTTGAGGAGGTGATAGTCTTGAGGAGGTGATAGTCTTGAGGAGGTGATAGTAGTTTTGAGGAGGTGATAGTCTTGAGGAGGTGATAGTCTTGAGGAGGTGATAGTCTTGAGGAGGTGATAGTAGTTTTGAGGAGGTGATAGTCTTGAGGAGGTGATAGTCTTGAGGAGGTGATAGTCTTGAGGAGGCGATAGTAGTTTTGAGGAGGTGATAGTTTTGAGGAGGTGATAGTTTTGAGGAGGTGATAGTCTTGAGGAGGTGATAGTCTTGAGGAGGTGATAGTCTTGAGGAGGTGATAGTAGTTTTGAGGAGGTGATAGTCTTGAGGAGGTGATAGTCTTGAGGAGGCGATAGTAGTTTTGAGGAGGTGATAGTAGTTTTGAGGAGGTGATAGTCTTGAGGAGATGATAGTCTTGAGGAGGTGATAGTCTTGAGGAGGTGATAGTCTTGAGGAGGTGATAGTTTTGAGGGAGGTGATAGTTTTGAGGAGGTGATAGTAGTTTTGAGGAGGTGATAGTCTTGAGGAGGTGATAGTCTTGAGGAGGTGATAGTCTTGAGGAGGTGATAGTTTTGAGGAGGTGATAGTCTTGAGGAGGTGATAGTATTGAGGAGGTGATAGTCTTGAGGAGGTGATAGTTTTGAGGAGGTGATAGTCTTGAGGAGGTGATAGTCTTGAGGAGGCGATAGTAGTTTTGAGGAGGTGATAGTCTTGAGGAGGTGATAGTAGTTTTGAGGAGGTGATAGTCTTGAGGAGGTGATAGTTTTGAGGAGGTGATAGTCTTGAGGAGGTGATAATCTTGAGGAGGTGATAGTAGTTTTGAGGAGGTGATAGTAGTTTTGAGGAGGTGATAGTAGTTTTGAGGAGGTGATAGTCTTGAGGAGGTGATAGTCTTGAGGAGGTGATAGTAGTTTTGAGGAGGTGATAGTCTTGAGGAGGTGATAGTCTTGAGGAGGTGATAGTCTTGAGGAGGTGATAGTCTTGAGGAGGCAATAGTAGTTTTGAGGAGGTGATAGTTTTGAGGAGGTGATAGTCTTGAGGAGGTGATAGTCTTGAGGAGGTGATAGTCTTGAGGAGGCGATAGTCTTGAGGAGGCAATAGTAGTTTTGAGGAGGTGATAGTTTTGAGGAGGTGATAGTCTTGAGGAGGTGATAGTCTTGAGGAGGCAATAGTAGTTTTGAGGAGGTGATAGTTTTGAGGAGGTGATAGTCTTGAGGAGGTGATAGTCTTGAGGAGGTGATAGTCTTGAGGAGGCGATAGTCTTGAGGAGGCAATAGTAGTTTTGAGGAGGTGATAGTTTTGAGGAGGTGATAGTCTTGAGGAGGTGATAGTCTTGAGGAGGTGATAGTCTTGAGGAGGCGATAGTCTTGAGGAGGCAATAGTAGTTTTGAGGAGGTGATAGTCTTGAGGAGGTGATAGTCTTGAGGAGGTGATAGTCTTGAGGAGGCAATAGTAGTTTTGAGGAGGTGATAGTTTTGAGGAGGTGATAGTCTTGAGGAGGTGATAGTCTTGAGGAGGTGATAGTCTTGAGGAGGCAATAGTAGTTTTGAGGAGGTGATAGTAGTCTTGAGGAGGTGATAGTCTTGAGGAGGTGATAGTCTTGAGGAGGCGATAGTCTTGAGGAGGCGATAGTCTTGAGGAGGCAATAGTAGTTGTGAGGAGGTGATAGTCTTGAGGAGGAGATAGTCGTGATGAGGTTTTAGTCTTGAGGAGGCGATAGTCTTGAGGAGGCAATAGTAGTTTTGAGGAGGTGATAGTCTTGAGGAGGTGATAGTCTTGAGGAGGTGATAGTCTTGAGGAGGCGATAGTCTTGAGGAGGCAATAGTAGTTTTGAGGAGGTGATAGTAGTTTTGAGGAGGCGATAGTAGTTTTGAGGAGGTGATAGTCTTGAGGAGGTGATAGTAGTTTTGAGGAGGTGATAGTCTTGAGGAGGTGATAGTAGTTTTGAGGTGGTGATAGTCTTGAGGAGGTGATAGTAGTTTTGAGGAGGTGATAGTCTTGAGGAGGTGATAGTTTTGAGGAGGTGATAGTAGTTTTGAGGAGGTGATAGTCTTGAGGAGGTGATAGTCTTGAGGAGGTGATAGTAGTTTTGAGGAGGTGATAGTAGTTTTGAGGAGGTGATAGTCTTGAGGAGGTGATAGTAGTTTTGAGGAGGTGATAGTCTTGAGGAGGTGATAGTCTTGAGGAGGAGATAGTAGTTTTGAGGAGGTGATAGTCTTGAGGAGGTGATAGTAGTGTGGAGGAGGTGATAGTCTTGAGGAGGTGATAGTTTTGAGGAGGTGATAGTAGTTTTGAGGAGGTGATAGTCTTGAGGAGGTGATAGTCTTGAGGAGGTGATAGTAGTTTTGAGGAGGTGATAGTAGTTTTGAGGAGGTGATAGTCTTGAGGAGGTGATAGTAGTTTTGAGGAGGTGATAGTCTTGAGGAGGTGATAGTCTTGAGGAGGTGATAGTAGTTTTGAGGAGGTGATAGTCTTGAGGAGGTGATAGTCTTGAGGAGGAGATAGTAGTTTTGAGGAGGTGATAGTATTGAGGAGGAGATAGTAGTATTGAGGAGGTGATAGTATTGAGGAGGTGATAGTATAGAGCAGGTGATAGTATTTTTGAGGAGGTGATAGTCTTGAGGAGGTGATAGTCTTGAGGAGGTGATAGTAGTTTTGAGGAGGTGATAGTAGTTTTGAGGAGGTGATAGTCTTGAGGAGGTGATAGTAGTTTTGAGGAGGTGATAGTCTTGAGGAGGTGATAGTCTTGAGGAGGTGATAGTAGTTTTGAGGAGGTGATAGTAGTTTTGAGGAGGTGATAGTCTTGAGGAGGTGATAGTAGTTTTGAGGAGGTGATAGTCTTGAGGAGGTGATAGTCTTGAGGAGGTGATAGTAGTTTTGAGGAGGTGATAGTAGTTTTGAGGAGGTGATAGTCTTGAGGAGGTGATAGTAGTTTTGAGGAGGTGATAGTCTTGAGGAGGTGATAGTAGTTTTGAGGAGGTGATAGTAGTTTTGAGGAGGTGATAGTCTTGAGGAGGTGATAGTAGTTTTGAGGAGGTGATAGTCTTGAGGAGGTGATAGTCTTGAGGAGGTGATAGTAGTTTTGAGGAGGTGATAGTAGTTTTGAGGAGGTGATAGTCTTGAGGAGGTGATAGTAGTTTTGAGGAGGTGATAGTCTTGAGGAGGTGATAGTAGTTTTGAGGAGGTGATAGTAGTTTTGAGGAGGTGATAGTCTTGAGGAGGTGATAGTTTTGAGGAGGTGATAGTAGTTTTGAGGAGGTGATAGTCTTGAGGAGGTGATAGTATTGAGGAGGTGATAGTCTTGAGGAGGTGATAGTCTTGAGGAGGAGATAGTAGTTTTGAGGAGGTGATAGTCTTGAGGAGGTGATAGTAGTTTTGAGGAGGTGATAGTAGTGTTGAGGAGTTGAGAGTCTTTAGGAGGTGATAGTAGTTTTGAGGGAGGTGATAGTCTTGAGGAGGTGATAGTCTTGAGGAGGCGATAGTAGTTTTGAGGAGGTGATAGTCTTGAGGAGGTGATAGTTTTGAGGAGGTGATAGTAGTTTTGAGGAGGTGATAGTCTTGAGGAGGTGATAGTAGTTTTGAGGAGGTGATAGTCTTGAGGAGGTGATAGTCTTGAGGAGGTGATAGTAGTTTTGAGGAGGTGATAGTAGTTTTGAGGAGGTGATAGTCTTGAGGAGGTGATAGTAGTTTTGAGGAGGTGATAGTCTTGAGGAGGTGATAGTCTTGAGGAGGTGATAGTTTTGAGGAGGTGATAGTCTTGAGGAGGTGATAGTCTTGAGGAGGTGATAGTAGTTTGAGGAGGTGATAGTCTTGAGGAGGTGATAGTCTTGAGGAGGTGATAGTTTTGAGGAGGTGATAGTCTTGAGGAGGTGATAGTCTTGAGGAGGTGATAGTAGTTTGAGGAGGTGATAGTAGTTTTGAGGAGGTGATAGTAGTTTTGAGGAGGTGATAGTAGTTTTGAGGAGGTGATAGTCTTGAGGAGGTGATAGTCTTGGAGGAGGCGATAGTAGTTTTGAGGAGGTGATAGTAGTTTTGAGGAGGTGATAGTCTTGAGGAGGTGATAGTAGTTTTGAGGAGGTGATAGTCTTGAGGAGGTGATAGTAGTTTTGAGGAGGTGATAGTCTTGAGGAGGTGATAGTAGTTTTGAGGAGGTGATAGTAGTTTTGAGGAGGTGATAGTCTTGAGGAGGTGATAGTAGTTTTGAGGAGGTGATAGTAGTTTTGAGGAGGTGATAGTCTTGAGGAGGTGATAGTTTTGAGGAGGTGATAGTCTTGAGGAGGTGATAGTCTTGAGGAGGCGATAGTAGTTTTGAGGAGGTGATAGTCTTGAGGAGGTGATAGTAGTTTTGAGGAGGTGATAGTAGTTTTGAGGAGGTGATAGTCTTGAGGAGGTGATAGTAGTTTTGAGGAGGTGATAGTCTTGAGGAGGTGATAGTCTTGAGGAGGCGATAGTAGTTTTGAGGAGGTGATAGTCTTGAGGAGGTGATAGTAGTTTTGAGGAGGTGATAGTCTTGAGGAGGTGATAGTTTTGAGGAGGTGATAGTAGTTTTGAGGAGGTGATAGTCTTGAGGAGGTGATAGTCTTGAGGAGGTGATAGTAGTTTTGAGGAGGTGATAGTAGTTTTGAGGAGGTGATAGTCTTGAGGAGGTGATAGTAGTTTTGAGGAGGTGATAGTCGTGAGGAGGTGATAGTCTTTTTGAGGAGATGGTAGTTTTGAGGAGGTGATAGTATTGAGGAGGTGATAGTCTTGAGGAGGCGATAGTAGTTTTGAGGAGGTGATAGTCTTGAGGAGGTGATATAAGTATTGAGGAGGTGATAGAAAAAATCAGGTGATAGAATTGAGGAGGTGATAGAAGTTTTGAGGAGGTGATAGTCTTGAGGAGGTGATAGTCTTGAGGAGGTGATAGTAGTTATGAGGAGTTGATAGTAGTTTTGAGGAGGTGATAGTCTTGAGGAGGTGATAGTAGTTTTGAGGAGGTGATAGTCTTGAGGAGGTGATAGTCTTGAGGAGGTGATAGTAGTTTTGAGGAGGTGATAGTAGTTTTGAGGAGGTGATAGTCTTGAGGAGGTGATAGTAGTTTTGAGGAGGTGATAGTCTTGAGGAGGTGATAGTAGTTTTGAGGAGGTGATAGTCTTGAGGAGGTGATAGTAGTTTTGAGGAGGTGATAGTAGTTTTGAGGAGGTGATAGTCTTGAGGAGGTGATAGTTTTGAGGAGGTGATAGTAGTTTTGAGGAGGTGATAGTCTTGAGGAGGTGATAGTTTTGAGGAGGTGATAGTCTTGAGGAGGTGATAGTCTTGAGGAGGCGATAGTAGTTTTGAGGAGGTGATAGTCTTGAGGAGGTGATAGTAGTTTTGAGGAGGTGATAGTAGTTTTGAGGAGGTGATAGTCTTGAGGAGGTGATAGTTTTGAGGAGGTGATAGTAGTTTTGAGGAGGTGATAGTCTTGGAGGAGGTGATAGTAGTTTTGAGGAGGTGATAGTCTTGAGGAGGTGATAGTTTTGAGGAGGTGATAGTAGTTTTGATGAGGTGATCGTAGTCTTGAGGAGGTGATAGTCTTGAGGAGGTGATAGTTTAGATAGTTTGAGGTGAGGAGATAGTCTTGAGGAGGTGATAGTAGCTTTGAGGAGGTGATAGTCTTGAGGAGGTGATAGTCTTGAGGAGGTGATAGTAGTTTTGAGTAGGTGATAGTAGTTTTGAGGTGTTTATAGTCTTGAGGAGGTGATAGTAGTTTTGAGGAGGTGATAGTCTTGAGGAGGTGATAGTCTTGAGGAGGTGATAGTATTGAGGAGGTGATAGTCTTTAGGAGGTGATAGTCTTAAGGAGGTGATAGTAGTTTGAGGAGGTGATAGTCTTTAGTAGGTGATAGTCTTTAGGAGGTGATAGTTTTGAGAGGTGATAGTCTTGAGTGAGGTGTTAGTCTTGAGGAGGTGATTGTAGTTTTGAGGAGGCGATAGTAGTTTTGAGGAGGTGATAGTAGTTTTGAGGAGGCGATAGTAGTTTTGAGGAGGTGATAGTAGTTTTGAGGAGGCGATAGTAGTTTTGAGGAGGTGATAGTAGTTTTGAGGAGGTGATAGTAGTTTTGAGGAGGTGATAGTAGTTTTGAGGAGGTGATAGTCTTGAGGAGGTGATAGTAGTTTTGAGGAGGTGATAGTCTTGAGGAGGTGATAGTAGTTTTGAGGAGGTGATAGTAGTTTTGAGGAGGTGATAGTCTTGAGGAGGTGATAGTAGTTTTGAGGAGGTGATAGTAGTTTTGAGGAGGTGATAGTCTTGAGGAGGTGATAGTAGTTTTGAGGAGGTGATAGTCTTGAGGAGGTGATAGTCTTGAGGAGGCGATAGTAGTTTTGAGGAGGTGATAGTCTTGAGGAGGTGATAGTAGTTTTGAGGAGGTGATAGTAGTTTTGAGGAGGTGATAGTCTTGAGGAGGTGATAGTAGTTTTGAGGAGGTGATAGTCTTGAGGAGGTGATAGTAGTCTTGAGGAGGTGATAGTAGTGTTGAGGAGGTGATAGTCTTGAGGAGGTGATAGTCTTGAGGAGGTGATAGTAGTTTTGAGGAGGTGATAGTCTTGAGGAGGTGATAGTAGTTTTGAGTAGTTTTGAGGAGGTGATAGTCTTGATGAGGTGATAGTAGTTTTGAGGAGGTGATAGTAGTTTTGAGGAGGTGATAGTCTTGAGGAGGTGATAGTTTTGAGGAGGTGATAGTAGTTTTGAGGAGGTGATAGTCTTGAGGAGGTGATAGTTTTGAGGAGGTGATAGTAGTTTTGAGGAGGTGATAGTCTTGAGGAGGTGATAGTAGTTTTGAGGAGGTGATAGTCTTGAGGAGGTGATAGTCTTGAGGAGGTGATAGTAGTTTTGAGGAGGTGATAGTCTTGAGGAGGTGATAGTCTTGAGGAGGTGATATTAGGGTGTGGTGGTTATAGTCTTGAGGAGGTGATAGTAGTTTTGAGGAGGTGATAGTCTTGAAGGTGATAGTATTGAGGAGGTGATAGTAGTTTTGAGGAGGTGATAGTCTTGAGGAGGTGATAGTCTTGAGGAGGCGATAGTAGTTTTGAGGAGGTGATAGTCTTGAGGAGGTGATAGTCTTGAGGAGGTGATAGTTTTGAGGAGGTGATAGTCTTGAGGAGGTGATAGTAGTTTTGAGGAGGTGATAGTCTTGAGGAGGTGATAGTAGTTTTGAGGAGGTGATAGTAGTGAGGAGGTGGTGGTAGTCTTGAGGAGGTGATAGTTTTGAGGAGGTGATAGTCTTGAGGAGGTGATAGTCTTGAGGAGGTGATAGTAGTTTTGAGGAGGTGATAGTCTTGAGGAGGTGATAGTAGTTTTGAGGAGGTGATAGTAGTTTTGAGGAGTAGATAGTCTTGAGGAGTTGATAGTCTTGAGTAGTTTGAGGAGGTGATAGTCTTGAGGAGGTGATAGTCTTGAGGAGGTGATAGTAGTTTTGAGGAGGTGATAGTAGTCTTGAGGAGGTGATAGTAGTTTGATGAGGTGTTTGTAGTTTTGAGGAGGTGATAGTCTTGAGGAGGTGATAGTAGTTTTGAGGAGGTGATAGTAGTTTGAGGAGGTGATAGTCTTGAGGGAGGTGATAGTAGTTTTGAGGAGGTGATAGTAGTTTTGAGGAGGTGATAGTCTTGAGGAGGTGATAGTAGTTTTGAGGAGGTGATAGTCTTGAGGAGGTGATAGTCTTGAGGAGGTGATAGTAGTTTTGAGGAGGTGATAGTCTTGAGGGAGGTGATAGTCTTGGAGGAGGTGATGAGTAGTTTTGAGGAGGTGATAGTTTTGAGGGAGGTGATAGTAGTTTTGAGGAGGTGATAGTCTTGAGGAGGTGATAGTCTTGAGGAGGTGATATAGTAGTTTGAGGATGTGATAGTCTTGAGGAGGTGATAGTCGTGAGGAGGTGATAGTAGTTTTGAGGAGGTGATAGTAGTTTTGAGGAGGTGATAGTCTTGAGGAGGTGATAGTCTTGAGGAGGTGATAGTCTTGAGGAGGAGATAGTCTTGAGGAGGTGATAGAAGTTATGAGGAGGTGATAGTCTTGAGGAGGTGATAGTCTTGAGGAGGTGATAGTAGTTTTGAGGAGGTGATAGTAGTTTTGAGGAGGTGATAGTCTTGAGGAGGTGATAGTAGTTTTGAGGAGGTGATAGTAGTTTTGAGGAGGTGATAGTCTTGAGGAGGTGATAGTAGTCTTGAGGAGGTGATAGTCTTGAGGAGGTGATAGTCTTGAGGAGGTGATAGTAGTTTTGAGGAGGTGATAGTCTTGAGGAGGTGATAGTAGTTTTGAGGAGGTGATAGTCTTGATAGGAGGTGATAGTCTTGAGGAGGTGATAGTTTTGAGGGAGGTGATAGTCTTGAGGAGGTGCTAGTCTTGAGGAGGTGATAGTCTTGAGGAGGTGATAGTCTTGAGGAGGTGATAGTAGTTTTGAGGAGGTGATAGTCTTGAGGAGGTGATAGTCTTGAGGAGGTGATAGTCTTGAGGAGGAGATAGTAGTTTTGAGGAGGTGATAGTGTTGAGGAGGTGATAGTCTTGAGGAGGTGATAGTCTTGAGGAGGTGATAGTCTTGAGGAGGTGATAGTACTGTTGAGGAGGTGATAGTCTTTTGAGGAGGTGATAGTAGTTTTGAGGAGGTGATAGTCTTGAGGAGGTGATAGTCTTGAGGAGGTGATAGTAGTTTTGAGGAGGTGATAGTCTTGAGGAGGTGATAGTCTTGAGGAGATGATAGTATTGAGGAGGTGATAGTCTTGAGGAGGTGATAGTAGTTTTGAGGAGGTGATAGTTTTGAGGAGGTGATAGTCTTGAGGAGGTGATAGTCTTGAGGAGGTGATAGTCTTGAGGAGGTGATAGTCTTGAGGAGGTGATAGTTTTTATGTGGTGATAGTATTGAGGAGGTGATAGTTTTGTGGAGGTGATAGTCTTGAGGAGGCAATGATAGTCTTGAGGAGGTGATAGTAGTTTGATGAGGTGATAGTCTTGAGGAGGTGATAGTCTTGAGGAGGTGATAGTAGTTTTGAGGAGGTGATAGTCTTGAGGAGGTGATAGTCTTGAGGAGGTGATAGTCTTGAGGAGGTGATAGTCTTGAGGAGGTGATAGACTTGAGGAGGCAATGATAGTTTTGAGGAGGTGATAGTCTTGAGGAGGTGATAGTCTTGAGGAGGTGATAGTCTTGAGGAGGTAGTCTTGAGGAGGTGATAGTCTTGAGGAGGCAATAGTAGTGTTGAGGAGGTGATAGTCTTGAGGAGGTGATAGTCTTGAGGAGGTGATAGTCTTGAGGAGGTGATAGTCTTGAGGAGGTGATAGTAGTTTTGAGGAGGTGATAGTCTTGAGGAGGTGATAGTAGTCTTGAGGAGGTGATAGTAGTCGTGAGGAGGTTATAGTCTAGACGAGGTGATAGTAGTTTTGAGGAGGTGATAGTCTTGAGGAGGTGATAGTCTTGAGGAGGTGATAGTCTTGAGGAGGCGATAGTCTTGAGGAGGCAATAGTAGTTTTGAGGAGGTGATAGTCTTGAGGAGGTGATAGTCTTGAGGAGGTGATAGTCTTGAGAGGTGATAGTCTTGAGGCGATAGTCTTGAGGAGGCAATAGTAGTTTGAGGAGGTGATAGTAGTTTTGAGGAGGCGATAGTAGTTTTGATGTGGTGATAGTCTTGAGGAGGTGATAGTAGTTTTGAGGAGGTGATAGTCTTGAGGAGGTGATAGTCTTGAGGAGGTGATAGTAGTTTTGAAGGTGGTGATAGTCTTGAGGAGGTGATAGTCTTGAGGAGGTGATAGTAGTTTTGAGGAGGTGATAGTAGTTTTGAGGAGGTGATAGTCTTGAGGAGGTGATAGTAGTGATGAGGACGTGATAGTCTTGGAGGAGGTGATAGTCTTGAGGAGGCGATAGTAGTTTTGAGGAGGTGATAGTCTTGAGGAGGTGATAGTTTTGAGGAGGTGATAGTAGTTTTGAGGAGGTGATAGTCTTGAGGAGGCATAGTAGTTTTGAGGAGGTGATAGTCTTGAGGAGGTGATAGTAGTTTTGAGGAGGTGATAGTAGTTTTGAGGGGAGGTGATAGTCTTGAGGAGGCGATAGTAGTTTTGAGGAGGTGATAGTCTTGAGGAGGTGATAGTCTTGAGGGAGGTGATAGTAGTTTGAGGAGGCGATAGTAGTTTTGAGGAGGTGATAGTAGTTTTGAGGAGGTGATAGTAGTTTTGAGTATGTGATAGTCTTGAGGGAGGTGATAGTCTTGAGGAGGTGATAGTCTTGAGGAGGTGATAGTAGTTTTGAGGAGGTGATAGTCTGAGGAGGTGATAGTAGTTTTGAGGAGGTGATAGTCTTGAGGAGATGATAGTCTTGAGGAGGCGATAGTAGTTTTGAGGAGGTGATAGTCTTGAGGAGGTGATAGTCTTGAGGAGGTGATAGTTTTGAGGAGGTGATAGTTTTGAGGAGGTGATAGTAGTTTTGAGGAGGTGATAGTCTTGAGGAGGTGATAGTCTTGAGGAGGTGATAGTCTTGAGGAGGTGATAGTCTTGAGGAGGTGATAGTTTTGAGGAGGTGATAGTCTTGAGGAGGTGATAATCTTGAGGAGGTGATAGTAGTTTTGAGGAGGTGATAGTATTGAGGAGGTGAGAGTAGTTTTGAGGAGGTGGTAGTAGTCTTGAGGAGGTGATAGTCTTGAGGAGGTGATAGTCTTGAGGAGGTGATAGTCTTGAGGAGGTGATAGTAGTCTTGAGGAGGTGATAGTAGTCTTGAGGAGGCGATAGTAGTTTTGAGGAGGTGATAGTCTTGAGAGAGGTGATAGTAGTTTTGAGGAGGTGATAGTTTTGAGGAGGTGATAGTCTTGAGGAGGTGATAGTCTTGAGGAGGTGATAGTAGTTTTGAGGAGGTGATAGTAGTTTTGAGGAGGTGATAGTTGTTTTGAGGAGGTGCTTGTAGTTTTGAGGAGGTGATAGTATTGAGGAGGTGATAGTCTTGAGAGGTGATAGTCTTGAGGAGGTGATAGTAGTTTTGAGGAGGTGATAGTCTTGATAGTCTTGAGGGAGGTGATTGTAGTTTTGAGGAGGTGATAGTCTTGAGGAGGTGATAGTCTTGAGGAGGTGATAGTAGTTTTGAGGAGGTGATAGTTTTGAGAGGCGATAGTAGTTTTGAGGAGGTGATAGTCTTGAGGAGGTGATAGTAGTCTTGAGGAGGTGATAGTCTTGAGGAGGTGATAGGTCTTGAGGAGGTGATAGTCTTGAGGAGGTGATCGTAGTTTTGAGGAGGTGATAGTCTTGAGGAGGTGATAGTCTTGAGGAGGTGATAGTATTGTTGAGGAGGTGATAGTCTTGAGGAGGTGATAGTCTTGAGGAGGTGATAGTCTTGGAGGAGGTGATAGTAGTTTTGAGGGAGGTGATAGTTTTGAGGAGGTGATAGTCTTGAGGAGGTGATAGTCTTGAGGAGGCGATAGTAGTTTTGAGGAGGTGATAGTTTTGAGGAGGCGATAGTTTTGAGGAGGTGATAGTCTTGAGGAGGTGATAGTAGTTTTGAGGGAGGTGGATAGTCTTGAGGAGGTGATAGTTTTGAGGAGGTGATAGTCTTGAGGAGGTGATAGTCTTGAGGAGGTGATAGTAGTTTTGAGGAGGTGATGTCTTGAGGAGGTGATAGTAGTCTTGAGGAGGTGATAGTCTTGAGGAGGTGATAGTAGTTTTGAGGAGGTGATAGTCTTGAGGAGGTGATAGTCTTGAGGAGGTGATAGTCTTGAGGAGGTGATAGTAGTTTTGAGGAGGTGATAGTCTTGAGGAGGTGATAGTCTTGAGGAGGTGATAGTAGTCTTGAGGAGGTGATAGTCTTGAGGAGGTGATAGTCTTGAGGAGGTGATAGTAGTCTTGAGGAGGTGATAGTAGTCTTGAGGAGGTGATAGTCTTGAGGAGGTGATAGTCTTGAGGAGGTGATAGTAGTCTTGAGGAGGTGATAGTAGTCTTGAGGAGGTGATAGTCTTGAGGAGGTGATAGTCTTGAGGAGGTGATAGTCTTGAGGAGGTGATAGTCTTGAGGAGGTGATAGTAGTTTTGAGGAGGTGATAGTCTTGAGGAGGTGATAGTCTTGAGGAGGTGATAGTAGTCTGGAGGAGGTGATAGTCTTGAGGAGGTGCTAGTCTTGAGGAGTTTTTAGTCTTGAGGAGGTGATAGTCTTGAGGAGGTGATAGTCTTGAGGAGGTGATAGTAGTCTTGAGGAGGTGATAGTCTTGAGGAGGTGATAGTCTTGAGGAGGTGATAGTAGTCTTGAGGAGGTGATAGTCTTGAGAGGTGATAGTCTTGAGGAGGTGATAGTAGTCTTGAGGAGGTGATAGTAGTCTTGAGGAGGTGATAGTCTTGAGGAGGTGATAGTCTTTATGATGAGGTAATAGTAATGAGGAGGTGATAGTCTTGAGGAGGTGATATTCTTGATGATGAGATAGTAGTATTTATGAGGTGATAGTCTTGAGGAGGTGATAGTCTTGAGGGAGGTGATAGTCTTGGAGGAGGTGATAGTCTTGAGGAGGTGATAGTCTTGAGGAGGTGAAAGTCATGAGGAGGTGATAGTAGTCTTGAGGAGGTGATAGTCTTGAGGAGGTGATAGTAGTCTTGAGGAGGTGATAGTCTTGAGGAGGTGATAGTCTTGAGGAGTGTGATAGTCTTGAGGAGGTGATAGTAGTTTTGAGGAGGTGATGATCTTGAGGAGGTGATAGTCTTGAGGAGGTGATAGTCGTTTTGAGGAGGTGCTAGTGTTGAGGAGGTGATAGTCTTGAGGAGGTGATAGTAGTTTTGAGGAGGTGATAGTCTTGAGGAGGTGATAGTAGTTTTGAGGAGGTGATAGTCTTGAGGTGATAGTCTTGAGGAGGTGATAGTAGTTTTGAGGAGGTGATAGTCTTGAGGA
>CM068344.1:2645638-2749911 GCA_034769755.1 Odontamblyopus lacepedii | reverse complement strand
TTGAGGAGGTGATAGTAGTTTTGAGGAGGTGATAGTAGTTTTGAGGAGGTGATAGTAGTTTTGAGGAGGTGATAGTCTTGAGGAGGTGATAGTAGTTTTGAGGAGGTGATAGTCTTGAGGAGGTGATAGTCTTGAGGAGGTGATAGTAGTTTTGAGGAGGTGATAGTCTTGGAGGAGGTGATAGTCTTGGAGGAGGTGATAGTAGTTTTGAGGAGGTGATAGTCTTGAGGAGGTGATAGTAGTTTTGAGGAGGTGATAGTCTTGAGGGAGGTGATAGTAGTTTGAGGAGGTGATAGTCTTGGAGGAGGTGATAGTAGTTTTGTGGAGGTGATAGTAGTTTTGAGGAGGTGATAGTCTTGAGGAGGTGACAGTAGTTTTGAGGAGGTGATAGTCTTGAGGAGGTGATAGTCTTGAGGAGGCGATAGTAGTTTTGAGGAGGTGAGGGCAAGTAGGAGGTGATAGTCTTGAGGAGGTGATAGTCTGAGGAGGTGATAGTCTTGAGGAGGTGATAGTCTTGAGGAGGTGATAGTAGTTTTGAGGAGTGGAGGTGATAGTCTGGAGGAGGTGATAGTCTTGAGGAGGTGATAGTCTTGAGGAGGTGATAGTCTTGAGGAGGTGATAGTCTTGAGGAGGTGATAGTAGTTTTGAGGAGGTGATAGTTTTGAGGAGGTGATAGTCTTGAGGAGGTGATAGTCTTGAGGGAGGTGATAGTCTTGAGGAGGTGATAGTCTTGAGGAGGTGATAGTAGTTTTGAGGAGGTGATAGTCTTGATGAGGAGATAGTCTTTAGGAGGTGGTCATAGTGTTGAGGCGGTGATAGTAGTTTTGGGGAGGTGATAGTAGTCTTGAGGAGGTGATAGTAGTCTTGAGGGAGGTGATAGTCTTGAGGAGGTGATAGTCTTGAGGAGGCAATAGTAGTTTTGAGGAGGTGATAGTAGTCTTGAGGAGGTGATAGTCTTGAGGAGGTGATAGTCTTGAGGAGGCTGATAGTCTTGGAGGAGGTGATAGTCTTGAGGGAGGCAATAGTAGTTTTGAGGAGGTGATAGTAGTCTTGAGGAGGTGATAGTCTTGATGAGGTGATAGTCTTGAGGAGGCGATAGTCTTGAGAGGAGGCAATAGTAGTTTTGAGGAGGTGATAGTCTTGAGGAGGTGATAGTCTTGGAGGAGGTGATAGTAGTCTTGAGGAGGTGATAGTCTTGAGGAGGCAATAGTAGTTTTGAGGAGGTGATAGTAGTTTTGAGGAGGCGAGATAGTAGTTTTGAGGAGGTGATAGTCTTGAGGAGGTGATAGTAGTTTTGAGGAGGTGATAGTCTTGAGGAGGTGATAGTAGTTTTGAGGTGGTGATAGTCTTGAGGAGGTGATAGTAGTTTTGAGGAGGTGATAGTCTTGAGGAGGTGATAGTTTTGAGGAGGTGATAGTAGTTTTGAGGAGGTGATAGTCTTGAGGAGGTGATAGTCTTGAGGAGGTGATAGTAGTTTTGAGGAGGTGATAGTAGTTTTGAGGAGGTGATAGTCTTGAGGAGGTGATAGTAGTTTTGAGGAGGTGATAGTCTTGAGGAGGTGATAGTCTTGAGGAGGCGATAGTAGTTTTGAGGAGGTGATAGTCTTGAGGAGGTGATAGTAGTTTTGAGGAGGTGATAGTCTTGAGGAGGTGATAGTTTTGAGGAGGTGATAGTAGTTTTGAGGAGGTGATAGTCTTGAGGAGGTGATAGTCTTGAGGAGGTGATAGTAGTTTTGAGGAGGTGATAGTAGTTTTGAGGAGGTGATAGTCTTGAGGAGGTGATAGTAGTTTTGAGGAGGTGATAGTCTTGAGGAGGTGATAGTCTTGAGGAGGTGATAGTAGTTTTGAGGAGGTGATAGTCTTGAGGAGGTGATAGTCTTGAGGAGGCGATAGTAGTTTTGAGGAGGTGATAGTCTTGAGGAGGTGATAGTAGTTTTGAGGAGGTGATAGTCTTGAGGAGGTGATAGTTTTGAGGAGGTGATAGTAGTTTTGAGGAGGTGATAGTCTTGAGGAGGTGATAGTCTTGAGGAGGTGATAGTAGTTTTGAGGAGGTGATAGTAGTTTTGAGGAGGTGATAGTCTTGAGGAGGTGATAGTAGTTTTGAGGAGGTGATAGTCTTGAGGAGGTGATAGTCTTGAGGAGGTGATAGTAGTTTTGAGGAGGTGATAGTAGTTTTGAGGAGGTGATAGTCTTGAGGAGGTGATAGTAGTTTTGAGGAGGTGATAGTCTTGAGGAGGTGATAGTCTTGAGGAGGTGATAGTAGTTTTGAGGAGGTGATAGTAGTTTTGAGGAGGTGATAGTCTTGAGGAGGTGATAGTAGTTTTGAGGAGGTGATAGTCTTGAGGAGGTGATAGTAGTTTTGAGGAGGTGATAGTAGTTTTGAGGAGGTGATAGTCTTGAGGAGGTGATAGTAGTTTTGAGGAGGTGATAGTCTTGAGGAGGTGATAGTCTTGAGGAGGTGATAGTAGTTTTGAGGAGGTGATAGTAGTTTTGAGGAGGTGATAGTCTTGAGGAGGTGATAGTAGTTTTGAGGAGGTGATAGTCTTGAGGAGGTGATAGTAGTTTTGAGGAGGTGATAGTAGTTTTGAGGAGGTGATAGTCTTGAGGGAGGTGATAGTTTTGAGGAGGTGATAGTAGTTTTGAGGAGGTGATAGTCTTGAGGAGGTGATAGTTTTGAGGGAGGTGATAGTCTTGAGGAGGTGATAGTCTTGAGGAGGCGATAGTAGTTTTGAGGAGGTGATAGTCTTGAGGAGGTGATAGTAGTTTTGAGGAGGTGATAGTAGTTTTGAGGAGGTGATAGTCTTGAGGAGGTGATAGTAGTTTTGAGGAGGTGATAGTCTTGAGGAGGTGATAGTCTTGAGGAGGCGATAGTAGTTTTGAGGAGGTGATAGTCTTGAGGAGGTGATAGTTTTGAGGAGGTGATAGTAGTTTTGAGGAGGTGATAGTCTTGAGGAGGTGATAGTAGTTTTGAGGAGGTGATAGTCTTGAGGAGGTGATAGTCTTGAGGAGGTGATAGTAGTTTTGAGGAGGTGATAGTAGTTTTGAGGAGGTGATAGTCTTGAGGAGGTGATAGTAGTTTTGAGGAGGTGATAGTCTTGAGGAGGTGATAGTCTTGAGGAGGTGATAGTTTTGAGGAGGTGATAGTCTTGAGGAGGTGATAGTCTTGAGGAGGTGATAGTAGTTTGAGGAGGTGATAGTCTTGAGGAGGTGATAGTCTTGAGGAGGTGATAGTTTTGAGGAGGTGATAGTCTTGAGGAGGTGATAGTCTTGAGGAGGTGATAGTAGTTTGAGGAGGTGATAGTAGTTTTGAGGAGGTGATAGTAGTTTTGAGGAGGTGATAGTAGTTTTGAGGAGGTGATAGTCTTGAGGAGGTGATAGTCTTGAGGAGGCGATAGTAGTTTTGAGGAGGTGATAGTAGTTTTGAGGAGGTGATAGTCTTGAGGAGGTGATAGTAGTTTTGAGGAGGTGATAGTCTTGAGGAGGTGATAGTAGTTTTGAGGAGGTGATAGTCTTGAGGAGGTGATAGTAGTTTTGAGGAGGTGATAGTAGTTTTGAGGAGGTGATAGTCTTGAGGAGGTGATAGTAGTTTTGAGGAGGTGATAGTAGTTTTGAGGAGGTGATAGTCTTGAGGAGGTGATAGTTTTGAGGAGGTGATAGTCTTGAGGAGGTGATAGTCTTGAGGAGGCGATAGTAGTTTTGAGGAGGTGATAGTCTTGAGGAGGTGATAGTAGTTTTGAGGAGGTGATAGTAGTTTTGAGGAGGTGATAGTCTTGAGGAGGTGATAGTAGTTTTGAGGAGGTGATAGTCTTGAGGAGGTGATAGTCTTGAGGAGGCGATAGTAGTTTTGAGGAGGTGATAGTCTTGAGGAGGTGATAGTAGTTTTGAGGAGGTGATAGTCTTGAGGAGGTGATAGTTTTGAGGAGGTGATAGTAGTTTTGAGGAGGTGATAGTCTTGAGGAGGTGATAGTCTTGAGGAGGTGATAGTAGTTTTGAGGAGGTGATAGTAGTTTTGAGGAGGTGATAGTCTTGAGGAGGTGATAGTAGTTTTGAGGAGGTGATAGTCTTGAGGAGGTGATAGTCTTGAGGAGGTGATAGTAGTTTTGAGGAGGTGATAGTCTTGAGGAGGTGATAGTCTTGAGGAGGCGATAGTAGTTTTGAGGAGGTGATAGTCTTGAGGAGGTGATAGTAGTTTTGAGGAGGTGATAGTCTTGAGGAGGTGATAGTTTTGAGGAGGTGATAGTAGTTTTGAGGAGGTGATAGTCTTGAGGAGGTGATAGTCTTGAGGAGGTGATAGTAGTTTTGAGGAGGTGATAGTAGTTTTGAGGAGGTGATAGTCTTGAGGAGGTGATAGTAGTTTGAGGAGGTGATAGTCTTGAGGAGGTGCTCCTCTTGCTGCGGTGCTTGTAGTTTTGAGGAGGTGATAGTAGTTTTGAGGAGGTGATAGTCTTGAGGAGGTGATAGTAGTTTTGAGGAGGTGATAGTCTTGAGGAGGTGATAGTAGTTTTGAGGAGGTGATAGTCTTGAGGAGGTGATAGTAGTTTTGAGGAGGTGATAGTAGTTTTGAGGAGGTGATAGTCTTGAGGAGGTGATAGTTTTGAGGAGGTGATAGTAGTTTTGAGGAGGTGATAGTCTTGAGGAGGTGATAGTTTTGAGGAGGTGATAGTCTTGAGGAGGTGATAGTCTTGAGGAGGCGATAGTAGTTTTGAGGAGGTGATAGTCTTGAGGAGGTGATAGTAGTTTTGAGGAGGTGATAGTAGTTTTGAGGAGGTGATAGTGTTGAGGAGAGGTGATAGTCTTGAGGAGGTGCTTGTAGTTTTGAGGAGGTGATAGTCTTGAGGAGGTGATAGTCTTGAGGAGGCGATAGTAGTTTTGAGGAGGTGATAGTCTTGAGGAGGTGATAGTTTTGAGGAGGTGATAGTAGTTTTGAGGAGGTGATAGTCTTGAGGAGGTGATAGTAGTTTTGAGGAGGTGATAGTCTTGAGGAGGTGATAGTCTTGAGGAGGTGATAGTAGTTTTGAGGAGGTGATAGTAGTTTTGAGGAGGTGATAGTCTTGAGGAGGTGATAGTAGTTTTGAGGAGGTGATAGTCTTGAGGAGGTGATAGTCTTGAGGAGGTGATAGTTTTGAGGAGTGATGATAGTAGTCTTGAGGAGGTGATAGTCTTGAGGAGGTGATAGTAGTTTGAGGAGGTGATAGTCTTGAGGAGGTGATAGTCTTGAGGAGGTGATAGTTTTGAGGAGGTGATAGTCTTGAGGAGGTGATAGTCTTGAGGAGGTGATAGTAGTTTGAGGAGGTGATAGTAGTTTTGAGGAGGTGATAGTAGTTTTGAGGAGGTGATAGTAGTTTTGAGGAGGTGATAGTCTTGAGGAGGTGATAGTCTTGAGGAGGCGATAGTAGTTTTGAGGAGGTGATAGTAGTTTTGAGGAGGTGATAGTCTTGAGGAGGTGATAGTAGTTTTGAGGAGGTGATAGTCTTGAGGAGGTGATAGTAGTTTTGAGGAGGTGATAGTCTTGAGGAGGTGATAGTAGTTTTGAGGAGGTGATAGTAGTTTTGAGGAGGTGATAGTCTTGAGGAGGTGATAGTAGTTTTGAGGAGGTGATAGTAGTTTTGAGGAGGTGATAGTCTTGAGGAGGTGATAGTTTTGAGGAGGTGATAGTCTTGAGGAGGTGATAGTCTTGAGGAGGCGATAGTAGTTTTGAGGAGGTGATAGTCTTGAGGGAGGTGATAGTAGTTTTGAGGAGGTGATAGTAGTTTTGAGGGAGGTGCTAGTATTGAGGAGGTGATAGTAGTTTTGAGGAGGTGATAGTCTTGAGGAGGTGATAGTCTTGAGGAGGCGATAGTAGTTTTGAGGAGGTGATAGTCTTGAGGAGGTGATAGTTTTGAGGAGGTGATAGTAGTTTTGAGGAGGTGATAGTCTTGAGGAGGTGATAGTAGTTTTGAGGAGGTGATAGTCTTGAGGAGGTGATAGTAGTTTTGAGGAGGTGATAGTAGTTTTGAGGAGGTGATAGTCTTGAGGAGGTGATAGTAGTTTTGAGGAGGTGATAGTAGTTTTGAGGAGGTGATAGTCTTGAGGAGGTGATAGTTTTGAGGAGGTGATAGTAGTTTTGAGGAGGTGATAGTCTTGAGGAGGTGATAGTAGTTTTGAGGAGGTGATAGTCTTGAGGAGGTGATAGTCTTGAGGAGGCGATAGTAGTTTTGAGGAGGTGATAGTCTTGAGGAGGTGATAGTTTTGAGGAGGTGATAGTAGTTTTGAGGAGGTGATAGTCTTGAGGAGGTGATAGTAGTTTTGAGGAGGTGATAGTCTTGAGGAGGTGATAGTCTTGAGGAGGTGATAGTAGTTTTGAGGAGGTGATAGTAGTTTTGAGGAGGTGATAGTCTTGAGGAGGTGATAGTAGTTTTGAGGAGGTGATAGTCTTGAGGAGGTGATAGTCTTGAGGAGGTGATAGTTTTGAGGAGGTGATAGTCTTGAGGAGGTGATAGTCTTGAGGAGGTGATAGTAGTTTGAGGAGGTGATAGTCTTGAGGAGGTGATAGTCTTGAGGAGGTGATAGTTTTGAGGAGGTGATAGTCTTGAGGAGGTGATAGTCTTGAGGAGGTGATAGTAGTTTGAGGAGGTGATAGTAGTTTTGAGGAGGTGATAGTAGTTTTGAGGAGGTGATAGTAGTTTTGAGGAGGTGATAGTCTTGAGGAGGTGATAGTCTTGAGGAGGCGATAGTAGTTTTGAGGAGGTGATAGTAGTTTTGAGGAGGTGATAGTCTTGAGGAGGTGATAGTAGTTTTGAGGAGGTGATAGTCTTGAGGAGGTGATAGTAGTTTTGAGGAGGTGATAGTCTTGAGGAGGTGATAGTAGTTTTGAGGAGGTGATAGTAGTTTTGAGGAGGTGATAGTCTTGAGGAGGTGATAGTAGTTTTGAGGAGGTGATAGTAGTTTTGAGGAGGTGATAGTCTTGAGGAGGTGATAGTTTTGAGGAGGTGATAGTCTTGAGGAGGTGATAGTCTTGAGGAGGTGATAGTAGTTTTGAGGAGGTGATAGTCTTGAGGAGGTGATAGTAGTTTTGAGGAGGTGATAGTAGTTTTGAGGAGGTGATAGTAGTTTTGAGGAGGTGATAGTAGTTTTGAGGAGGTGATAGTCTTGAGGAGGTGATAGTCTTGAGGAGGTGATAGTAGTTTTGAGGAGGTGATAGTCTTGAGGAGGTGATAGTCTTGAGGAGGTGATAGTCTTGAGGAGGTGATAGTAGTTTTGAGGAGGTGATAGTCTTGAGGAGGTGATAGTCTTGAGGAGGTGATAGTCTTGAGGAGGCGATAGTAGTTTTGAGGAGGTGATAGTTTTGAGGAGGTGATAGTTTTGAGGAGGTGATAGTCTTGAGGAGGTGATAGTCTTGAGGAGGTGATAGTCTTGAGGAGGTGATAGTAGTTTTGAGGAGGTGATAGTCTTGAGGAGGTGATAGTCTTGAGGAGGCGATAGTAGTTTTGAGGAGGTGATAGTAGTTTTGAGGAGGTGATAGTCTTGAGGAGATGATAGTCTTGAGGAGGTGATAGTCTTGAGGAGGTGATAGTCTTGAGGAGGTGATAGTTTTGAGGAGGTGATAGTTTTGAGGAGGTGATAGTAGTTTTGAGGAGGTGATAGTCTTGAGGAGGTGATAGTCTTGAGGAGGTGATAGTCTTGAGGAGGTGATAGTTTTGAGGAGGTGATAGTCTTGAGGAGGTGATAGTTTTGAGGAGGTGATAGTCTTGAGGAGGTGATAGTTTTGAGGAGGTGATAGTCTTGAGGAGGTGATAGTCTTGAGGAGGCGATAGTAGTTTTGAGGAGGTGATAGTCTTGAGGAGGTGATAGTAGTTTTGAGGAGGTGATAGTCTTGAGGAGGTGATAGTTTTGAGGAGGTGATAGTCTTGAGGAGGTGATAATCTTGAGGAGGTGATAGTAGTTTTGAGGAGGTGATAGTAGTTTTGAGGAGGTGATAGTAGTTTTGAGGAGGTGATAGTCTTGAGGAGGTGATAGTCTTGAGGAGGTGATAGTAGTTTTGAGGAGGTGATAGTCTTGAGGAGGTGATAGTCTTGAGGAGGTGATAGTCTTGAGGAGGTGATAGTCTTGAGGAGGCAATAGTAGTTTTGAGGAGGTGATAGTTTTGAGGAGGTGATAGTCTTGAGGAGGTGATAGTCTTGAGGAGGTGATAGTCTTGAGGAGGCGATAGTCTTGAGGAGGCAATAGTAGTTTTGAGGAGGTGATAGTTTTGAGGAGGTGATAGTCTTGAGGAGGTGATAGTCTTGAGGAGGCAATAGTAGTTTTGAGGAGGTGATAGTTTTGAGGAGGTGATAGTCTTGAGGAGGTGATAGTCTTGAGGAGGTGATAGTCTTGAGGAGGCGATAGTCTTGAGGAGGCAATAGTAGTTTTGAGGAGGTGATAGTTTTGAGGAGGTGATAGTCTTGAGGAGGTGATAGTCTTGAGGAGGTGATAGTCTTGAGGAGGCGATAGTCTTGAGGAGGCAATAGTAGTTTTGAGGAGGTGATAGTCTTGAGGAGGTGATAGTCTTGAGGAGGTGATAGTCTTGAGGAGGCAATAGTAGTTTTGAGGAGGTGATAGTTTTGAGGAGGTGATAGTCTTGAGGAGGTGATAGTCTTGAGGAGGTGATAGTCTTGAGGAGGCAATAGTAGTTTTGAGGAGGTGATAGTAGTCTTGAGGAGGTGATAGTCTTGAGGAGGTGATAGTCTTGAGGAGGCGATAGTCTTGAGGAGGCGATAGTCTTGAGGAGGCAATAGTAGTTTTGAGGAGGTGATAGTCTTGAGGAGGTGATAGTCTTGAGGAGGTGATAGTCTTGAGGAGGCGATAGTCTTGAGGAGGCAATAGTAGTTTTGAGGAGGTGATAGTCTTGAGGAGGTGATAGTCTTGAGGAGGTGATAGTCTTGAGGAGGCGATAGTCTTGAGGAGGCAATAGTAGTTTTGAGGAGGTGATAGTAGTTTTGAGGAGGCGATAGTAGTTTTGAGGAGGTGATAGTCTTGAGGAGGTGATAGTAGTTTTGAGGAGGTGATAGTCTTGAGGAGGTGATAGTAGTTTTGAGGTGGTGATAGTCTTGAGGAGGTGATAGTCTTGAGGAGGTGATAGTAGTTTTGAGGAGGTGATAGTAGTTTTGAGGAGGTGATAGTCTTGAGGAGGTGATAGTAGTTTTGAGGAGGTGATAGTCTTGAGGAGGTGATAGTCTTGAGGAGGCGATAGTAGTTTTGAGGAGGTGATAGTCTTGAGGAGGTGATAGTTTTGAGGAGGTGATAGTAGTTTTGAGGAGGTGATAGTCTTGAGGAGGTGATAGTAGTTTTGAGGAGGTGATAGTCTTGAGGAGGTGATAGTAGTTTTGAGGAGGTGATAGTAGTTTTGAGGAGGTGATAGTCTTGAGGAGGTGATAGTAGTTTTGAGGAGGTGATAGTCTTGAGGAGGTGATAGTCTTGAGGAGGTGATAGTAGTTTTGAGGAGGTGATAGTAGTTTTGAGGAGGTGATAGTAGTTTTGAGGAGGTGATAGTCTTGAGGAGGTGATAGTCTTGAGGAGGCGATAGTAGTTTTGAGGAGGTGATAGTAGTTTTGAGGAGGTGATAGTCTTGAGGAGGTGATAGTAGTTTTGAGGAGGTGATAGTCTTGAGGAGATGATAGTCTTGAGGAGGTGATAGTAGTTTTGAGGAGGTGATAGTCTTGAGGAGGTGATAGTCTTGAGGAGGTGATAGTTTTGAGGAGGTGATAGTTTTGAGGAGGTGATAGTAGTCTTGAGGAGGTGATAGTCTTGAGGAGGTGATAGTCTTGAGGAGGTGATAGTCTTGAGGAGGTGATAGTCTTGAGGAGGTGATAGTTTTGAGGAGGTGATAGTCTTGAGGAGGTGATAGTTTTGAGGAGGTGATAGTCTTGAGGAGGTGATAGTTTTGAGGAGGTGATAGTCTTGAGGAGGTGATAGTCTTGAGGAGGTGATAGTAGTCTTGAGGAGGTGATAGTAGTTTTGAGGAGGTGATAGTAGTTTTGAGGAGGTGATAGTAGTCTTGAGGAGGCGATAGTAGTTTTGAGGAGGTGATAGTCTTGAGGAGGTGATAGTAGTTTTGAGGAGGTGATAGTTTTGAGGAGGTGATAGTCTTGAGGAGGTGATAGTCTTGAGGAGGTGATAGTAGTTTTGAGGAGGTGATAGTAGTTTTGAGGAGGTGATAGTAGTTTTGAGGAGGTGATAGTAGTTTTGAGGAGGTGATAGTCTTGAGGAGGTGATAGTCTTGAGGAGGTGATAGTCTTGAGGAGGTGATAGTAGTTTTGAGGAGGTGATAGTCTTGAGGAGGCAATAGTAGTTTTGAGGAGGTGATAGTTTTGAGGAGGTGATAGTCTTGAGGAGGTGATAGTCTTGAGGAGGCGATAGTAGTTTTGAGGAGGTGATAGTTTTGAGGAGGCGATAGTAGTTTTGAGGAGGTGATAGTCTTGAGGAGGTGATAGTAGTTTTGAGGAGGTGATAGTCTTGAGGAGGTGATAGTAGTCTTGAGGAGGTGATAGTCTTGAGGAGGTGATCGTAGTTTTGAGGAGGTGATAGTCTTGAGGAGGTGATAGTCTTGAGGAGGTGATAGTAGTTTTGAGGAGGTGATAGTCTTGAGGAGGTGATAGTCTTGAGGAGGTGATAGTCTTGAGGAGGTGATAGTAGTTTTGAGGAGGTGATAGTTTTGAGGAGGTGATAGTCTTGAGGAGGTGATAGTCTTGAGGAGGCGATAGTAGTTTTGAGGAGGTGATAGTTTTGAGGAGGCGATAGTAGTTTTGAGGAGGTGATAGTCTTGAGGAGGTGATAGTAGTTTTGAGGAGGTGATAGTCTTGAGGAGGTGATAGTTTTGAGGAGGTGATAGTCTTGAGGAGGTGATAGTCTTGAGGAGGTGATAGTAGTTTTGAGGAGGTGATGTCTTGAGGAGGTGATAGTAGTCTTGAGGAGGTGATAGTCTTGAGGAGGTGATAGTAGTTTTGAGGAGGTGATAGTCTTGAGGAGGTGATAGTCTTGAGGAGGTGATAGTCTTGAGGAGGCAATAGTAGTTTTGAGGAGGTGATAGTCTTGAGGAGGTGATAGTCTTGAGGAGGTGATAGTAGTCTTGAGGAGGTGATAGTCTTGAGGAGGTGATAGTCTTGAGGAGGTGATAGTAGTCTTGAGGAGGTGATAGTAGTCTTGAGGAGGTGATAGTCTTGAGGAGGTGATAGTCTTGAGGAGGTGATAGTAGTCTTGAGGAGGTGATAGTAGTCTTGAGGAGGTGATAGTCTTGAGGAGGTGATAGTCTTGAGGAGGTGATAGTCTTGAGGAGGTGATAGTCTTGAGGAGGTGATAGTAGTCTTGAGGAGGTGATAGTCTTGAGGAGGTGATAGTCTTGAGGAGGTGATAGTAGTCTTGAGGAGGTGATAGTCTTGAGGAGGTGATAGTCTTGAGGAGGTGATAGTCTTGAGGAGGTGATAGTCTTGAGGAGGTGATAGTAGTCTTGAGGAGGTGATAGTCTTGAGGAGGTGATAGTCTTGAGGAGGTGATAGTAGTCTTGAGGAGGTGATAGTAGTCTTGAGGAGGTGATAGTTTTGAGGAGGTGATAGTCTTGAGGAGGTGATAGTCTTGAGGAGGTGATAGTCTTGAGGAGGTGATAGTCTTGAGGAGGTGATAGTAGTCTTGAGGAGGTGATAGTCTTGAGGAGGTGATAGTCTTGAGGAGGTGATAGTAGTCTTGAGGAGGTGATAGTCTTGAGGAGGTGATAGTCTTGAGGAGGTGATAGTCTTGAGGAGGTGATAGTAGTTTTGAGGAGGTGATAGTCTTGAGGAGGTGATAGTCTTGAGGAGGTGATAGTCTTGAGGAGGTGATAGTCTTGAGGAGGTGATAGTCTTGAGGAGGTGAGCGGGTTCGTGGGCTGCACATTTGTGCTCAGTTCCTGTTGCAGACGCTCCTGTGGGTCTGGGCAGGTGTGGGCTGTGATTGGATCAGATGGCAGCTCCCTGAGGAATTTAAGACTCTGGTCTGAAAGTCTGAGGCCAGTGAGACCAAATACTCACTGTACGCCAGTATTACTGTAGTATTACTGCAGTATTACTGCAGTATTACTGCAGTATTACTGTAGTATTACTGCAGTATTACTGCAGTATTACTGCAGTATTACTGTAGTATTACTGCAGTATTACTGCAGTATTACTGCAGTATTACTGTAGTATTACTGCAGTATTACTGTAGTATTACTGCAGTATTACTGTAGTATTACTGCAGTATTACTGCAGTATTACTGTAGTATTACAGTACATGTGCTCAAATACTCACTGTACGCTTTTATTACTGCAATATTACAGTAATATTGCAGTATTATCACAGTTCTATTACAGTAATATCATAGTACTTTATTACAGTATCAATAAACTAGTATCGCAGTAGTATTACAGTATTATTACAGTAATATCATAGTACTTTATTACAGTATCAATAAACTAGTATCGCAGTAGTATTACAGTAGTATTACAGTATTATTCCAGTAATATCGCAGTATTATTACAGTAATATCGCAGTAGTATTACAGTAGTATTACAGTATTATTCCAGTAATATCGCAGTATTATTCCAGTAATATCGCAGTAGTATTACAGTAGTATTACAGTATTATTCCAGTAATATCGCAGTAATATTACAGTATTATTCGCCTAAGTGAACACTGATAAGGACATAATCTTATCCTAACCTGATCTGATTCTGGTCACATTTGCTGGATCAAATATCGGCCTCCAAATATCGGTTCGGCCGATGGACATAAACACTGATGTAATAAAGTCTCAGAATGTTTTAACTTTTATTGACACAAGTTGTTCTGAATTTACTTGTGGGATAAATAACAGCTCCATCACACATTTGGATCAGTTTGATTTCTTTTTGTTGAAAGGAAATAAATGCTGTAATCAGTCTCTGCACTGGTGTCAGTCGATATATCGGCATCAGCAGATACGTAAAGCTGCACTGTGTAACTTTTCTGTCCACCAAGTCTCCATGGAGAAGTGCCGTGCTTTGCCTCTGATGCTGCAGGTGTTGGTTTGGTGCCAGGTCTCTTCCACGTATAAAATACGCACACTTTAATGCCGCACTGCGGAACATTCCAGGCAAAACTCAGCGGCATTGAGACTAATTAGTTGTGACGTCTCAATCACAAGAGCCCCTCACCTGCACGATGCCATGGACACAGAGTTAAAGCCGTACATCGGAGCATTTTCGACGATGATAGATGTGTTTTATGCCATACTGTGGAATATTATCAACACGGGAACAACATTTCCATGGAAACAGGCAGGAGGCGGCCCTGCTACAGGATAAATAATAAGTAAAATATAATCTGGTGACTTGGCCCCTGATAGTAGTAGAAGTAAATGATTGGATGGAAAAAAATATATAAATAAATTATAAATAAAAATATAAATAATGAATAAAATAAATAAATAATAAATTAAATAATATGATATATATAAAATAATAATAGTCGTGTTTGTGGAGATGCGAGCCCACTCACAGCAAGGACACATGTTTTCAGTGCAATTCAAAAAAACTTACTTTTATTTTATATCTATTTGTTCTTGGCAAAAAAAGTTGCGTACTGTGGCTTTAACCGTGCATGAGTCAGAATTAGCATGTTGTTGTGCAGAGTTAGCATTAGCGGAGATGCTCACAGGAGCCGAGGGTCCACCGCCTGTTCCCACATCCCCTTTAGACATTTAGACCTCCCGGTTTTCTGACACTTTTTAGTTTCGCTTTTCCGACATGTCATAATTTTTTATTTTTTGAGAGTCGCTGTTGTCACGGCTTTTAAAAGTCTCGGTCTTGACTTTTATAGTCTGGATCTAGTCTCAGTCTTGACCTTTGAAACTCTCGCTCTTGTCTCGGTCTAGACCTTTAAAAGTCTCACTCTTGTCTTAGTCTCGGATTTTAAAAGTCTTGGTTTTGTCTCTGTCTCGATCTTTAAGTCTCGGTCTTATCTCGGCCTTTAAAAGTCTCGGTCTCGACCTTTTAAAAGTCTCGGTCTTGACCTTTTAAAAGTCTTGATCTTGTCTTGTTCTTTATCTTTAAAAGTCTCGGTCTTGTCTCAGTCTCGATCTTTAAAAGTCTCGGCCTTGACCTTAAAAAGTCTCGGTCTTGTCTCGGTCTCGATCTTTAAGTCTTGGTCTTGTCTTGACCTTTAAAAGTCTTGGTCTTTTTTCATTCTCGGCCTTTAAAAGTCTTGGTTTTGACCTTAAAAAGTCTTGGTTTTGTCTCTGTCTCGATCTTTAAGTCTCGGTCTTATCTCGGCCTTTAAAAGTCTCTGTTTTATCTCGACCTTTAAAAGTCTCGGTCTTGTCTCGGTCTCAACCTTTAAAAGTCTCGGTCTTGACCTTAAAATGTTTCGGTCTTGTCCCGGTCTCGACCTATAAAAGTCTCGGTCTTGTCCCGGTCTTGACCTTTAAAAGTCTTGATCTTGTCTTGTTCTTTATCTTTAAAAGTCTCGGTCTTGTCTCGGTCTCGATCTTTAAGTCTTGGTCTTGTCTTGACCTTTAAAAGTCTTGGTCTTTTTTCATTCTCGGCCTTTAAAAGTCTTGGTTTTGACCTTAAAAAGTCTTGGTTTTGTCTCTGTCTCGATCTTTAAGTCTCGGTCTTATCTCGGCCTTTAAAAGTCTCTGTCTTATCTCGACCTTTAAAAGTCTCGGTCTTGTCTCGGTCTCAACCTTTAAAAGTCTTGGTTTTGACCTTAAAAAGTCTTGGTTTTGTCTCTGTCTCGATCTTTAAGTCTCGGTCTTATCTCGGCCTTTAAAAGTCTCTGTTTTATCTCGACCTTTAAAAGTCTCGGTCTTGTCTCGGTCTCAACCTTTAAAAGTCTCGGTCTTGACCTTAAAAAGTCTCGGTCTTGTCCCGGTCTCGACCTATAAAAGTCTCGGTCTTGACCTTTAAAAGTCTTGATCTTGTCTTGTTCTTTATCTTTAAAAGTCTCGGTCTTGTCTCGGTCTCGATCTTTAAGTCTTGGTCTTGTCTTGACCTTTAAAAGTCTTGGTCTTTTTTCATTCTCGGCCTTTAAAAGTCTTGGTTTTGACCTTAAAAAGTCTTGGTTTTGTCTCTGTCTCGATCTTTAAGTCTCGGTCTTATCTCGGCCTTTAAAAGTCTCTGTCTTATCTCGACCTTTAAAAGTCTCGGTCTTGTCTCAGTCTCGATCTTTAAAAGTCTCGGCCTTGACCTTAAAAAGTCTCGGTCTTGTCTCGGTCTCGATCTTTAAGTCTTGGTCTTGTCTTGACCTTTAAAAGTCTTGGTCTTTTTTCATTCTCGGCCTTTAAAAGTCTTGGTTTTGACCTTAAAAAGTCTTGGTTTTGTCTCTGTCTCGATCTTTAAGTCTCGGTCTTATCTCGGCCTTTAAAAGTCTCTGTCTTATCTCGACCTTTAAAAGTCTCGGTCTTGTCTCGGTCTCAACCTTTAAAAGTCTCGGTCTTGACCTTAAAATGTCTCGGTCTTGTCCCGGTCTCGACCTATAAAAGTCTCGGTCTTGACCTTTAAAAGTCTTGATCTTGTCTTGTTCTTTATCTTAAAAAGTCTCGGTCTTGTCTCGGTCTCGATCTTTAAGTCTTGGTCTTGTCTTGACCTTTAAAAGTCTTGGTCTTTTTTCATTCTCGGCCTTTAAAAGTCTTGGTTTTGACCTCAAAAAGTCTTGGTTTTGTCTCTGTCTCGATCTTTAAGTCTCGGTCTTATCTCGGCCTTTAAAAGTCTCGGTCTTGTCTCGGTCTCAACCTTTAAAAGTCTCGGTCTTGACCTTAAAATGTCTCGGTCTTGTCCCGGTCTCGACCTATAAAAGTCTCGGTCTTGACCTTTAAAAGTCTTGATCTTGTCTCTGTCTCGATCTTTAAGTCTCGGTCTTGTCTCAGTCTCGGCCTTTAAAAGTCTCGGTCTTGACCTTTAAAAGTCTTGGTTTTGTCTCCGTCTCGATCTTTAAGTCTCTGTCTTATCTCGGCCTTTAAAAGTCTCGGTCTTGTCTCGGTCTCAACCTTTAAAAGTCTCAGTCTTGACCTTAAAATGTCTCGGTCTTGTCCCGGTCTCGACCTATAAAAGTCTCGGTCTTGACCTTTAAAAGTCTTGGTTTTGTCTCTGTCTCGATCTTTAAGTCTCTGTCTTATCTCGGCCTTTAAAAGTCTCGGTCTTGACCTTTAAAAGTCTTGGTTTTGTCTCCGTCTCGATCTTTAAGTCTCGGTCTTATCTCGGCCTTTAAAAGTCTCGGTCTTGTCTCGGTCTCAACCTTTAAAAGTCTCAGTCTTGACCTTAAAATGTTTCGGTCTTGTCCCGGTCTCGACCTATAAAAGTCTCGGTCTTGTCCCGGTCTCGACCTATAAAAGTCTCGGTCTTGACCTTTAAAAGTCTTGATCTTGTCTTGTTCTTTATCTTTAAAAGTCTCGGTCTTGTCTCGGTCTCGATCTTTAAGTCTTGGTCTTGTCTTGACCTTTAAAAGTCTTGGTCTTTTTTCATTCTCGGCCTTTAAAAGTCTTGGTTTTGACCTTAAAAAGTCTTGGTTTTGTCTCTGTCTCGATCTTTAAGTCTCGGTCTTATCTCGGCCTTTAAAAGTCTCGGTCTTGTCTCGGTCTCAACCTTTAAAAGTCTCGGTCTTGACCTTAAAATGTCTCGGTCTTGTCCCGGTCTCGACCTATAAAAGTCTCGGTCTTGACCTTTAAAAGTCTTGGTTTTGTCTCCGTCTCGATCTTTAAGTCTCTGTCTTATCTCGACCTTTAAAAGTCTCGGTCTTGTCTCGGTCTCAACCTTTAAAAGTCTCGGTCTCGACCTATAAAAGTCTTGGTCTTGTCCCGGTCTCGACCTATAAAAGTCTCGGTCTTGACCTATAAAAGTCTTGGTCTTGTCCCGGTCTCGACCTATAAAAGTCTCGGTCTTGTCCCGGTCTCGACCTATAAAAGTCTCGGTCTTGACCTTTAAAAGTCTTGATCTTGTCTTGTTCTTTATCTTTAAAAAGTCTCGGTCTTGTCTCGGTCTTGATCTTTAAGTCTTGGTCTTGTCTTGACCTTTAAAAGTCTTGGTCTTTTTTCATTCTCGGCCTTTAAAAGTCTTGGTTTTGACCTTAAAAAGTCTTGGTTTTGTCTCTGTCTCGATCTTTAAGTCTCGGTCTTATCTCGGCCTTTAAAAGTCTCGGTCTTATCTCGACCTTTAAAAGTCTCGGTCTTGTCTCGGTCTCAACCTTTAAAAGTCTCGGTCTTGACCTTAAAATGTCTCGGTCTTGTCCCGGTCTCGACCTATAAAAGTCTCGGTCTTGACCTTTAAAAGTCTTGATCTTGTCTTGTTCTTTATCTTTAAAAGTCTCGGTCTTGTCTCAGTCTCGATCTTTAAAAGTCTCGGCCTTGACCTTAAAATGTCTCGGTCTTGTCCTGGTCTCGACCTATAAAAGTCTCGGTCTTGACCTTTAAAAGTCTTGATCTTGTCTTGTTCTTTATCTTTAAAAGTCTCGGCCTTGACCTTAAAAAGTCTCGGTCTTGTCTCGGTCTCGATCTTTAAGTCTTGGTCTTGTCTTGACCTTTAAAAGTCTTGGTCTCGACCTTTTAAAAGTCTCGGTCTTGACCTTTTAAAAGTCTTGGTTTTGACCTTAAAAAGTCTTGGTTTTGTCTCTGTCTCGATCTTTAAGTCTCGGTCTTATCTCGGCCTTTAAAAGTCTCGGTCTCGACCTTTTAAAAGTCTCGGTCTTGACCTTTTAAAAGTCTTGGTTTTGACCTTAAAAAGTCTTGGTCTTGTCTCGGTCTCAACTCTCATTGGTCTTGGTCTTGTCCAGGTCTCAGGACCCTGTGGTCTCGGACAGGTCTTGCTCTCGATTTCAACTCTTTACTTTTGCGTAATACAGGAGTTTAAAAATGTGAACTCTGAACTGAATCCTGTCACCAAGACACAAATCCCAAAGCTGGTCAGAAAATTCCCAGTTCAATATCGTTCCGAGTGGCCGGTCTCTCCTCGTCGGCTCCGTCCTCGGATCGGGCCTCGGCTCGGGCCTCGGCTCGGGCCTCGGCTCGGGCCTCGGTTCGGAGCACATTCCTCTTCGCTTGGGTTGGAATAACATGGGATGTGTTTGGATCCTGGAGGACCTCTGCTCCTCTGGACTCCGTGACCTCCCAAACCAAACACTGGCGCTGGAATCGAACCGAGCGCCCTCCTTGAAACGGGACCTCGTCAGACACCGTATCCTCCGCTTCGCCCCCCGTCGCCCTCTGGAAACGGTCAGGAAAATGTCTCCCACGTGCACAGAACGTCCCGGAGTTCTGCAGTTTTCTGTGTGGATGACCGAGGCAGAAGCAGAAACCTGACTGGACGGTAGAAGTGAAGAAGGAGAAGTGGACGAGGCGAACGTGACGTCACCCACGGTGTTCAGCTTCAGGCAAATGAAGCTCATTGAGGTCAGCAGTTACAGGGCCGAATTTGGAGCCGAGTTCTATATTTGGAATTTTTAAGAGACAATAGCGAAATAAAAACACAAGGATCATGTATGTAAAGCGGTTTAACACGAACATTTTATTTATTTATTTGTTTATTTCATTCACAAAGTATAAAAACACATTAACAGTGTCTTAATAATAATAATAAATATCTGCCTCTTTTTCCCTTTTCCGGACAAAACATTCACACTGAGAGTTACTTTAAAACATTTCAAATCAGTAAATTTCATTTCAATCACAAATATTAAATAATAATATTAAACTCTTCACTTTTATGCGCAACGTCTTAGTTTTCTTTTTCATACATTCACATTACACTGCATTTTATGTATTGTTCTTGATCCTTGGATTTCTTTGTCAAGACTGTTGTTCCATAAACAAACTCCATCACCTCGGTTCTGAATGTGTTTTTTAGGCCTTTTAAATTGCGGTGGCTCATTCTGATCTCAAATGGTCTTTGAATATTTACAGGGAACAATCTGCACTTTGCTTTGTACGGGAGAGTTAAGTCAACCATATCACACATTTTCAACACTAAGTTGAACAGATAATGGTTTGGATGGCTCTCCCAAGGCCCTTTTTGGTAAAATACATAATGGCTGTAGGTGAGATTTGCGTGTTGACCCCCAGATTTCCACACAGTGCGTGAGATGTGGTGCAATTACAAGTTTTACAAGGGTAAAAACTAGGGTTGGGCGGTAATACGGTAATAAGGTATCCCGCGGTATCTAAAAATAGCCACGGTATCAGATTCATTACCGTCATTAAAAAAAATCTTGCCCTAATATAATATTAACTATAATTGATTTAATGCCTAAATAAAGAGTGTTTTTTCAACACTTATGTATGTGTGGTTGTGTTTGTTAATTTAATACTATTACAGTTTAAAACGAATATTACTATGTTATAGTGTAATGTTGCTCTTAAGTTCCTGGATGTTGCGTAGTCACGTGACATTACCGCTCCGGAAGGAGAAGGACAAGACAACATGACAGACCGCGCTGAGTTGGTCCCAAAGAAAAACACAACGTCTGCAATTTGGCAGCATTTCGGATTTCGGCCAAATGACAAGGGAGAGCCAGGCAGATCCGGTCGGCACTGCATATTGCCGCGAGCCTGTTATTCCGGGATATGAAGACCCGCTTCTTTGGTGGAAATCCAATGGAGTCAGGCGCGTTCCTTTAATGTCGTGGGTTGCCCGAAAATACCTGTGCATTTCTGCCACAAGCTCTCCATCGGAACGGGTCTTCAGCACCGCGGGCAAAGTTGTCAACCCACAACGCGTGCCCTACCTGCCGGAAAAAGTGAATATGCTGGTTTTTCTGGCGAAAAACATTCAATAGCTTAATCATTTTATTTTCAATAAGGGGTGGCTTTTTCTGACGTGACAAAAACGGTTCGAAATGTTGTATAGTTGTACTTTTAATTTATTTGATTCATGTTAATATGTTTTAAAATATACAAACGAGCATTTCCGCTCATGTTCTCATATGCACATTTTCGGTTATGTCTTGTTAGCCTGTTTATTGTTCAGATTTTCTTATTTGATAAGATCAAGTATTTTATTTATTTGATTCTTGTTGGTTTGTTACTGCCTTTGTTATTTAATCTAATTTTTGTTATTTGATAAGCCTGTGAGTGCTGGATTATATAGGGCTGTGTTTTAATTTAATTGATGTAGCCTATAGATTACTGTACTGGAAGTGGGCTTTAGCCCATAGACAATTTCTTATTTCGTTCTGTCGGTTGACTGCTGTATTTGCACTTTTTAAACATTTGTTAATAAAAGTTACTAATTTTTACATGTTTTGTTATGTTTTCAGTATCATTAGGCCTATGTAATGCTTTTCTGTTTCTAAACGGTATACGAGGTGCAAGCTGCCATTTGGCCAGCGGACTCCACCTTAGTGCTACGAAGTGTTTTTTTTTTTTTTTAGCCTTAGCAACGGTAATACCGTATACCCCGGGAAAATGTGGAGACGGTTTAACGGTATCAAAATTTGGATACCGCCCAACTCTAGTAAAAACGCTGCACTATTCAGCGAGAACAGCACAGCAATGGCTTTGGAAATTTTGCCTTTAGCGTCATTTATATGAGACCTTCATCCATCGTGACTCTTAAACACTCTTTTAATCTGTATCACATCTATTTCTAACGTTTTAAAACATTTTTGAAAACTGCACACAGGCTTAGGGAGTCTGCACTTATTAAAATATGTCGAGAGTGACTTAAAGCACCTCCGTGAAGTCGCCCGATCAAACTCAAACCTTCACAAAAACTATGTCAGTCGTTTGTGCTTCGTTTGTGCTGCAAAAAGTTTTGTTTGTGCGATTCTGGTTCTTTTATTTTCGGCTGATGATGCCGTCCAACCCCTCAAAATGTTAAATAGCCTCAAACCAGGCAGAAAATTATAGAAAACGTTTGTATTTGGTTTGTTCTGTTTTGTACTGTGACTGTGATTTTCATTTGTGCGAGTTTATTTCTAAAATTATTCATTCAAACTGCAAATATCTGAAGAACCAGAATCGCACAAACTAAACTTTCTGCAGCACAAACGAAGCACAAACGATTGACTCCATTTTGGGCGTTTTCGAGCATTTTGAAGCTTCCTGTGGGACTGACCCCAATTTGACCTGTAAAAGAATCGTTAATTTCTCCAAAACTAATGAAGCACAAACGAAACACAAACGATTGATAGTTTTTGTGCAGGTTTGAGTTTCATGGGGCCAACTTCATGCAGGTACTTAAAGCTCCTGCTGGTGCATCACTCGTGGTCATACTTAAGTCTCTTATTTGCCTTCTATGGTGGATGTTTCACAGTATGGCTTTAAACCTTTCTATCTTGATGGAGACCAAACCAGACCAAGTTACAGGTCAGATCTGTGGAGAGGCGACGCCGCTCACAGTCAGAACGCCTGTTTTTCACCTGTAATTGAATAAATGTAAAGTAGAACTGGTCCACTGAGGTTCGTTTGGTGCCCAGACGTCCCCGTTTCCCCGGGACAGTCCCAGTTTGGAGCCCCGTGTCCCCTGTCCCAGCAGAGTTGTACAAAACCAGTGATTTGTCCCAGTTCTGTCCGTCAGTCTTCTTCCGCTTTATCCAGCTGGGTCACGGGGGGCAGTTGTGCCGCCCTGTCCTCTGTGCACTTGACCCTCCAGTGAACCCCTCTGTGAGTGGAGAACCTGCAGGAGGGTGGACGTCAGGGTCCTTAATGTTAGTTCATAGGGTGCTGCATGTTTTGGGTTGATGGGGGAAACCAGAGCCCAGAGGAAACCATCCAGACACGGGGAGAGCATGCAAACTCCACATCGAACCCGCAACCTTCTTGCTGTGAGGCGTGAGTGTTAGCCACTCGGCCACCATATTTGTCCCAGTTTTATACAAAAAATGTCCCTATTTTTGAACAATTTGATCCCCGCCAACAGTAATATGAATTGCCGTAAAATACAAAAAAGCTGCTTAAAAACGACCAAAACACAAAGAAAATGTGACTTAATGGACTCGCATGTCATGAATGGGCCGAGTGCAGAAATGATGGTCACCCTGTCATTTGGTCTTTTGATAATTTATGTTATAGGTTCTTTTTTCAGCCCAAGAGTCTGTTTTCATAGCTGACAGCATGTTACTGTGACGGTTTGGGCGCTGTCGTCCTGCATCCACCTGCAGTCCCACTTCCTCAGGACAGTATCCCAGGAGAGCATAAAAGCCCCTCGTCCCGGTTTATCGTCCTGTGGGCACGTTTCTGTATTTCGATTTCCTCTTTAATCCAGCGACGACCTTTGTTTTCCTCTGTCCCAATGGCATTTGCTCCATAACGTCCATAATGTGGTTTTCTTTTCTTTTGAGTTGTTCCTGTTCTGCTTCGTGTTTTGTCGCTCGTGTTTCGCCTTTGCCGTTTCCTTCTCACGTTCTGTCCTGTTCTCCTGAGACCCGCCCATTATTTGTGTCCTTTATCCTGCCCCACAAAGGCAAAAGACCTCAACTCGAAAGAGTGTGAAACTGAGGAAAATTACTTCAAAGTTTCTGTTTTGTTCAGACAAAACTATAATCGGCAGTGCTCCCAAAATTTGACAACTCGCTGCTATGATGAAGAAATGTTTGTATGTGAAAAATACTGAGCTCAGAATTGAGCTTTGACCCTTTTTTGGCAGTTCCTGTGCTCTGCCTTTGCATAATGTGCTAAAGATAAGGAGTCGTGCAAAGGCAAAAGGCAGAAACGGACATTATCATTATTTGCTCTTTCATTTTCCATCCATTATAAGAACATCTAACCAAGGTCTAGTCATCATGGAGTTTGTTTTAAATCAGAGGTGTCAAACTCATTTTGGTCCGGGGTAGAGCTGCAACTATCGAATATTTTTGGAATCGAGTATTCTGTCGATTATATCATCGATTAATCGAGTAATCGGATAAATCACACTTTTTTGTTTTTATACAACTATATCAATAGTGTGTAACGCAACATGAAAGGCCTCTTAAAATGAGCAAGCTGTTATTCCTCACAAAAAAGGTTTTTATTTAAAGTCAACATTTTTTTTAAACAAGTGTAAAACCTTTGGCTTATTGGCTTATAAAACAGGAGTTTTCTAAGTGACAACGTTAATCCTTTAACTAGCCTAATTAATAAGCTAAATATAGAACTAGCGAACACATAAGTGTTCGTAAACGTCGGTAAAATATTTCCTTTCTCTGATATTGGAATTATTGATGCCAGCGGTTCTAGATTAAATCAGATTTTTGGTAAAAGTAGAACAACGAACTAGACGTTTCTGATATGGGAAACACCGAGTGTGTGTGTGTGTCTGTGTATACGTGAGGAAGGGAGCGATTTGAGTGAGATCATTTGCTCTCTTGCTGCTCATTATGCCTCGTTACTATCGACTCATAACACAGGTTACAAATAATTACAAATCCTGTACATTCTAATAGGCGTTACTTTTCATTTCATTTCAGTTAGCAATCGTAAAAGTATATTACCTCGTAGATTCTCCGACTCCGCTTAGAGAAGTACAGTTCACATGAGGATGCTTTCGCTTTAAGTGCTGCAGCACTGAAGACGTACTGTTGTGGTACATCAGGTTGGCTTTGCCAGTGCACACTGGCACCGGCCACATCATTATCTGCCATTTCCACACCGCTTCAAATCTTTGACATGTACGTCATTGATAACTGTCCGTGTGAAACAGTGATCCCAGACTGGCGCAGCAGTCTACAAAGGAGGAGTGATACGATAGCAGAGACATTTTAAATAAATTGACTTTGGTGACATGAATTAAACGAAGCCTCGAGGCAAAGAATTTGCCCCGAATATTTTTTGTAATCGAATTATCCGAGTTACTCGAGTAATCGTTTCAGCCCTAGTCCGGGGGCCGTATACAACCTACTTTGATCCCAAAGGGGCCGGATTGGAAAACTCCATTCTCTGTTCAAGTTATTGTATTTTTCGCCGTGTTGTGTCTCATAGTGGCGTTTATATTCCTCCTTTATATTTATATTCCTTGGGCACCGCCACTTGTTGCAAACACACCAAACGTACAGGTTTCCCATTCACCTCTGTGAAAAAGAAGAATTAGTAAATTTTTCTTGGAAAATCCTGCACTCAGCTCCACTTTTCTTATTTTTGACACTTTGCTGATGAGGGCGTCACGGTCAACAGTCAAAACGATCGTCCTTTAAGAGCGTTTGGAAAGAGGCGAGTCTTCATTTGTGCTGCTCTGGTGGGAGGCGGCCACACACAGAAGCACTGGAGACGCTGCTATGCTAAGCGGCGTAGAAAATTACCAGAAAAATCTGAAAATTTTACATATTTTAATAGAAAATCAGCCGAGGGCCAGATTAAAGGTCTTGGAGGGCCGGATCTGGCCCCCGGGCCGCATGTTTGACACCTGTGTTTTAAATGATACAGAAGAGCTTTGGATTTCCTTTTTAGTGCAGATCTGGATAATGCGGCAACTGTTTGACGGACGGGTCACTTTGCAGTATAATATGTACAGTTTGAATAAACACACAGAATACTTTCAGATTAAAGATAATTTAAGTGTAATTGAACACAAAGGTGCATTTATTTAACGTGTTAGGACCCTGTGGAAAGGCTGCAGCTAAAAGAAGGAGGTGAGAGGTTGGATTTTAAAATATGTTTATTAACTAAATCACAAACAACAACCCCTTATTTTAGATAGTGGAATACAGGAACTGTCAAATAAGAGTCAAAGATCCATTTTGAGCTCAATATTTTTCACGATATTTATTCACACGATAAATGAGGTGTCAAATACCTCCAAAATGACATTAAGAAATTAGAAAGGAGTCTAAAAACCTTTGAGACGACTGTATTAGCTGGTCATCAAAAAAGTTGTTATTGTTTGGTCGTTAACTTCACCGGCATCCATTAGACGACATGTTACAAGCTATAAATAAAAATAAAATGAACAAAATACAGAATATCAGAATATCTTTATTTGTCATTGTAACAAATACAACAAAATTAAGTGAATTCCTTGTTCAGTGCAAAGGTAATAAAATAATAAACAAGTAAAAAGACATATAGAGGCACTATGTACAGTAAAAAAACTTCACACACCCACACATGTCCTGTCAATGCTACGGTGCTCCAAATAGATAGAAAAATCACACAAAAAATATATATATTGCAATTAGGGTTGTGTGGTAAGAGTGTGCTGTGTCCTGGCCAAGAGGCAACATGGGCACAGCTTTATAGCTCAACAATAACACACATGTGCACATCCTCACACATTCACATCACAGAAAGAATCAAGCAAAGCATTTACAGACTGATGACTTTGTCTCAAGTTCAGTTAAAAGTGATTTGAAAGAGTCCAATGAAATCAGTCTTTTCAAATGGAGCTTCCTTCTGAAGTTCATTCCACGATTGTGCAGCAGCAGATCTCAAAGTCTTTTCCCGCTCTGTGCGAGCTCTGAGCACAGAGAGCAAGAGCAGGTCCTGAGAACGAGACTGAAGCTGCTGCTGCTCCTCACCTCTATGAGCCGCTGGAGGTAAGAGGCACCAGCCCAACAATACATTTAGAAACAAAAAGACCCCAATGTTTCAGCCTACGATTTGTCAAAGAAGTCCAGCCCACACGGGCGAACAGAACACAGTGATGGGTCAGAGACCTCACGTTTGAAATGAAGCGCACATGAAAAACAGTGTCCAGAGCACGCAAACAATCACAGGAGCCATTCATATAAATCACATCACCAACGTCAAGAACAGACAGAAAAGTGGCTGTAACGAGTTTCTTACGAGCTACAAACGATAGACAAGACTTGATTCTGTAAAAAAAAACAACGTAATTTTAGTTTGTGAACCAATTTTTGAGTATGTGGTTTAAAAGATAAGCAGTCGTCAATTAAAATACCAAGATATTTATATTCTGAAACCTTGCGCCTCATCTTCAAATATAAAGCTGCGACTCTGTTTCTGAAGGGTTTAGGCGCAGCTACTAAATAATTCTGAATTAGTCGCAGTAAAACGCTGAGACGGTGTAACGGGATCAAAATTTGGATACTGCACAAACCTAATTGCAATACACTGTTTTTTCTTCGGGTCCCGGGAAGATATGTTCCTTCTTTCATGGACTGAACGCCCCATTTCCCCGACGTTTGTTTTATTGCATTTCGTCTATGACATGACTGCACATTTATGCTCCGGTTCTGTTTTAGAGTACAGCTGTTTAATGTCACACTGCGGAACATTCCAGGCAGAGCAGTGACGTATCCATAGAAACAAGCAGGTGACGGCGCCCCAACCGAAAAGGTACAGAGTGCAACTTTAAGAAACATTAAGGTTTCTACGTCGACGGCAAACGGCAAAAGTATTTGAGGGGAGAAACTGAAACAGGAACTGCCAAAGAGACAACTAAAACTAAACCAGAACTGAACCAGGACTAAACCAGGACTAAACCAGGACTGAACCTGGACTGAACCAGGACTGAACCTGGACTGAACCAGGACTGAACCTGGACTGAACCTGGACTGAACCAGGGCTAAACCAGGACTGAACCAGGACTAAACCAGGACTGAACCAGGACTGAACCAGGACTGAACCAGGACTGAACCAGGACTAAACCAGGACTGAACCAGAACTGAACCAGGACTAAACCAGGACTGAACCAGGACTAAACCAGGACTGAACCAGGACTAAACCAGGACTGAACCAGGACTGAACCAGGACTAAACCAGGACTGAACCAGGACTAAACCAGGACTGAACCTGGACTGAACCTGGACTGAACCTGGACTGAACCAGGACTGAACCTGGACTGAACCTGGACTGAACCAGGGCTAAACCAGGACTGAACCAGGACTGAACCAGGACTGAACCAGGACTGAACCAGGACTAAACCAGGACTGAACCAGGACTGAACCTGGACTGAACCAGGACTAAACCAGGACTGAACCTGGACTGAACCAGGACTGAACCTGGACTGAACCAGGACTGAACCAGGACTGAACCTGGACTGAACCAGGACTAAACCAGGACTGAACCTGGACTGAACCTGGACTGAACCAGGACTGAACCAGGACTGAACCTGGACTGAACCAGGACTAAACCAGGACTGAACCAGGACTGAACCTGGACTGAACCAGGACTGAACCAGGACTAAACCAGGACTGAACCAGGACTGAACCAGGACTAAACAAGGACTAAACAAGGACTAAACCAGGACTAAACAAGGACTAAACCAGGTCTAAACCAGGAGTAAACAAGGACTAAACCAGGACTGAACCAGGACTAAACCAGGACTGAACCTGGACTAAACCAGAACTAAACCAGGACTAAACCAGGACTAAAGCAGGACTAAAGCAGGACTAAAGCAGGACTAAACCAGGACTGAACCAGGTCTAAACCAGGACTGAACCAGGACTAAACTAGGACTAAACCAGGTCTAAACCAGGTCTAAACCAGGTCTAAACCAGGTCTAAACCAGGTCTAAACCAGGTCTAGACCAGGTCCATGTGTGTACTCTAGTCTCTGTGCTCTTACACTTGTTCTGCTCCAGCTCCAGATCGTTATAAACACATTCAGGAAAAGTTCTGCTCCGTCCTGAGGATCCAGTATCAGTTTTAGTATTTATTAGTCTCTGAATTTAATTTCTTTTGCAAACCTCGGCTGATGTGTCACGTCTCCGGGCGCTGGACACGTTACATCAGGTTTATTATGTTTGAAAAGGACTTTGGAAGGAGCGCGGAATCAAAGACGATAAAAATGAGCGTTTTTGGACCAAACTCGTGAAGACTGATGGCTGCGCAGTTTCCAGAGGCGTGAAAGAGGCCGATGCTTCCAACATTCTCCAAGGGTGTGAGGCTAACTGGAGGCACTGCTCTGTTCTGAGACGCTTCAGTCTCGTCTAGAGGTCGTTTATTTGAAGAAAACTCATCCAGTAAAATGATCTCGCTGCTTGGACAGAACATCTCACTACGTTTACGTTGTTTTCTGACAGATTTAAGTGTTTAGATCTTACATTTTGGACACGTTTTTGGCTGTGTTGAAGTCCTGGTTTAGTCCTGGTTTAGTCCTGGTTTAGTCCTGGTTTACTCCTGGTTTAGTCCTGGTTTAGTCCTGGTTTACTCCTGGTTTACTCCTGGTTTAGTCCTGGTTTAGTCCTGGTTTAGACCTGGTTTAGTCCTGGTTTACTCCTGGTTTACTCCTGGTTCAGTCCTGGTTTAGTCCTGGTTTAGTCCTGGTTTAGACCTGGTTTAGTCCTGGTTTAGTCCTGGTTTAGACCTGGTTTAGTCCTGGTTTACTCCTGGTTTACTCCTGGTTTAGTCCTGGTTTAGTCCTGGTTTACTCCTGGTTTAGTCCTGGTTTAGTCCTGGTTTAGTCCTGGTTTAGTCCTGGTTTACTCCTGGTTTAGTCCTGGTTTAGTCCTGGTTTACTCCTGGTTTAGTCCTGGTTTAGTCCTGGTTTACTCCTGGTTTACTCCTGGTTTAGTCCTGGTTTAGTCCTGGTTTAGTCCTGGTTTAGTCCTGGTTTACTCCTGGTTTAGTCCTGGTTTAGTCCTGGTTTACTCCTGGTTTACTCCTGGTTTACTCCTGGTTTAGTCCTGGTTTACTCCTGGTTTACTCCTGGTTTAGTCCTGGTTTAGACCTGGTTTAGACCTGGTTTAGACCTGTTCAAAATCTTCAACATTTCTCCTACACACTCACCTGCTTCTGTGGCCTATCCACATCATGATCTTATTGTCTCTCTATGGAGCAAAATAATGTCTTTAAACCATTCTCGTGCTCTGTTTTTGCCTGTATAATTGTATTGTATTGTATTTGTTACTGTACCTTATTTTCTCCATTATTCATGCTTTAGAATTTGTGATAACTGCTGTGTTGTCTTAATTTTAACATTGTTCCAATGCGTAATTGTCATTCTCTTCATAAAATGCACACAAAAAATCGCTAGAAGGTTGAGCAGTGTCACGTTATTTGTGACTTGAGTGATCGGTTGATGCAGGGAAATAAAGTTATAATAATCCAAGTAATTATAAGCGATATCATTGGTGTAAAGTTGAACTCGGGCACGTTTTAAGGCAAAGTCTGTGGCTAGAGGTGGTTGAATGTGAAAATCCATAAGACTCGGTCGCCCATGTCGTTTCTAATCCCATTTATTTACGAGTGAATTATATTTTTTGTAAAATGCTAAAAAAAAAAAAAAAAATTCCTGAACCATTTTCTTTCAACAACTTTCAGTTTCTCTTCTTCTTCTCCGTCAGTAGTGGATTCTCACTTGTTGCTTCCGGCGGCTCGAGCCTCTCGCCGCCGCAGGAGTCGACAGTTGAGTCTTTTGGGCTTTGGCCTGTGCAGCGGGAAATCACGTTTTTATGTAAGTTTACGTAAAAGCTGCCGGAGACTTCTGATGACGTATGTGATTGTTGAAGGTTTGTCCCATTTCGTAGGGTTTGACGTTCAGCCCCGACCTCTTGTTGCTCAGTTTCAAGGGGAAGAGGGGTAAAAATTAGAAATGGGATTGGCCCAAAAAAATCCTGGAAATGCTTTGGTGACGTTTACTCGCCGTCTAAGAACTTGTTTTTACGTGATGGTGCTGTTTTTAGAGACGTATGTTTATATTTATATTTGACACCACGTGCTTATTTCCTGTTTTCCCATTGATAAAAAGCCTGGAGATGCGCTGGTGACTAGGGTGCATCAGTTGCCCCCTTTTTTTTAAAAATCGAGAACTTGCAAACGGCCCTAATGTTTTAGTGTTCCATTCAACTAGAAAAAATTCCTGGTAAATTTTTTTGTAATTCGAATGTCATCTACCGGGTCCACATCCCTTGTAAAATTCTGGAAATTTCTAAAAAAATCTCCGAGCAATCTGATCAGCCAAAACCTTATCACGAGAACCAAAAGAAGCTTTTCTGTCTGTTTGCATGGAAATCAAGAACGCAAGGTCTTCTGGATTTTTAATAGTATTTTGTGCGTCCCGCGACCATAGGGGGAACGTTTTCTTTAACTCAACTTCAGCGTCTCGCAATTTAGTTTCAACCGCCTGTGATGAACGCCTTTCCATGGGAATTTCACGCAGTTTCGCGTTCCGGTCAGCAAGCTGGATTATAGGCCTATACTGTCTTATACATTGGGACATTGGCCAAACTTTGACCTCGATGTGGACCCGGTAGATCAACTCGGAATTTCATAATTTTTTTTCTAAATTTTTTTCTCAGCGAATGGAACACGAAAAGTATAGGGCCGTTGTAAAGTTCTGATATCGGGGCAACTGATGCACCCTACTGGTGACGGTGAAAAATTTGAACTCCGGTCTCACTCTGGTCTCATTTGCTGTACCGTCGTCGTGTTTTTGGCTTCACCCCCGCGTCCCCAGTGTCTGCGTACGTTATCGTGCACATGAGGCTGTGAACGGGTGACCGATTCTTTGCTGTAAACCACTTTGAGCCTTGAATGTGGGAAAGCAAACACAGACGTAATTAGGTGTTTTCATAACTGTTACCTAGCAACCGTGACGTTAACGAGGGCCGGAGCGTGTCTAAATTACACAATAGTTCTGATCAGACCAACAACAATAAACACACGGGAACATCTTTGTTTAGTTAAATCGATGTTTAAACTGTGACATAAGCAGAGAGGTTCTGTTTTCACACTCAGAGCTTCTTCGTGTGTTTTTGTACTTTTGTTTCCAGGAGGTTTTTCACGTCACATATTTAGATCATCACAGCTGCACTGCAAAAACTACAACCAAGCCAAGTTACGATGACTTTACTTAAAGTTTTATCGTGTTTTGAGTAAATGTCAATTGACTTTTTGTACTTTCGTAGTTAAAATATGAAAAACAACAACTCTTTGCAGTTAACCCTCGAAGGCCTACGGTATCGTATACGACTCCGAGGAATATGTTTCTATAACCGCTCAGAACTTTCTAACCGTAAAAGACAGAAACTTACTCTTTTCCCCTCTGAAAGTGCAGACATAGAGGTTTCCGTACATTTCTGCGGCTTTATCCTACGTCACACTCACACTGTGTGATGACGTGAGCAAAGCGAGTGTCCAATAGGAACTTTGTTTTCCCCAAACTCATGCGCTCCGTCCATTTTGATGGAGCCAAACTTTGCCAAAGAGTGAAGTGAGTCAAGATGGTCGACTCCTCTGACTGTGTGTGTTTATAACGAGGGAAAAAGACGCTCTAAGTGGAGTTTATTCTCAGATAAATGGCAAATTATGCATCTTGGTGTGTGTAATTGGCCTTTCTATTTTTATTTGAAAAGTGTATTTCAGTCCAAATGAACAAATCCAAATGTAATTTCCACCCTGGAAATGCAGAAGTGCTGTGGCTCTGGCCCTGGACCTGACAGGAGCTGTTTCCAGGACTGGACCAGGAAAGTCATGGGGCCACTGCACTTTTTTGTTTTTAGGGCAATAAGGAAATTTTTAATTTACTTACAGACTTGATATTTTGCATTTTTGTAGCTAAGGCCCTAAATTAAGCATTTTTTATGTCCAAAAAGTTGTTTCTTCATGTTTGCTGTGGGTTTTGTATAAAAGAGTGTGAATTTTCTTTTCTTTTTTCTTTTTTTCATCTCTATTTCTGGTCCTGTAGCTTTTATCACAGCCTCATGACACAACTACAGCAGCAGATTGTGAAATAACAGGTTGGACTGAACAAAAGGAGGTAGAACACTTCATTAGGGGTAAAAGGGCCAGATTTAAAAGCAAAATTTAAAAAAAAAAATCCAGGCGAGGAGAAATGTACTAAAATTGCCCTGAGGCCTTCAGGGGTTAAAATAAGAAACAAAATCAAATGTTGCTTGAATTAACAAAAAACACACTTAAGGCCGCCGCACACGACAGGAGAGTTTGCCCGATTTTGGCTGCGATTTCTTCTCCTCAAGTTCAGGAGGCGTGACCCGAGTTTTTGTCTCTTCAAGCCGCTGCTCCTCATGTGCGGAGTCAGTGTCAGATCAGAACCACCGAACATCAACAACGCGACGGAAACAGACGATAAAACAGAGCGTCAGGGGCAGAGGAGCGACGGACACAGAGACGCAACAAACAAACTCAGGACAGAGCGAAAATAAAAGACTTTATTCCTCACCTGATGTAATGTACCTGACCTCCGAGCTCCGCGGTTCTCGGGTCTTTTTCTTTCTTCTTCTTCTGGATAATAACATCACTACGTCACTGCATAGTCGTCTGTGATTGGCTGACGCTGCACGTACGACGCCAAAAGTTCAGCCTTTTCGACTTCTGATGCCAACACCTCGAACACGTATCTTCTGACGGCCGCGCTAAAAAAAAACACAGGATGCCCTAGACGCTCGTCCACATAGACTTTACCTGTAAACTGGACTCAGAAAATGACTTAAACGTCGTGAAATGATCTTGCTCCATGGACAGACCATTTCACTGGACAAGTTCTCTTAAAATAAACTCCGTCTAGACGAGTAAGTCGATAATAAATCTGAAAACAAGATGAAGAACCTGATATAAGTTTTAAAATCTCGGTCAGACATTTGCAGAGCAGCACATCAGGTTTGTTCAGTTGTGGTGCACAGTTTTGTGTCATGTTTTTGTGTGTTTGTGGAATATTGTAAAGCAGATCTATAAACCAGGACTAAACCAGCTCTAAACCAGGGCTAAACCAGGTCTAAACCAGGTCTAAACCAGGGCTAAACTATGACTAAACCAGCTCTAAACCAGCTCTAAACCAGGTCTCGGACTTGTGCTTGTAGCCGGAGCCTCGTACAGACTTGGGTTTGAACAGGACCCGGGAGAACTCACTAAATCACTCGAAACATGCACGGACGACTCTAAAACCTCCTCAGACGTGATTTGGAACTAAATCTAAACCAGGACTAAACCAGGTCTAAACCAGGGCTAAACCAGGTCTAAACCAGGTCTAAACCAGGTCTAAACCAGGGCTAAACCAGGTCCAAAGCAGAAGTAAACCAGGACAAAAGAAGGACTAAACCAGGACTAAAGAAGGACTAGACCAGGACTAAAGAAGGACTAAACCAGGACTAAAGAAGGACTAAACCAGGACTAAAGAAGGACTAAACCAGGACTAAAGAAGGACTAAACCAGGACTAAAGAAGGACTAAACCAGGACTAAAGAAGGACTAAACCAGGACTAAAGAAGGACTAAACCAGAACTAAAGAAGGACTAAACCAGGACTAAAGAAGGACTAAACCAGGACTAAAGAAGGACTAAACCAGGACTAAAGAAGGACTAAACCAGAACTAAAGAAGGACTAAACCAGGACTAAAGAAGGACTAAACCAGGACTAAAGAAGGACTAAACCAGGACTAAAGAAGGACTAGACCAGGACTAAAGAAGGACTAAACCAGGACTAAAGAAGGACTAAACCAGAACTAAAGAAGGACTAAACCAGGACTAAAGAAGGACTAAACCAGGACTAAAGAAGGACTAAACCAGAACTAAAGAAGGACTAAACCAGGACTAAAGAAGGACTAAACCAGGACTAAAGAAGGACTAAACCAGGACTAAAGAAGGACTAAACCAGAACTAAAGAAGGACTAAACCAGGACTAAAGAAGGACTAAACCAGGACTAAAGAAGGACTAAACCAGAACTAAAGAAGGACTAAACCAGGACTAAAGAAGGACTAAACCAGGACTAAAGAAGGACTAAACCAGGACTAAAGAAGGACTAAACCAGGACTAAAGAAGGACTAAACCAGGACTAAAGAAGGACTAAACCAGGACTAAACCAGAACTAAAGAAGGACTAAACCAGAACTAAAGAAGGACTAAACCAGGACTAAAGAAGGACTAAACCAGGACTAAAGAAGGACTAAACCAGAACTAAAGAAGGACTAAACCAGGACTAAAGAAGGACTAAACCAGGACTAAAGAAGGACTAAACCAGGACTAAAGAAGGACTAAACCAGAACTAAAGAAGGACTAAACCAGGACTAAAGAAGGACTAAACCAGGACTAAAGAAGGACTAAACCAGGACTAAAGAAGGACTAGACCAGGACTAAAGAAGGACTAAACCAGGACTAAAGAAGGACTAAACCAGAACTAAAGAAGGACTAAACCAGGACTAAAGAAGGACTAAACCAGGACTAAAGAAGGACTAAACCAGAACTAAAGAAGGACTAAACCAGGACTAAAGAAGGACTAAACCAGGACTAAAGAAGGACTAAACCAGGACTAAAGAAGGACTAAACCAGAACTAAAGAAGGACTAAACCAGGACTAAAGAAGGACTAAACCAGGACTAAAGAAGGACTAAACCAGGACTAAAGAAGGACTAGACCAGGACTAAAGAAGGACTAAACCAGGACTAAAGAAGGACTAAACCAGGACTAAACAAAGACTAAACCAGGTCCAAACCAGGACTAAACCAGAACTAAACCAGGACTAAATCAGGACTAAACCTGGACTAAACCAGGTCTAAACTAGGACTAAACAAGGACTAAACCAGGACTAAACTAGGTCTAAACCTGCTCTAAACCAGGACTAAATCAGGAGTAAACCAGGACTAAGCCAGGACTAAACCAGGTCTAAACTAAGTCTAAACCAGGACTAAACTAGGACTAAAACAGGTCTAAACCAGATCTAAACCAGGACTAAACTAGGAGTAAACCAGGACTAAACCAGGAGTAAACAAGGACTAAACCAGGACTAAACCTGGAGTAAACAAGGACTAAACTAGGACTGAACCAGGATTAAACCAGGACTAAACTAGGAGTAAAACAGGACTAAACCAGGACTAAACCAGGAGTGCAGCCTGTCCCGTCACATGTCTCGGAGCGCCGGCCTCGGAGCTGCTCGTTCCTGTGTTTGCTGTTTTAAGCCGGACTCTGGTGAACCTGAGCCCGCAGCTCCGCTCCGTTTATTTGACTTCTCCTGGATTTGAGCCGATCGCAGTGACGCTTTTTATGAGTTTGGTTTTTAAACACGGAGAAGGAAACTACTGCTGACCCTGAGCCAGGACTAAACCAGGACTAAAGCAGGTCTAAAGCAGGTCTAAACCAGGACTAAATCAGGACTAAACCAGGACTAAAGCAGGTCTAAACCAGGTCTAAACCAGGGCTAAATCAGGACTAAACCAGGAGTAAACCAGGTCTAAACCAGGACTAAATCAGGACTAAACCAGGACTAAACCAGGTCTAAACCAGGACTAAATCAGGACTAAACCAGGAATAAACCAGGACTAAAGCAGGTCTAAACCAGGACTAAATCAGGACTAAACCAGGACTAAACCAGGTCTAAACCAGGGCTAAATCAGGACTAAACCAGGAGTAAACCAGGACTAAACCAGGACTAAAGCAGGTCTAAACCAGGTCTAAACCAGGGCTAAATCAGGACTAAACCAGGAGTAAACCAGGTCTAAACCAGGACTAAATCAGGACTAAACCAGGACTAAACCAGGTCTAAACCAGGGCTAAATCAGGACTAAACCAGGAGTAAACCAGGACTAAACCAGGACTAAAGCAGATCTAAACCAGGACTAAACCAGGTCTAAAACAGGACTAAACAAGGTCTAAAGCAGGACTAAATCAGGACTAAACAAGGAGTAAACCAGGACTAAACCAGGTCTAAACCAGGTCTAAACCAGGACTAAACTAGGACTAAACCAGGTCTAAACCAGGACTAAACTAGGACTAAAGCAGGTCTAAAGCAGTTCTAAAGGAGGTCTAAACAAAGTCTAAACCAGGACTAAACCAGGACTAAACCAAGTCTAAACCAGGACTAAACCAGGACTAAACCAGGACTAAACTAGGACTAAACCAGATCTAAACCAGGTCTAAAACAGGACTAAACCAGGACTAAAACAGGACTAAACCAGGACTAAAACAGGACTAAACCGGGACTAAAAGATTGAAAGATTCCAGACAAAGCAATAACATCTCCATGGAGAAAAGCATTTGACGGACCCTCCACCAGAAAAGTTACACAATGCACCTTTAAATCAGACTTCTCCGATTTTTCTCCACGTTCCAGTAGTTTCTTCTCACTGACCCTCTGACGTATCTGGAGTGATTCATGTTTGAGGAATCTTTATTCTCCAGTATTCAGGCCGTGTTTCGTTTGCTCTTGTTTTATCACATTCTGCGTCCGTTTGAGAGCTCCTGTGCCACTGTAGACCTTATATATACACGGGCAGAGCTAACGTGTTCGCCAAACAGGCGAACTCTTCCGGCTCCTTCGGACTCTGGCTCCCGTTGACTCACATTGGGATATTGTGGCTCTCTGGACCTGCTGCTGTGGTCGTTTTGGTCTTTAAATGTTCGCATTAACCCGCTCTGCATGATCCTGCTGGGGTTTTTTGCCATTTTGTCTGAACGCTTTTGGTGACACCACACTCGCTTAGTCCACTTTTTCTACAGTCTATCCGGTGGTGTGTTTTGAAATCTTCACCAGACCCATTCAGATTCATCTCTGTTTTTAGCCTTATTTACTTTGCTTTTACTTTACTTTCCTCAGTGCATCAGAAAGTCCTCGCACTTTCTCTGCTCCCTCGTATTTATGGACAGGTTCATCAGCCCATCAGTCATGACAGGAACAAGAAGTGATTGTGGATGCCTTTCATCCATCCATCCATCCATCCATCTTCTCCTGCTTTGTCCAGCTGGGTCGTGGAGGCGGCTGTTCACTGTCCAATCCTCATAGCACCCGACCCCCCCATGAACCCCTCTGTGAGTGGAGCCCACAGGAGGGTGGACGTCATGGTCCTTGATGTTAGTTCATAGGGGTGTAATGAAGAGAAACGATCTGAGGCTGTGGAAAAGTCTGTATAATTATATAAAATATGAATCAAAAGTAAATTACTAAAGACTGAACAGCCTCAGATCGTTTATCGCAACCAGTTTTGTGGAGTTTTGCTAAAGTCGCCGTCCTCAGCTGAGCGGAAATGACGTCCTATAATTACCGCAGAAATAATAACGAAACATTTTAGAAATAAACTCGCACAAATGAAACTGTCACAGCACAAAACAGCACAAACCAAATACAAATGTTTTCTATCATTTTCTGCTGTTTTGAGGCTGTTTCACATTCTGAGGTTCTGGACGACGTCATCGGCCTAAAATAAAATTGCAAATATCTTAAGAACCAGAATTGCACAAACGAAACTTTTTGCAGCACAAATGAAGCACAAACGATTGACTTATTTGGGGCGTTTTCGAGCATTTTGAAGCTTCCTGTGGGGTTGACCCCAATTTGACCTGTAAAAGAATCATTAATTTCTCCAAAACTAAAGCAGCACAAATGAAACTTTTTGCAGCATAAACGATTGACATAGTTTTTATGTAGATTTGAGTTTGATGGGGCGATTTTACGCAGGCCACAGCAGCAGGTCCAGACAGAGGGACGATAAGATCTCAATGTGAGTCAATGGGGAAAAAGGAGAAAAGGAGCCGGGAAGAGCCTCCTGGAGCATTTCCTGTTTGGCACACGGCAGCTAACGCTTTAGCTTTGTCCACTCATATATACGGTCTATGTATGGAACTCGGCTCCAGGGTCACCTCCATAACCGTCGGCCTCGATGAGCTGCATTTGACTGGATCTGAGCGCTGTGACACTTCACACTCACTCAGTCCTTCCCTCTGCCCCCCGTCCCCTCCTCTGGACTTACCTCACTCTGTATTTCAGACATTCTGGCACCCGTTTGCGGCGCTGAACCTCTGAAAGGGCCGAGGACGAGGAAACTCTTTCTCTTTTCCGCGGTTACACAACGTGAAAAGGCGCGGCGGCTGAAGTGTGATCTTGTGGCGATAATTAGCCCCGTGAATGAGCCCAGTCCTTTGTGAGGCCCGACGGGTCTGGGCGCTGTGTGCTGCATTTGGCCCGGTCCAGCGCCGACGGAGACACAAGGAGGGTGAATGGGTCTGGAGCTGTGTGTGACAAAGCACGTCTGTGTGTCAGGGTGTTTAAATGTGTGTATTCAGCACTGGAAATAATAAGAGACTGCTGCAAAATGACCCGTTTCTCTGATTTTACTCCGTATAGGTTTGTGTTTGAGTAAAATGAACATTTGTGTGTCGTTCTATAAACTACCGACAACATTTCTCCCAAATGCCAAACAAAAATATTGTCATTTCAAGTATTTTTTGGCAGAAAATAACAATGAATGCGAAGAAAACAAGATCATATTCATTTTAAAACAACTCAGTACTGATGTTTTAACTTAGGAAGAGTTCAGGATCAATATTTGGTGGAATAATAATCATTACCATATCTCCAGAACTAAATGCGCTATCGGAAAAATTCCATCAGCTCCTGAAAGCAGAGAAATTGTGCCTTCTACTAGAGCCTGACCGATATATCGATATACTGATCTGGGCCGATATTCCACATGGATGATTTCCCTCGTTCTAAAGCTCAGACTCTCTGTATTCTGCCCATTTAATCCAGTTTACAGACAGATAAATGTCCTGATCTGTGGCGGGGCATCAGGATTTATGTGAGGAGTCATTTGTCTGTGTCCGTCCCGCCCCTGAACACATCACCATGTGCGTTTGTTTACAGCCGCAGCCACAGATCCACCTGCACAACACTGAGATTCTGTTGTTTTTGCGGCCGCTCAGTGTGAGTCTGGATTAAAAGGACAGTTCTTAGTGCTGATCTGAGAGGAGCCTGTGTGAGGCTGAGTGTTGAAATGTGTCGGTTTTGAAGCTCGTTTTGGTTCTTTCTCATTGGTTAGCGATTAGCTGCTGTAGCTCGCACACATAAACAGGCTGTTTTCTCTTCTGTTAGCGACGGTAAAGTGACTATAGTGGCCGTATATATGTTACTGGACATGCACTGAAATGTAAATGAGCTGTGAATAGAGGTGTGAATTATCGGCATTTAGCAGATCATTAATTACCGCGGCGCACACGCATTTACTGCATTTTTTTGTGTGTCATAAATATATCGGCGATCATATCGGAAGCTCCTAGTCCCAGTTTATCGGTATCATATCGGCCGCAACAAAGTCCATATCGGTCGGGCCCTACTTTCTACTCATACAGGGTTATTATGGTGAATTGCGGCAGCACCCGGTACAGAGCCTGTAGTATCGAGTGCAGAGTGGCAGAGATTTGGAGAGAGCGGCGGTAGTGTTTTTTTTTGTGATTTTGTGTTTTCTCTTTCTACTGTTATTACACATTAATACACTTACTGTAGACAAATAATAAACAAATGCCACATATTGAAACCTGAACTCATCCTGGTAAATCGGGGCAAAAGCACTTACTCCTGGGACATTTTCTGACATCTTTTAAGTCAAAGGAGCACAAAAAAAAATCCAGGCGGGATTTTGATGCATTTGACATAACTCACCTTACAAGATGAAATGTCTTTTCCTGGAGTCTGATTTTATCAAATACATTTCCCCCCAAAATGCAACTTATACATGTTTTTTTCTTTTTCATTGTGCATTTTTTGGCTGGGGCGACTTATACTCCGGAAAATACGAGAATAATAAATCTTTATTGATGACAAAAGAGCAAAGAACAGTACAAAAAGCAGAAAAATAACAGAGAGAAAGCACAAAAACAGTGAGACAGTCGGAGATCTGTCAACACGACCATCAAAAGTAAAAGAGGAATTCAATTTGTCAACTGGAGAAATGTTTATTTAGGCTGAAGAAGCAGTTTGGACGAGCCGCGGAACGTTTTTGACCTAAATAAACGTTCGTCCAGTTGAATTTCTCCTTTGTTCTGGATTCTACCTGGACGACTGAGGGATTCTACACAGAAAATAATCAAAATCAAACAATTCAATTCATCATAATAAAGAAGTGAATAGGATTTAAGAAATAAAATGTGTAAGTGTGTGAGAGAGAAGGGTGTTCTGTGTGGGGCCCTCAGCCTCTTACAGACTCTTCAGGCTGTATTCACTCTCGCTGTTACGAGGCTTTAACCCGTTGTTCACTGTAATCGCTTTGTGCGCTCACAGACGCGTCTTATTCAGCGCAGGAATTTACATGTGAAGCTTCTGGAGGTTCTGGGAACGCAGCGAGGAGGCCACAGGGGTCAGGCTCGGACCAGACCCGAGAAACGAGGACGGCACCGCAAATGAAGCTCAGGAGGACGAATTCTGGATTTGACTTCCACATTAAAGGAGTTTGTTAACAGATAAATAATAAATAACGGGCGAGCGAGGTGATTGTCCATCCTCAGAACGTCCGGGACTCCCTGTACTCAGTTCAGTGGATTCTCTAAGACTGAAGCTGAAGCGTCTCTAAACTCAGAGCTTCAGCTGCTTCCCTCTAAGGCTTTTAGTCCCAAGGTCTAGACCAGTGGTTCTTAACCCCTGAAGACCTGAGGGCAGTTTTAGTACATTTCTCCTCGCCTGGATTTTTTTTGCTTAACTTTGCTTTTAAAACTGCCCCTTTTACCCCTAATGAAGTGTTCTACCTCCTTTTGTTCAGTCCAACCTGTTATTTCACAATCTGCTGCTGTAGTTGTGTCATGAGGCTGTGATAAAAGCTACAGGACCAGAAATAGAGATGAAAAAAATAAAAAAAAACAGAAAATAAAATTCCCACTCTTTTATACAAAACACAGCAAACATGAAGAAACAACTTTCTGGACATAAAAAATGCTTAATTTAGGGCCTGAGCTACAAAAGCACTTCTGCATTTCCATGGTGGAAATTACATTTGGATTTGTACATTTTAAGTGAAATAAACTTTTAAATAAAAATAGTAAAGGGATGCACAATTACGCACACCAAGACATTTTCCATTTATGTGAGAATTAACTCCACTCTTTTTCACTGGTTATAAACACACACAGTCAGAGGAGTCGACCATCTTGACTCACTTCACTCTTTGGCAAAGTTTGGCTCCATCAAAATGGACGGAGCGCATGAGTTTGGGGAAAACAAAGTTCCTGTTGGACACTCGTTTTGCTCACGTCATCACACAGCGTGAGTGTGACGTAGGATAAAGCCGCAGAAATGTACGGAAACCTCTATGTCTGCACTTTCAGAGGGGAAAAGGACGTTTCTGTCTTTTACCGTTACAAAGTTCTGCGCGGTTACAGAAAACATATTCCTCGGTATCGTGTACGATGTCGTAGGTCTTCGAGTGTTAACCTTGTTGGAGGTGCTGAACTCCACTAGTTTCATCTGCGCATTCACTGAACCCTTCTTAATTGGAAAAATAAAATATGTTTTTTCACATTCAAAACAGGTATATATATTTTATTGGTGCACAAAATGAACCGAGCGTCAACATCACTGTGTTCAAAGAGCAAAACCATCAAAACAAGAACATAATAATGAATAATTTACTAAAAATCAGTGTGACTTCTGCTGTTGCTTTTTAGAGACCAGTTCAGAAATGTATTTTATTTATTTATTTATTTATTTAAAAGGGACAATGCACATTCATGAACATCTGAAGACAAGTGTAAATGTGCCGAAGTTTGCACACAGCTCATTTACATTCGTAGTCTCTTGGCAGGAAAACATATTCTGTTCTAATCCCTCACAACATTCAGATATTACAGTTCCACACAACGGCTGCTCTGGTGCTGATCTATAAAGTGCAAATGTGCGGCTTCACCTTGGCAAGTGCGACTCTCGTGTCATTTTCACAACAAAGTCTGTTCCTTTTCGTTGTTTTTATGTCCAGCGTCCTCGAAAAGGTTTGCTCACAAAGATATGCTGTAACAAACGGTATGAAAATCTCCAGAGCTTTCTTAGCAATAACAGGGAACGTACGTTTTTCTTTTTTTTTTTTGCTCAAATCCTTAGTATGAAGGGAAAATATTAAGAAATTTCCTGCAGCCAATAACAGCCACAGGTGTCATGACCAATCATATGAGTCCTGAACCCTTGGTGCTGGATCGAACCAGGTTAAGAACCACTGATCTCGACTAATTGATTTATTAATAAATTGTAATCTATTTATCTATCGATTCTTGTACCCTCTCTGGGAAAATCTTTTTTTTTATATTTAATATTTAATATTTATACAATACACTTTATTTCTGCAGCACATTTCAACCCAAACCTGCCCTGTAGGTGTGAAAGTGGAGTGTGTGTGAGTGGTGGTTGTTGGTTTGGCAGCCTCGCCTCAGTCAGTCTGTCCCAGGGCAACTGTGGCTACAACAGGAGTTTACACCGCCGTGTCTGGAGTGAATGAAGAATGTGTGTTCATAAAGCTCTGTGAGACATGTGTCTGTGAAAAACCCTATAGAAATAAAGTCACCTTACCACATTCATTTATTTATTGATTGATTTGAAGAAGATGGATGGATGGATGGATGGATGGATGGATGGATGATTTGACAGGGACCGTGCAGTCGGACATAGTTACAAAACAGAGCTTGCCGCTGATGTGATGCACAGAGTTTAGCAAATGCTCATTTTTAACTCCTGCCCCTGGTTGAGCTTTTCTACACTGCATTAAAATCTAAAGTACATAGAAAAAATACAGTTTCATCTATATCAGTACAGCAGTGCAAAGACGTGTAACACTCACTCTTTCACTCACTCGGCTGATTCATTCACTCATTCTAACACTATTTCCACACGGGCACAGCTTTGGTTTATCTTGAGCCAAGATTTCAGTTTAAAGGTGAACAGTTTCAACCCGCAGATGGACTCCCCCAGTGTACAGCTCTTATGAGAGAAGGCCTGTGGAAACATGGATAAAAACTTAAAATGTTTAACTGCGATTAATCTCCTGAATGTCATAGTTAATTCAGTGCAAATTAATCACACATTTGTTGTCCCTTGAATCATCATTTTAATCCTCTTTTGTTTTTGTTTTTCATTGCAAACTAGAACAGTCGTCAGTGAGACTTTGTGCATGAATCATGTGACCTGAGGTGGTTCATGACTGAGGGACCCGTGGTGTTTATTACACAAATTAATTTTCGATCTGACTTCCAGGAGTTTATTAACAGATAAAATGATAAATAACGGGCGAGTGAAGTGGTCCATCCTCAGGGCTGCGTCCTCTAAACTCCGAGCTTCAGCTGCTTCTCGAATTCACAAATCGTTTTAGCTTCGTTTTAGCTTCGTTTTAGCTTCGTTTTAGCTTCGTTTTAGCTTCGTTTTAGCTTCGTTTTAGCTTCGTTTTAGCTTCGTTTAAGCTTCGTTTGGGCTTCGTTTAAGCTTCGTTTGGGCTTCGTTTAAGCTTCGTTTGGGCTTTGTTTAAGCTTCGTTTGGGCTTCGTTTGGGCTTCGTTTGGGCTTCGTTTGGGCTTCGTTTGGGCTTCGTTTGGGCTTCGTTTGGGCTTCGTTTGGGCTTCGTTTAAGCTTCGTTTCAGCTGCGATCGTACTTATTAATAAACTTTAATCTATTTATTTACCAATTCTAGTATCCTGACTCGGAAAATCATGTTTTTTATATTTAATATTTATCCAATTCACTTTTCATTCAATTCAATTTCATTATTTCTACAGCACATTTTATAAACATGACACAGACAATGAATGCAATAAAAGAGTAAATCATAAATAAAAACGATAAATAAAAGTGTTAAAATGCATAAAGCTTAAAAAATACTCCTCCTTTGCTCCTCTGTTTTTTAATTTAATTTAATTGTACTTATTTATTTATTTATTAAATATTAATTTATTTAGTGATTTATTATTTTTTATTTTATTCATTGTTTTATTATTTTTTAGATTTATGGATTTGAACACGTTTTATTTCTTGTTTTTATTTATGATTTTCAGCACTCTGGAAACAGGAAAAAAGTAGCTCTGTGTCTTTTATTTTATTTAATTATTTTTATTTATTTATTTATTTATTAGTACTTTATTTTATTTAACTTTATTTTTTATTCATTTTTAACTTTATGCATTTTCCAGGGTCACCGCGGTGTCTTAAAAGTCTTAATTAAAAAGGACTTAAATCTCATATTCCTAAATTAAGGCCTTAAAAAGTCTTAAATGATTATGTACTACTACTACTACTACTACTACTACTACTACTACTACTACTGCTACTACTACTACTACTACTACTACTACTACTACTACTACTACTACTACTACTACTACTACTACTACTGCTACTACTACTACTACTACTACTACTGCTACTGCTACTGCTACTACTGCTACTGCTACCGCCTACCGCCATCACTGCCACCTACCGCCACCGCTACCGCTACTGCCACTGCCACCGCCACCGCTACCGCCACTGCCACCGCCACTGCTACCACTACTACCACCACTACCACCGCCACCGCCACTGCTACCGCCGCCGCTGCTGCTGCCACTGCCACCGCCACTGCCACCGCCACTACCACCGCCACCGCCACCGCTACCGCTACCGCCACCACTGCCACCGCTACCGCCACCACCGCCACCGCTACCGCTACCACCACTACCACTACTACCACCATCACCGCCACCGCCACTGCTACCACTACCACCGCCACTGCCACTGCTACCATCACCACTACCACCACTACCACCACTACCACCACTACTACCACCGCCACTGCTACCGCCACTGCCACCGCCACCGCTACCACTACCACTACCATCATCAACTACCACCATCACCACCGCCACCGCCACCGCTACCGCCACTACCACCGCTACCGCCACCGCTACCGCCACTACCACTACCGCTACCGCCACTGCCATCACTACCATCACCACCACTACCACCATCACTACCACCACTGCCACTACCACCGCCACCACCACTACCACCACCACCACTACCACTACCACCACTACTACCGCTACCGCCACTACCACCGCTACCACCATCACTACCACTACTACCATCACTGCTACCACTACCACTACCAATACTACCACCATCACCGCCACTGCCACCATCACCACTACTACTACTACCATCACTACCACCACCACTACCATCACCACTGCCACCGTGCCATCACTACCACCACTACCACCGTTACTACCACTACCACTACTACCACCACCGCTACCGCCACTACCACTGCCACCATCATCACTACTACTACCACTGCCACTGCTACTACCACTACCGCTACCTACCGTTACCACTACCACTACCATCAATACTACCACCGCCACCGCTACTACCACCGCTACCACCATCACTAATCACCACTACCGCCACTGCCACCACTACCACCGCTACCACTACTACTACTACTACTACTGCTACTACTACTACTACTACTACTGCTACTACTACTACTGCTACTACTGCTACTACTACTACTACTACTGCTACTGCTACTACTACTACTACTACTACTGCTACTACTACTACTACTACTACTACTACTGCTACTGCTACTACTACTGCTACTACTACTACTACTACTACTACTACTGCTACTACTACTACTACTACTACACGCAGCAATGAACAATGCAAAACTCAAAAGAGATAAAAGAGATAAATAAAAGAGACAGAATAAAAAGAAGTAGAGAATAAAAAGAACTAACACCAGTTAAAGGAAGGTCAGCTGATAAAAATGGGTTTTAAGAAGTGATTTAATGTGAGACAAGACAGTGTGAAAGTTTAGTTTGTCTTCTTAGAATGTTAGAAATGATTTTACAAGCGACATACGACTATAAATGAGATTTTATAATAAAAGTATGTGTTGTTCTTTAAAGCAGTGGGTAATGGTCATTATTAGAATTGGATCTGGTGTTTTTCGGTCTTAAAAAAGCCTTAAAACATCTTAAATTTGCGGGAGTCAAACCTGGGGTCGCCCTGTTTTAACACGTTTTATTTATTGCTTATTGATGATTTTCCGCCTTTTATTGTGTTCATTTGTCCGTGCAGCACTTTGGAAACGGCCGTGTTGATAAAATGTGCTGTAGGAACAAAGTGGAGTGGATTGGCAAAGTGTTCGAAATGAAGCCGTTCTGTTTTTCGTGTTTTGAAGACGGTAAATATCAGGTGGACTGTCTTTAAGAAAACACCTCCGTCAGGCGCTGGCCCAGAGTGTGATTGGCTTGGCCCGGCGTCCTGACCCCCGCGCGTCCTCCTCTCTCTAATGAAGATTTAAACGGCTCCGCGCAAGATCCTCCAGCCGCCCCGTGATGGATCTGTGCGTCCGCCGTAAATCCACACCGAAGTTTTCATTGGGTCGGACGAGGAGGAAATAGTTTGGGAGTAAAAGAGCTCACAAACGTACATCTGTCAGAACTGTCCCAGAACACAGCCCCTGGCCTCCGGATCGCGTGGGAAGTGCTCCGCTCCACAAAAACACCTTTCAATGAGTGTGCGGCTTAGAACTTTAGAAAAATGACTGGAGTCTTTCTGAAACGCCTGAGTTAAAGATTTCAAAAGAGCGGGGATTATGCAAAATGGACTTGTTGGCGCTTTCTGTCGTGTTATAACGTCGTTCCCTCGTCAAACGTACATCTGTGGTCAAGGTTCATTCTGTCTTCGGTCGTAAACTTTTCATCAGACAGGAGCGTTTGTTTCCCTGCTTTACATCTTTCCCACTAGAGATGTCCCCATTGAGATTTTTTGGCTTCCGATACCTTTTTTTTTTTTTTTTTATAGCTTTTATAGCGGCGTGAAGGAAGTTTGTACCTTAGCTCCAAAAAGTCCATTAGACCAGGGGTTCTTTTTTACATTTCGTTTAACCTTTCACCAGGCAAATCATTAAGAACAGATTCTTATTCACAGTGTTGGCCTAGAACAATTTAAGGGAAAGGGGAAGAAAACAATAAACATCTTCACACATACAATAAGCAATAAATGAATGATCAGTCAGTGAAACATTTACACGACTCCTTAAAAATGTCCTTCAATCTGTGTTTAAATGCAGAAAGTGAAATCAGAGTGTCCATATGCAGAGGGTTTTGATATGAGTTCCAATCATTCGCAGCAGCAAAAGGAAAAGACATGAGGCCAAATGAAGACTTGTTTTTTGGAGTTTCAGTTTGATGAGTCGTGAGGATCGTTATGTCTTGAGGGAAGTTCCTGTTGCAGTAACTGATGTAGATATGGAGGGGAGAGACCGAGCGAGGGTTTATATATATGAACAAGAGCCAGTGGTTCTTAAACTAGGGGTCGCGACCCCACATGGAGTTGCCAAAAACCTTTGTCGGGTTGCCAAATCTTTTCTCTCTTCAGTGGGATTTAGCTGTAATTACACCAGGTACACGGATATTTTAAAAAAACGAATATTTCCCTCTAGGGCTGCAGCTATCGATTATTACAGTAATCGATTATTCTGTCGATTATTTTGTCCGAATAATCGAGTAATCGTTTGTTATTGTCGTGTCTACTTTGCACATGTTAAGTACACACCACGTGCACTGACAGATACACGTGTTTTGGACATGAAAAACATAATTATCGCTGGGCTCAGGTTGACTCACCTCACGGTTTCTTTTCCACTTGATGTAATGTACGGTTCTGTTTAGATGTTGCAGCATCAGTGTGGAGAAGGTGACTTTTAAAATGTAATCCCCTACAGATTACAGATTACATTCCCCAAAATGTAGTTTGTAACGTAATCCATTAAATTACTTAAAGTGAGTAACGTAATCTGAATACTTTGGATTACTTGATATTGTCATGATTTTTAAAACTACATAAATGTAGCAACCAACTCCTGCAAATTCTTGTTTGGTTTTAGACCTGGATTAGACCTGGTTTTAGATCTGGTTTAGACCTGGCTTAGACCTGGTAGAGACCTGGTTTGGACCTGGTTTAGACCTGGTTTAGACCTGGTTTAGACCTGGCTTAGACCTGGTTTAGACCTGGTTTAGACCTGGTTTAGACCTGGTTTAGACCTGGTTTAGACCTGGCTTAGACCTGGTAGAGACCTGGTTTAGACCTGGCTTTGACCTGGTTTAGACCTGGTTTAGACCTGGCTTAGACCTGGTAGAGACCTGGTTTGGACCTGGTTTAGACCTGGTAGAGACCTGGTTTAGACCTGGTTTAGACCTGGTTTAGACCTGGTTTAGACCTGGTTTGGACCTGGTTTAGACCTGGTAGAGACCTGGTAGAGACCTGGTTTAGACCTGGCTTTGACCTGGTTTAGACCTGGTTTAGACCTGGTTTAGACCTGGCTTAGACCTGGTAGAGACCTGGTTTAGACCTGGTTTAGACCTGGTTTAGACCTGGTTTAGACCTGGCTTAGACCTGGTAGAGACCTGGTTTAGACCTGGTTTGGACCTGGTTTAGACCTGGTAGAGACCTGGTAGAGACCTGGTTTAGACCTGGTTTAGACCTGGCTTAGACCTGGTAGAGACCTGGCTTTGACCTGGTTTAGACCTGGTTTAGACCTGGTTTAGACCTGGTTTAGACCTGGCTTAGACCTGGTAGAGACCTGGTTTGGACCTGGTTTTAGTCCTGGTGTTAGTTCTGGTTTAGAGGCGCACAGGATGAAGCGCCGTCCACGCGGCGAACGCGACAAGACATGGTCCACGCGCGGTGTACCGGAGGAGATGAGGTTTACGCTCTTATTACACATCCCTATTTCCCACACAACAGTTCTTCATAATACCATAAAATACCAAATAGTCACTGGGGCGTTTATTTGTTTCAGTCACTAAACGGACCAGGCGTTTATTTGAGACCAGGCGGCAATTTGGAGGCGATTAATTCCTTCCTCACAAAAATCTGGGAAAATCTGGTGCTCAAATTCTTTTAACCAGTGTGACGATAATTTAGGCGACTTTCTGTACAGACGTTGCAGAGTTAATTTGAAATGTTCCAACAAAATCTCTATGGAGCACAGAGTTTCCCACGTTTGAAAGCGACTCCTGAATCACAGAGAGTCGTTCAAACCCTCCAAACACGCAGACACATTTCTTTAGTTAAAACAAACGACAGACGCAGCGAGTGTGGAGCAGCAGCGCGAGAACGTTCATCCACCGCATCAGGAGGAGCCGGCTGCTTTTTTCAGCGCTTATAGTTTATGCAAATGAGCCGTGGACAGAGTGTTTTCTGAGTGTTTTCTGGGTTGTGAATGTGTGTGAATGGTTGAGTGGTTCCTCGATGTAAAACGCTTTGAGCAGGGTTCCCACGGTCATGGAAATCCTGGAAAAGTCATGGAAATTGAAAATGTCATTTTCCAGCTCTGGAAAAGTCATGGAATTTTAGTTTCTGTTTCACGCAGCTACATCGTTCTGTTAAGTTCTCATTGGTTTATTGTGCTTATTTCTGAGCGTCTGCGCAGCTGCTCCAGCAGAACAAACACAATCAGGTGTTTTGTTTAAAAGAGACACAATAAACGCACTGACAGGATTTAGAATGTTAAAAAACTATAAAACTAAACCATAAGGTGAGGGGAAAGGGTTCACATTTCATATTTAGCCTTAAAAGTCTGAGAAATTCTGCACATGTCGGTGCCGTAAAGTCATGAAAAATTCACTGTAGGTCATGAAAAAGTTTTGGAAAAGACTTTTTATTCCAAATGTGGTGAAAGATCTTCCAGCGGAAATACACAACATCACCGACCAAAACAGCCAAGTGGAGAAAGAAAAGTGGCGTGACAGTTTTTTGTGCAGCTCTTTGATTCTTTGCTGTGTTCATGCTGCTCCTAAACTGCTCCAAGACGGTGGAAAATTTCTGTATGATAATCTAACGTTTTGTACCTTTTGTACCTCCACAGACGGGATGAACTGCATGAACAAGGAACACGGCTGTGCCCACATCTGCAGAGAGGCGCCGGGCAAAGGCGGCGTGTCCTGCGAGTGTCGCCCGGGCTTTGAACTCGCCAAGAACCAGAAGGACTGCACCCGTGAGTCACTCTGAGTCTGTCTGTACGCTTAGGTTAAAGGGCCCACGTGAACGCTGATGTCTGATTGTTCTAGTGTCGTTTCCTCGTCACAAACAGAGCTGGAGTTTTGTTTTGCTTCATTCACACATGTTTAACTCACAAACCTGCAGATTTACGCTGAGTTTGTCTCTCAAACTGAAAAACACTGAACTCCACTGTGTTTTTAAACTCCACACACCTTCACTACAATCATTTTGATGATTTAAACCAGGGGTCTCAGACTCGCGGCCCGGGGGCCAAGTGCGGCCCGCAGTACAATATTTTGTGGCCCGCACCTTAATATGAAAGTATAATATTAGTGTGGCCCGTGGAGAAAGTGGACCTCCGAAGGGCCAATCAGCTCCTGCGCGCCGTCCCTGGTCGGGGCTAAGCTACACCAGCTTCCTGCACTTTACACTTGCAACAACAGCACGTCGTGTAATGAACAGTCAGACAGCAGTCGCCTTTGCGCTTGCCTTCTATCGTACTTTCTACCACAAATGTCATGATCGAGCGCAAAAAGAACGGCGACTGTTACCGGGCTGTTTATCGTCTACGCTGCTGTTACAGATAGAAGCGTGTGACGGAGCACCTGTAGCTGCCCTGACATTCCCCGACCGGCGCCTCTCGCTCTGGCTCGAGAGCGCGGCAGAGCGCACGGAGCGCTCTCCCGGTTAAGGCTCCGTCACAAAGCGTTAAGATGTTCTCTGTGCACAATTAGCTAGCGAAACACTTGTTTGAAACGTGAAACAAGAGCGCCACTAAGGAGAATCAATTAGATTTTGTCATACCCCAGTCATGTCTTCATCAAAGCCTGCAGGGAAGAGAAAGGTTGGTGACGAGCACAGACAATTTCCAGAAAAGTGGGAGACGCAGTATTTCTTTGTTGAGCACAGGGGCATCTCCACATGTCTTATTTACACAGAGAAAGTTGCAGTGCACAAAGAATACAACGTTAAACGCCATTATTAAACTAAACATGCTGAGGAATGTGCAAAATACCAGGGGGATGAGAGAGCCAAGTGGGTTGCCAGTCTTAAAGCAGGTCTACTGAGGCAACAAGACTTCTTCAAGAAAGCAACCAAAGAGAATATTGCAGCAGTTGAAGCTCCAGGGTTAGTGAGTCTCTGGCAGCAAAGAGTAGGCAAGAGAAGCCATGTTCAGAAGAACCGTTCATGATTTTCACTCAATGTTCCATTCATGTTCAGGACACTTCATGTTCAGAAGAAATCATTAAAACTGTTAATGACATTTGAGGACTTTTTTTTTTTACTTTTTTTTTTGTGTGGAATCCCTTATGCGGCCCACCCTCACCCAGACTCTGCCTCCAGTGGCCCCCAGGTAAATTGAGTTTGAGACCCCTGCTTTAAATTAATGTTTATTCAGATGGTAATGCATAGAACAGGAGTGTAAAAATAATGGAAATATGGTGGTATCGTATCGTCAAAGGTCTCACAATAATATCGTGGACCATCACAATATATCGAATCCCAAGTCTCTTTGCTTAAATGAACAGTTCTGATGCAGAAACAGCTAAAAAACAGAGGGAACTACATAGACCATGATCCTTTGCTCCGTTTCAGTGCAGACGACATGAAGAAATAACTGTTCTAAGCACTTTTACATCTTCATTCTTTGGATTAAGTCTGTGAAGCATTTTTAGAGGAAAAAGTCGCAGATTCACAGTTTTATATTGTAATAAATCTGGTCCAGTGAGATGTTTATGGTGAAAATATCGAACAGAGAGATTTGGATCTCGTTCCATCCCTAATGACAATAAATGTTGTACCAAATGACTGGTCAAAGTGTTTTAGAATGTCTGAGCAAAAAATCTACAGTATTTAAAATAAAAATTGAGGTGTCAAATAAAATCGATGTTTTTTTGAAAATCGATATTTAAGATTTTTTTATACAGCGCCATCGACAACACTTCCTGTCGTCTTTCCGTAGTCACTTCCTGTGTCTGTCACTTTCCCTGAGAACGACACAAACACAAACAAATCTGTCACAGGGAGAACACTCATATTCACTGAGTCGTGTCCTTTAGTCCCACAGAAGCTGAAGCAGCAGCACAAGGAAAGAGCTGCTTTTTTCAGCTCTTACAGTTTATGCAAATGAGCCATGAGGTTTTAAGTTTAGTTTGTGTAAAACGTAAATAAATGTTTAAAGCTGCATTAAACACATTCTGATCTCACACTGATGAGGCTCTGCAGTGGTGAGGGTTTATATGGTGTAAAGTTGAGTTTATGTATGCAGATTAGTAACAGTAATAAAAATAATGATAATTTTAAAAACGTTAATGATTAATCAATAATTGATCGTTAATTCTCCTGGCGATCGATAAAGAAAATTTAATCAAACCCCATCCCTACTGTGGACCATATGAAACGCTTCCAGTTTATTCGGTGGAGAAGAGAAGTTTTCACAACACGGTGAAAGTTTTGGACGCTGCTGTGCGGTCGAATTATATCGAATTGAGTCGTGAATCGAGTTTTTTAAAAATCTAACATTCTCAGCTCTAATGTCAGTCTTGTTATTATGTAGAATATCGTAATATCGTGAGCTTTCCCACGATATCGCAGTAAATATCGTACCGTGAGGTTCAGACCGTGACCGTATTGTATCGAAAGACTTGGATATCGTTACATCCCAAGTAGAACATGCAGAGAAAATGACAAAGGAAAGAATTCAGTCCTGCCTGGACTAGGGACAGATATTCGATTAAATTTTCTTAATCGATCGTTGGGGAAATTAACGATTGGTTTTTGATTAATCATTAACATTTTTATATTAAAATTATCATAATTATTATTACTATTACTAATTTGCATAAATAAACTCAACTTTACACCATATAAACCCTCAGCACTCCAGAGCCACATCAGTGTGAGATCAGAATGTGTTTAATGCAGCTTTAAACATTTACACAAACTAAACTTAAAACCACATGGCTCATTTGCATAAACTGTAAGAGCTGAAAAAAGCAGCTCTTTCCTTGTGCTGCTGCTTCAGCTTCTGTAGGACTAAAGGACAAGACTCAGTGGAATATGAGTGTTCTCTCTGTGACAGAGGATGTTCTGCTGACGCTGAGTCTGTTCTGTGCCTATGTTGCATTGGAGATACTGCGTAAACATGTGAAACTGGGACACTGATGTGCAGGTAAACACACTCTGAGGAATATAGGGATCTCCAAGGAGCTGAGACGTGGGACTGTGAGGCTCCAGAGTTTGTGCTCAGACGCAGCCTCGACTCTTTACGCTACATTACACAGACACGACATTCAGTTTGTCCATTAAAATGAACGTGAACGATGAAATTCTTAATGATCAATGATCGATTAGTCGGTTAATCCTGCCCCTTCCTAACCTGGACGACTGAGGGATTTTTACACACGTAACATAAATACACAGATATAATACTAAATAAATAAATACTTCTTTTCTATAACAATAAACAAATAAATGTCATGCAGATTTTGTCCGAAAAGGAGTGGGAGGAAGTCAAAACTTTATTGACTTCATATTTAACCCCGCCGCTTTTTTTTTACTGTCCCAACTTAACAAAAACTCCTCATTTCCTGCACATTATAAGATATAAATTTAACTGTGCAGGACACACAATTCATTTCAAAACAAACAAAACACACACTGAACATTCATTTCTCCGGCACGGTGTTTTGAAATGTTCGCTTTTTTTGAGTCCACGTATGTTTGGACAAAGCTTTAGTTTTATTTCCACTTCCATTTATTTTGACGTTTAAAAAGCAGCCGTGTAAAAAGCAGTTGGATATGTTTTGGTACGTTCTCACTTTGAGCTCTGCACTTCGCAGTTTGGTGCATAGTCAAATCGCTGGGTTTAAGTGCTCTGGCATGAATAAACGGCGGATAAGTACGGTCGTGAAATCTGACATTATAAATAGCTCTTATTGCTCTCTCTTATTGTTTTGAAGGCGCATCAACGCTTCTATTGTGGTTTCAGAGTTATTGCCCCGAATTTCTGCACGATATGTTAAACGGGGTCAAACCGGTGAAGGATAAAGCGTCTCCAGCCGCCAATCTCTGCCGAGCGAAAGGTGAACGGAGCCGTAAAGCTGAAATTACTCCCTATTACTCCACCATGTGTGAATGAAGCAAAACACAACTCCAGCTTTGTTTGTGAAGAGGGAACAGCGTTAGAACAGGACGTAACGCTCACAGGAGTAAAGTTCATGTACAATCGGCCCTTAAGGTTTGATAAATGCTCTGATTTGACCTGGAAAGTTCCACAGTACGGTATTAAACATGTCTAAAGTTCATTTGTTCTATTACGGAGGTTTTAAAGCTCAAAAACAGCTCTAACAACACTTACTGTGACAGAGGTCCAACTCTCCACAGACGTGACCTGTATCTCTGCTTGGACTATAACTGGGCGAAACCAAGACTAAACCAGGGCTAAAATGGACTATGAAAGTGCTAAAAGTGGACTAAAAGTGGACTAAACTAGAACCAAACCAGGACTAAAATTGGGTTAAAACTGGACTATAACTGGGCTATAACAGGACTAAAAGTGGACTATAACTGGACTAAAACTGGATTTAAACTAGACTAAAGCTGAACTATAACTGGATTAAAACTGGACTAAAACTAGACTAAACCAGGACTAAACCAGGACTAATATTGGACTATAACAGCGCTAAATGTGGACTAAAACTAGACTTTAACTGGACTAAAACTGGACTATAACTGGACTAAAACTGGACTAAAACTAGACTAAAACTGGACTAAAACTGGACTAAAACCAGGACTAAAATTGGACTAAAAGTGGACCAAACCAGGACTAAAAGTGAACAAAAACTGGACTATAACTAGACTAAAGCTGGATTTAAACTAGACTAAAACTGAACTATAACTGGATTAAAACTGGACTAAAACTAGACTAAAACTGGACTAAAACTGGACTAAACCAGGACTAAAATTGGACTATAACAGCACTAAATGTGGACTAAAACTAGACTTTAACTAGACTAAAACTGGACTATAACTGGACTAAAACTGGACTAAAACTGGACTAAAACTAGACTAAAACTGGACTAAAACTGGACTAAAACCAGGACTAAAATTGGACTAAAAGTGGACTATAACTGGACTAAAACTGGACTAAAGCTGGACTAAAACTAGACTAAAACTGGACTAAAACTGGACTAAAACCAGGACTAAAATTGGACTAAAAGTGGACCAAACCAGGACTAAAAGTGAACAAAAACTGGACTATAACTAGACTAAAACTGGATTTAAACTAGACTAAAGATGGATTTAAACTAGACTAAAACTGAACTATAACTGGATTAAAACTGGACTAAAACTAGACTAAAACTGGACTAAAACTGGACTAAACCAGGACTAAAATTGGACTATAACAGCACTAAATGTGGACTAAAACTAGACTTTAACTAGACTAAAACTGGACTATAACTGGACTATAACTGGACTAAAACTGGACTAAAACTAGACTAAAACTGGACTAAAACTGGACTAAAACCAGGACTAAAATTGGACTATAACAGCACTAAATGTGGACTAAAACTAGACTTTAACTAGACTAAAACTGGACTATAACTGGACTAAAACTGGACTCAAACTAGACTATAACTGGAATGAAACTAGACTATAACTCGACTAAAACTGGACTGAAACTGAACTAAAACTACACTAAAACTGGACTAAAACTGGACTATAACTGGAATGAAACTAGACTATAACTCAACTAAAACTGGACTGAAACTGAACTAAAACTACACTAAAACTGGACTAAAACTGGACTATAACTGGACTATAACTGGACTTTAACTGGACTGCAGCTGAACTAAAACTGGACTATAACTGGACTAAAACTGGACTAAAACTGGACTAAAACTACACTAAAACTGGACTAAAACTGGACTAAAACTACACTAAAACTGGACTGAAACTGAACTAAAACTACACTAAAACTGGACTAAAACTGGACTAAAACTGGACTAAAACTGGACTGTAACTGGACTAAAACTGGACTAAAACTGGACTAAAACTGGACTAAAACTGGACTATAACTGGACTGTAACTGGACTAAAACTGGACTAAAACTGGACTAAAACTGGACTTTAACTGGACTGCAGCTGAACTAAAACTGGACTAAAAATGGATTAAACCAGGGCTAAAATGGACGATGACAGTGCTAAAAGTGGACTAAACAATGACCAAATCAGGACTAAAATTGGGTTAAAACTGGACTAAAACTAGACTATAACTGGACTAAAACTGGATTTAAACTAGACTAAAGCTGAACTATAACTGGATTAAAACTGGACTAAAACTAGGCTAAACCAGGACTAAACCAGGACTAATATTGGACTATAACAGCGCTAAATGTGGACTAAAACTGGACTATAACTGGACTAAACCAGGACTAAAACTGGACTAAAACTGGACTATAACTGGACTAAACCAGGACTAATACTGCACTAACATTCGACCGTAACTGGTTAGTTTAACAGCAGACAGTTCATTGTGTGTTTGGACAAATGCGATAGGAAAATGTGAAGTTTGGTTTCTCGTTTTGACGTTCTGTATTTGGACGTTTCAAACACCACGTAATCACAGAAGGCTCTTGACTCCATCAGAACTGTCCGCTCCTGACAGGTGCTGATTGGCCCCTGGGATTTCCTGAATGTGAGCGTGATCTAAACACGTTCAGTATTGATCGGAAAACTCCTGAGAGTCCAGCGCGTTTCTGCAGCCAACGCTCGGGTCATTAGTGCACATTTTTGAGTTTGATCTGGACTTTTGAGTGAATATTTTTTTAAGTCTCCTGTTGTCCTTGAAGTGTGGAATTTCCTCCATTCTGGAAATAAATAGAAGATTCTCTTAAAGCAGAATTATTCTGCCAAATGGACTTTTCACAGTTTTAACCATGGTGTAGTTTCTTCTCACTGACCTTCTGAAGTTTATTTGGACTGATACATGAAGGATCGGGCAGCGTCGCAGCGTCATTATCCATGGACTAAACCAGGACTAAACCTGGTCTAAACCAGGACTAAACCTGGACTAAAACTGGACTAAACCAGGACTAAACCTAGACTAAAACTGGACTAAACCAGGACTAAACCTAGACTAAAACTGGACTAAACCAGGACTAAACCTAGACTAAAACTGGACTATAACTGGACTAAAACTCGACTGTAACTGGACTAAAAGAGGGATTAAAGTGGACTAAAACTGGACTGTAACTGGACTAAAACAGGGGTAAAAGTGGACTAAAACTAGACTGTAACTGGACTAAAACAGGGGTAAAAGTGGACTAAAACTGGACTATAACTGGACTAAAACTCGACTGTAACTGGACTAAAAGAGGGCTAAAAGTGGACTAAAACTGGACTATAATTGGAATAAAATTGGATTAAAACTAAACTACAATGGACTAAAACTGGGCTGTAACTGGACTATAACTGGACTATAACTGGACGATAAGTGGACTATAACTACTTTAAACCAGGGCTAAAACTGGACCAAAACTGAACCATAACTGGGCTAAAAATTGGACTATGACAGCTCTAAAAATGGACTACACCAGGATTAAACCAGGACTAAAATGTGACAAACCTGATGTGATTTAGAACAAAACATGTCCACGTGGAATATCGTCCCATATCGGCAAGATTTAAGCCGAGTGCCTATATCGGCCGATATATGTTACTGCTTTTTTTGTTGTGTTGTGGCTTTTTTTGGTGTGTTGTGGCTTTTTTTAGACGTGTTATTGCTTTTTTTAGACGTGTTATTGCTTTTTTTGGACGTGTTAATGCTTTTTTTAGACATGTTATAGCTTTTTTTGGACGTGTTATTGATTTTTTTGGACGTGTTATTGCTTTTTTTGGACGTGTTATTGCTTTTTTTGGACGTGTTATTGCATTGGGTCATTGCGGTACGACGGACCCTCCTCCAGAACGTTCAACAAGTTTGGAGACTTCTTTAGCAAACAGCAAATCTGCCTCCAGCTGAACTACGACATTATCAAACTCTCGAACCTTAACGTGACCTGTTTTGTTGTGACCGCTCTGTGCTTTTTCAGTGACGTGTAACTACGGTAACGGGGGGTGCCAGCACACGTGCGACGACACCGACACGGGGCCTGTGTGCGGCTGCCACCAGAAGTACGCCCTACACTCCGACAGTAAGACCTGCATCGGTGAGTGAGCTGCACTGTCGCACTTTAAACCCGCCAGGGCTCAGGACGGGCCGGAGAGAGCGCCACCGAATCTGCCCCAAACCCTGCCCCAAACCCTACGCCAAACTCCAGCGGCCGTGTCGTGAGCGGAGACACCTGTGCAAGAAGTCAACCAATCTAACTTTTGAAGAACATTTATCTCTTTTATGCTTTAGTAATGGGCTCTGTGCACTGTTAGCGTAGCTGCTTCCTGTCCGGTTACGTCTCTGCCAAGTCGCACTAAAATCAATAAATATTTACAGGTCGGGCGGCGGACAGGGAGCTGTGGGGGATTTGTTAACGTTAAAGACTTTACAAATGAGGAGAAAATTTGAGCGGACGACTCTTCTGTGTTTACAGAGGAGCTGTTTGCGTCTCACAGCTAAACTAATGCTAATTTTGAGGATAATAAATAATACATATTAGCGTCCATAAATAGTAAAACAGCTTCACAAACATAATTAAATGACATATACAAACAGTCACTTAGCCTTGAGTCACGGTTTGTGGTCATTGGTAATAATAAAATTGTGAAACGGGTGCGTAATTTAGGAGTTGTGAGTCGGTACAGTCACATTTTCTTTGTGTTTTGGTGATTTTTAAGCAGCTTTTCTGTATTTTACCCAAACAAATGACAGTTTATGCCTCACTTTACTGTTGTCAGGGATCAAATTTTAGTATAAAACTGGGACAAATCATTGGTTTTGGATAAATCTGCTGGAACAGGATACACAGGGTTCAAAACTGTACCATAAAACAACAAACACATCTGGAATCTTCTTCTATAGTAAAGGACATGAAGTTAACACACAAATGATCAATGGTTATGCTCATATGGTGCACTAGACACACAAACATGTTTTAATTCTGCATAAAATATAGACAAACGCAGTGTTTTTAGGTGAATCTTCATGTTCATAATTGAGAAACAGAGTCCTGCATTGTTAGGACACAAACACACCATTATACATCCATTTATACACTTAAAACAATGAACTTTAGAGTTCTAGACGTCCTTATTTACCCGGGACAGTCCCAGTTTTGAGCCCTGTGTCCACGTCCCAGGCCACTCACCCAAAACCAGTGATTTGTCCCAGTTTTATACAAGAAATGTCCCTATTTTGACAAATTTGAGTAGTAAAGAGAGGCATAAACTGTCATTTGTTTCAATAAAATACAGAAAAGCTGCTTAAAAACAACCAAAACACAAAGAAAACGTGACTAGACTGACTCACAACTCCTTAATTACGCACTCGTTTCACAATTTTACTATTACCAACGACCCCAAACCAAATGTCCCCGGAGTTTTTACATTATTTTCAATCAGATTTTTGCTCTTTCTCCAGTCACAAGATGGCCGCCGCATTCTCCACATTATCCGAGCCCGCGATCCCTCTAGCCCTTCTAATCCCTCGCGGGTTTAAAGCTTTTGGGTCAAACGCTGTGTTTCTGTGGCCTGGTGATTTTGGCTGTTAAAAGTTACGAGCGGCGATTATGAGTTTGTGCTGCTCAAACCGCTGCCCAGTAGTTTCCTATCAGACTTTACAAGCTCTGGCTCATTTGTAACTTATGTAAATTCACACGCTCATTAAATGTATAAAAATAGCTGCGCAGTTTTCCAGGAGAATAAATAAAACGGATTCACACAGAGGAACACTTTTGGGCTTCGCAAGCAGGACAGAACTCATCTCAAAAACCACAAAATGTCCGACATACGGAGCAGAATTTCACCGATATTTTAAAACTGTGATGGATTTAAGCAGGTCTAAACTTGGACTCTTCTACCTGAAAAGTCCTTATATCAGTCGTGGTACCTGCAATAACCTGTGTGATGTCGCCCCATCAAACTCAAACCTACACAAAAACTATGTTGATCGTTTGTGCTGCAAAAAGTTTCGTTTGTGCTGCTTTGGTTTTGGAGATATTAACGATTCTTTTACAGGTCAAATGAGGGTCAGCCAGTCCCCGGGAAGCTTCAAAATGCTCTAAAACGCCCAAAATGTGTTGATAGTTTGGAGTTTTGTTTGTGTGATTATGGTTTTTAAGATATTTTTGCAGTTTTATTTTGGTCGATGACGTCGTCCAGCCCCTCAAAATGTGAAACAGCCTCAGAACAGCAGAAAATTAGAGAAAACATTTGTTTGTGCGTTATTCATTATTATTTCTGCGATAATTACCGTATTTTTCGGACTGTAAGTCGCACCAGCCAATAAATGCGTAATGAAGAAAAAAACATAAGTCGCACTTTTTGGGGGAAATTTATGTTATAAAATCAGAGACCAAGAACCGACATTTCATCTTGAAAGGCGAGTTATAGAAGTTATAGTAATAAAAACAACCAAAATATATATACAATATAGAACCAAAAATAAGAAAACGAAAAAAAGAACTGTTTTCTTTATTATTTGTCTGTAAAACCAAAATGAAAAGCAGATAACGATTTGTTATTTCATTTTTGATTCATATAAACGATTCATCTATTTGGTCTATGGGCTCAGTGTGAAAAATGTAAAATATAAGTCGCACCCGAGTATAAGTTGCAGGAACCTCCGCGGCAAACTCCGCAAAACTAGTGGCGATAAATGATCTGAGGCTGTGGAAAAGTCTGTGTTATTATAGAAAATATGAATCAAAAGCAAATGACTAAAGACTGAGACAGATTTTTCCACAGCCTCAGATTGTTTATCTTCACTAGTTTTGAGGAATTTTGCTAAAGTCGCCGCCGTCACCTGAGCAACAATTACGTCCTATAATTACCGCAAATTACCGTTCACGAGTGAGGGGAGGATGGAGCGCGAGATTGACAGGCGGATCGGTGCGGCGTCGGCAGTGATGCAGTCGCTGTATCGGACCGTCGTGGTGAAGATTTACCTCAATCTACGTTCCTCCCCTCACCTATGGTCATGAGCTTTGGGTAATGACCGAAAGAACGAGATCGCGGATACAAGCGGCCGAAATGAGTTTCCTCCGCAGAGTGGCTGGGCGCTCCCTTAGAGATAGGGTGAGGAGCTCGGTCACACGGGAGGAGCTCGGAGTAGAGTCGCTGCTCCTCCACGTCGAGAGGAGCCAGCTGAGGTGGTTCGGGCATCTGGTCCGGATGCCTCCTGGACGCCTCCCTCGGGAGGTGTTCCGGGCATGTCCCACCGGTAGGAGGCCCCGGGGAAGACCCAGGACACGCTGGAGGGACTATGTCTCTGGGCCTGGGAACGCCTCGGGGTCCGTCCGGAGGAGCTGGAGGAAGTGGCTGGGGAGAAGGAAGCTTGGGAGCTCCTGCTTAGACTGCTGCCCCCGCGACCCGGCCCCGGATAAGCGGAAGAAGATGGATGGATGGATGGATGGAATTACCGCAAAAATAATAACGAATAATTTTAGAAATAAACTCGCACAAATTAAAATTATCACAGCACAAAACAGCACAAACCAAATACAAATGTTTTCTATAATTTTCTGCTGTTTTGAGGCTGTTTCACATTCTGAGGTCATCGACCAAAATAAAACTGTGAATATCTGAAGAACCAGAATCGCACAAATGAAACTTTTTGCAGCACTAACAAAACACAAACGATTGACTCCATTCTGGGCGTTTTAGAGCAGTTTGAAGCTTCCTGTGGAACTGACCCCAATTTGACCTGTAAAAAAAATCTTAAATTTCTCCAAAAGTAAAGCAGCACAAACAAAACTTTTTGCAGCACAAAACAGCATAAACGATTAATGCAGTGTTTGTGTAGGTTTGAGTTTGATGAGGTCTAACTTCATATGGGTCCTGCACCATCATTTGAGAATCACAGTTTTCCACAAATAACTTCCAAAATTAAACGATTAAACTGAATCGAGTAAAATGAGCTTCAGAAACAGCCTGGTTTATTTCATATTGTGACGACACGTTTGACAACTGTCGAGAAATGTCTCAGTGTTGTGTTTTGGCTGCGGATCTCACACACACACACACACACACACACACTACAGGGGAGGAGGGGAGGGCATCTGACACAGCAGGGGTCTCCAGCCTTTCTTCCTTCTTGTCGTCAGTGTGGAAGCTCTTTTTGGTCAGTGACGTGTCCACCTGTGGCTCTGAAGCTGAAGCCTTTGTGTCCACTGCACCGTTTGGTCTGAGGTCGTGTTTGTGTTTGGGAAAAGTTTGTAAATGAGTTTGAGAAATGTGGAGCGCTGGTTCGGTTCACGGCAATTTTAACATTTTACAAACTCACCCACAGCCTTTTTGGTTTTATCATAACGGCCGAGACTCTGCAAAGTGCAAATATGGCCCCGGTCCTGGTCCCTGTTCTTCAGAGCGCCCTGTCAAACGCCTCCAGTTGGACGCCTTTGTATTTGTATGAGACGCACCACCATGGAAACACGACTGAAACACGACTGAAACACGACTGAAGCATCATTGAAACACCACTGAAACACCACTGAAACACCACTGAAACACCACTGAAACACCACTGAAACACGACTGAAACACCACTGAAGCATCATTGAAACACCACTGAAACACGACTGAAACACCACTGAAACACCACTGAAACACCAATGAATCATCATTGAAACTCCACTGAAATACCACTGAAACACGACTGAAACACGACTGAAACACGACTGAAACACAACTGAAGCATCATTGAAACACCAATGAATCATCATTGAAACTCCACTGAAATACCAGTGAAACACGACTGAAACACGACTGAAACATGACTGAAACACGACTGAAACACGACTGAAACATGACTGAAACACGACTGAAGCATCATTGAAACACCACTGAAACACCAATGAATCATCATTGAAACTCCACTGAAATACCAGTGAAACACGACTGAAACACGACTGAAACACGACTGAAACACGACTGAAACACAACTGAAGCATCATTGAAACACCAATGAATCATCATTGAAACTCCACTGAAATACCACTGAAACACGACTGAAACACGACTGAAACACGACTGAAACTCCACTGAAATACCACTGAAACACGACTGAAACACGACTGAAGCATCATTGAAACACCACTGAAACACCAATGAATCATCATTGAAACTCCACTGAAATACCAGTGAAACACGACTGAAACACGACTGAAACACGACTGAAACACGACTGAAACACGACTGAAACACGACTGAAGCATCATTGAAACACCAATGAATCATCATTGAAACTCCACTGAAATACCACTGAAACACGACTGAAACACGACTGAAACACGACTGAAACTCCACTGAAATACCACTGAAACACGACTGAAACACGACTGAAACACGACTGAAACTCCACTGAAATACCACTGAAACACGACTGAAACACGACTGAAACACGACTGAAACACGACTGAAACTCCACTCAAATGTGACTGAAACACAACTGAAACACGACTGAAACACGACTGAAACACGACTGAAACTCCACTGAAATACCACTGAAACACGACTGAAACACGACTGAAACACGACTGAAACACGACTGAAACACGACTGAAACATGACTGAAACACGACTGAAACTCCACTGAAATACCACTGAAACACGACTGAAACACGACTGAAACTCCACTGAAATACCACTGAAACACGACTGAAACACGACTGAAACACGACTGAAACACGACTGAAACTCCACTGAAATACCACTGAAACACGACTGAAACACGACTGAAACACGACTGAAACTCCACTGAAATACCACTGAAACACGACTGAAACACGACTGAAACACGACTGAAACATGACTGAAACACGACTGAAACACGACTGAAACACGACTGAAACATGACTGAAACTCCACTCAAATGTGACTGAAACACGACTGAAACACGACTGAAACATGACTGAAACTCCACTCAAATGTGACTGAAACACGACTGAAACACGACTGAAACACGACTGAAACTCCACTCAAATGTGACTGAAACACAACTGAAACACGACTGAAACACGACTGAAGCATCATTGAAACTCAGCTAAAACCATAGTCCGTATATCTGAGTGTTCTAAGTGAGTGTGACGTCTCCACAGCGTCGCTCAGCGTTGAGATGTGATTCTTGAGAATAATAAGGAAACTTTTAGCTTTCATCATCAAACTTTAAATAGTTTAAGTCATTGATTTATGAACAATAGATTCGCAATTTAATGAAATTCACTTTATACTGGTTAAGTTATGTGAGTTCAGATTCTAGTAACGTTAGATATTGGAATTGTTTGATTTATTTTGTCATTTTATTTCAGAAATAGTCAATCGGGGCAGGAAAGCGGGAAGGGAACTTACTTAGCAACGAAATGCATTAGCTGTCAATCAAACCTGTTGCTAATGCTGGGGAGGGGGAGGGACCTCGGGGAATGAAGGCGTCTGATTGGTCCGTTATTTATGGTCATATCTTGATTTAGGAACAAGACAGAGAAATGAAAACTTCAGGATCCTGTGTCGCGGGTTCAGACGAACAATTTAATGGCGAGACTCAGCGCAGCAGTTACAGAGAGAGGATCTCAATGTGAGTAAATGGAAAAGAGGAAAAGAAGGAGCCTAGTTATTTGGTATGCTTTAGCTATGTCCACTCATATATATACGGTCTATGGCAAAAACATGACTGAAACTCAACTGAAACACGGCTGAAACATGACATCGTGGCATCACCGCACCTCGCCGACACTGTGCCAGTCCAACATTTCCTCGCTGCGTTTTCAAGCGTTTTACACTTTTGAGTGTCGATGCCGCGGGTTTTTAACACCCGTTTTTGCAAGTTTCTTCCTCAAATCCCCCGGGCGTCCGGCTCAAGGCGTTTGCGTCAGACCGACCGCCTCCATTTTAAGCGACGACTTTCCCCAAACCTCAGACAGACTCGTGCAGTGGACTCCTGCTTTAAGACTGTCTTTGTTGTGTTTTGTGTTTGTGTATTTTATAATGTAAGTCTGGAGACCCCTGCCCCTCACACACACGCACACACTCACACTTACACACACTCACGACCATGCCTCTGTGACTAACCGTTCCCTTACAGCCGGACGTCGCTGGGACCCACGCTGGGCCCCTGGTGATGGGCCCCTGGTGATGGGCTCCCGGTGATGGGACGTGTGTGGTGTCTGTCTCTCTCTGTCCTCTGGTAGAAAGGCCCCCTCCCTGTGTCCCCTCTGGCTCTGCTCCTCTCTCTGGGTCCTGCCGGATTGCCTGTGTTGTCTGGGGGTTTGCGGGCGGTGGGGTCGGGAGGGACATTCTCAATTGCAGCCTGATCTTAGGTAGAGCTCCACAAAGCCCATGTAACCTTCAACCTTCATCCTCCTGTCGCATCCCATCTGACCACAGGGAGCAGGAGGGTTTCACCAGGGGGACGAGCACTGGACTCTGTTTCTCTGGACGCAAGTTTGATCACACGAGCGAAAAGAGACCCACAGACTCTAAAAACTCTGTCACACGAGCTCTACAGACTCTGTCACACGAGCTCTACAGACTCTGTCACACAGACTCTACAGACTCTGTCACACGAGCTCTACAGACTCTGTCACACGAGCTCTACAGACTCTGTCACGCAGACTCTACAGACTCTGTCACACAGACTCTACAGACTCTGTCACACAGACTCTACAGACTCTGTCACACAGACTCTACAGACTCTGTCACACGAGCTCTACAGACTCTGTCACACAGACTCTACAGACTCTGTCACACAGACTCTACAGACTCTGTCACACGAGCTCTACAGACTCTGTCACACAGACTCTACAGACTCTGTCACACAGACTCTACAGACTCTGTCACACGAGCTCTACAGACTCTGTCACACAGCCTCTACAGACTCTGTCACACAGACTCTACAGACTCTGTCACACAGACTCTACAGACTCTGTCACACAGACTCTACAGACTCTGTCACACAGCCTCTACAGACTCTGTCACACAGACTCTACAGACTCTGTCACACAGACTCTACAGACTCTGTCACACAGACTCTACAGACTCTGTCACACAGACTCTACAGACTCTGTCACACAGCCTCTACAGACTCTGTCACACAGACTCTACAGACTCTGTCACACAGCCTCTACAGACTCTGTCACACAGCCTCTACAGACTCTGTCACACAGACTCTACAGACTCTGTCACACAGACTCTACAGACTCTGTCACACAGACTCTACAGACTCTGTCACACGAGCTCTACAGACTCTGTCACACAGCCTCTACAGACTCTGTCACACAGACTCTACAGACTCTGTCACACAGACTCTACAGACTCTGTCACACAGACTCTACAGACTCTGTCACACAGACTCTACAGACTCTGTCAAACAGACTCTACAGACTCTGTCACACGAGCTCTACAGACTCTGTCACACGAGCTCTACAGACTCTGTCACACGAGCTCTACAGACTCTGTCACACAGACTCTACAGACTCTGTCACACAGACTCTACAGACTCTGTCACACAGACTCTGTCACACAGACTCTACAGACTCTGTCACACAGACTCTACAGACTCTGTCACACAGACTCTACAGACTCTGTCACACGAGCTCTACAGACTCTGTCACACGAGCTCTACAGACTCTGTCACACAGACTCTACAGACTCTGTCACACAGACTCTACAGACTCTGTCACACAGACTCTGTCACACAGATTCTACAGACTCTGTCACACAGACTCTACAGACTCTGTCACACAGCCTCTACAGACTCTGTCACACAGACTCTACAGACTCTGTCACACAGACTCTACAGACTCTGTCACACAGCCTCTACAGACTCTGTCACACAGACTCTACAGACTCTGTCACACAGACTCTACAGACTCTGTCACACAGACTCTACAGACTCTGTCACACAGACTCTACAGACTCTGTCACACAGACTCTACAGACTCTGTCACACAGCCTCTACAGACTCTGTCACACAGACTCTACAGACTCTGTCACACAGACTCTACAGACTCTGTCACACAGACTCTACAGACTCTGTCACACAGACTCTACAGACTCTGTCACACAGACTCTACAGACTCTGTCACACGAGCTCTACAGACTCTGTCACACAGCCTCTACAGACTCTGTCACACAGACTCTACAGACTCTGTCACACAGACTCTACAGACTCTGTCACACAGACTCTACAGACTCTGTCACACAGACTCTACAGACTCTGTCACACAGACTCTACAGACTCTGTCACACGAGCTCTACAGACTCTGTCACACGAGCTCTACAGACTCTGTCACACGAGCTCTACAGACTCTGTCACACAGACTCTACAGACTCTGTCACACAGACTCTACAGACTCTGTCACACGAGCTCTACAGACTCTGTCACACGAGCTCTACAGACTCTGTCACACAGCCTCTACAGACTCTGTCACACAGACTCTACAGACTCTGTCACACAGACTCTGTCACACAGACTCTGTCACACAGACTCTACAGACTCTGTGCTGCAGATCGAGGATCAATACCACTGACCTTTTGATATTGACCAAGTACCAAAACTATTTGGTTTCTCATTTTTAATTGTTAGCTCAGTTGCTACTATATCAGAATTTTGTATTTTTCCGCAGCGCTATGGCCCTAGTGTTACTCAGAAAAAAAATATTACCAACAGACGATTATCACAATGACCGGAAGTGCAGCGATGTTGAGTCGGTCAAAGCTTTTCTACGGCAAGATCCCTGTGGAAAAGTGTGTCATATTTTTGAGCAGCTTCATAAATCTGCCCCAACACCAAATCTTCATCCAACAAGGAACAAAGAACAGATTCTGTCCATGAAGAATTTACCCACAACGATCAAGGGAAGAAAGACGAAAACTTAAAGGAAACAACGACGAGCATCAGTGAAACGACTGAGCGACACTAACGTTCTGGTCCTGAAGAAAACAGAAGGAACTTTTTGACTAAAAATCTAAACTAAAATTGATTTTGTGATGTCGATATTAGCACAGACAGAGATTTGTGCAGTTTAAACGCTGCAGATGTTCACAGATTAAATGTCGACCATTTAAACTGCACAAATCTCTCTGTCTGTGCTAATATCACAAAATCAATTTTTAGTTTTTATTCTAGAGTCAGTCTGAGTGAACAAGTTCCTTCTGTTTTCTTCAGGACCAGAACGTTTGTGTTGCTCAGTCGTTTCACTGATGCTCGTCGTTGTTTTCTTTAAGTTTTCGTCTTTCTTCTCTTGATCGTTGTGGGTAAATTCTTCATGGACAGAATCTGTTCTTTGTCGACCTTGTTGGATGAAGATTTGGTGTTGGGGCAGATTTATGAAGCTGCTCAAAAATATGACACACTTTTCCACAGGGATTTTGCCAGAGAAAAGCTTTGACCGGAAGTTGCGTAACTCAACTTTGCTGCACTTCCTGTTGTTGTGATAATCGTCTGTTCCTAAAGTTGGAGACGTTCTGTCCACTCCTGTTCCACCTGCACAAACTAAACCTAAAGCCTCTGACTTTAACACTGACCCCTGTTGCCCCTGTCACACCTGTCGCCCTGCTCCTGTCGCTGCTGCAGACCGTCAGCCTGCCCCTCGCTCTGTGTCTCTGCATGGACCTTCTCTTTAAGGACTCAGACTCTAGTGCTTCCTTCAGCTCTGAGACGCGTGAAAACAAAAGACAAACGCCGGCCAATCAGGAGCCTCGCCCACATGTTCCCGCCGCGTTACTGTCAGAACTGAAAAAACGGAACTTTCTGTGACGAGTTTCAAGCGTCCCTCAAAGACAAAGGCTCCACGAGAGGCTCTGAACGCAGTGTTAGATGGACAGACTCCATAAGAGGCAGAAGAGTGGAGCGTTACCTCAGCCTTTTCTCTCTTTCTTTCTCTTTTTCTTTCTCTTTCACCACTTCAGGAGAGTGGCCCCTCCTCCACCTGCCTCTGCTCCATGTCCCGCTCAGAGCTTCAGCCTCAGGGAGATGGAGCAGTGCCCGAGTTTAGGTGTAAAACACAGACCCGCAGCGTCCGGTTTCAGTCAAATGAACCTGATTGAGGCTAGTCTCTTACCAACGCTGTCAGTCAAACCTGTCGTTAATTCCAAAGAGCGACTTCGGGGGAAAAAAAGGCGCCTGTTGGACTCTTTTTAATGTTCAGATCTGGATTTAGGGACAAAATCATCAGTATGTTCCCTTTATAGTCCCATAGGTGCAGAGAGAGAAAGGCCCATTCAGCCCGGAGTCCTCCACCCTCCTCCACCCTCCTCCTCCTCCTCGTCCTCGTCCTTGTCCTCCTCCTCCCTCCTCAGGCCACCGGAGCCTTAATCAGAGCCTCTTGTGCACAAACCTCTTCACATCAAAGCCCCAGAGCCTCAGCCTTTGTCTCTGAACTGTTTCCCAGTCGCGTCTGTGGAGACTCTCTGGAGCTCCCTGCAGACTTTATCAGCTCTAAGGGTCCTCGCCGTAGACATACAATTAGCAAACGCGGCATTTGATGCCAACGTTATCCTCCACCGAGCAGCTGGGCAGGTCCAGGAAGCTTCTGGAACACCAGACTCACACAGTCTGAGTTTGTGTGATTCTGGGGAAGGTCCAGTGGCACAAACGCTCCTGTGATCGAGCGTTAGTTTTGATGTCACTCCTTTAGCAGAGGCTCCGAATGATCGAGCTGTGGCAACACTCCTCGACCCGAGGTGATGTTTCACCAGAGTCTGTATGGACACAGCTAACCCATTAGCCGCCATGTTCCAAACAGGAAGTGAGCGCTCTTCCAGCTCCAATTCACTTTCTATTGAAAAACCGTGGCTCCTCTCTCTGTACCTGCTCCTCATTTTGGTCTTAAAATGTTTGTATGAACCTGCTCTACATGATCCTGGGGTTTTTATTTAACTGTTTATTTATATAAACATATTTATATAAATCAAGATATCAAGATCTGAACATTAAAAACAGACCAATCAGGCGCCTTCTTTACCTGAGGTCGCTCCCGTTAGCGTTAGCAACAGGCTGCAGAGGTGTGGGCGGGAAGGGGCGTTACCTTCAACAGCCTTGCTCCTGATTGGCTCTTTGGTCGATATGAAACTCGAGGTCAGAATTCCAAATATAGAACCTGGTTCCACATTTGCCTCTAAAACTGCAGCCTCGATGAGCTTCATTTGGCTGGAGCTGAACGCTCCGTTAGTGCATTTCCTCCGACAGTCTGAGCGAGACAGCGAAAGGTCATCCCACCCCTCACCATGGCAACCACACACACCCGTCACCACGGCAACCACACACATCCCTCACCATGGCAACCACACACACACCCGTCACCACGGCAACCACACACATCCCTCACCATGGCAACCATACACACCCTTCACTAGGGCAACCACACACACACACCCGTCACCATGGCAACCACACACACCCCTCACCATGGCAACCACACACATCCCTCACCATGGCAACCATACACACCCTTCACTAGGGCAACCACACACACCCCTCACCTTGGCAACCATACACACACCTCACCATGGCAACCACACACACTCCTCACCATGGCAACCACACACACACACACACACACACCCTGTCACCACGGCGACCGCACACACCTTCATGAGTCTGGACAGTCTGCTCTCTCTCTCTGCTCAGGGACTTCCTGTGGTCAAAAGTTCAAATCTGTGTCCACGTAAACGACAAACAGGCAACCAGCGATCCCAGACTCTCCTCCTGCTGTTTCTGCATGTGCCCTCCGCCCCCTGTGCCCCCCTCCACCCACCTCCGCCCCATCTCTCCATCTGTGTGCCCGCCACGCCGCCCTGTCTGACCCGTCTGTCCGTGTGTGTCTGCCTCATGCCCCCCTCCCTCACCCCCTTACAGCGCCCCCTGACAGCGCCCCCTGGTCCCGGCTCTCGGTGCCAGTCTGTCCCTTACGCACGAGGGAAGCTGGATGTTTCCACTCAGGGGTTCAGAGCACAGCAGAGTGGTTTTATTCACCCAGTAACAGTAACAAATCGAAGCACAGTATATCCTTATCCAAATACTGTGATAACAGCACTGAAACGACTTTATCCCACTGACACCAGAACAATACAACAAGATCATCCCACTAAACCAGTTTGAATCATTAAAACGCCAAATAAACAGCAGAATGAAGCAATAACTAGCCACAGAAGTCACTTTTTCAACCCTCTACAGCTCAAATCTTATTGTATTACAACAAAAATAACGGAAAAGAGCTTACACGAAGCATGTAAGCAAGGTAAATACATCTCCTAAACAGAAGTTAACTAATGCAATGACACAATAAATACTGATTAGTGAGTAATTCTGGTGATAGGCCTAAGGATCCAATCATAAAAAGGCATCTGTAGCATCATCGCGAATGTACTGAACTGCAGGAAGAATCTTTTCGTAGATGTTTTAGTGCAAACAGCATATTTTTAATCCTTTGAAACAGGCAATTTTTTTAAATAAAATAAATTCCCAGTACTGTTAGCCGCCCTGTAATATTATTAAATAGAAAAAAAGATGTGATCACTCGCTGTAGCACCATCTCAGGCTGGCACAGACGCCCAAGGGCACAAGGGCACAAGAGTCGATCTGGACCTCTGAGTGGAAACTTCACCAACGGCAGCTCCATGTGTCCCTCATAGACTGTATGAACACGTGTTCTGCATTCGGCTACGACCAAATGAAGCTCATCGACGGTAGCGGTCATAGCATTTATTATAGTAACCAAAGAGCCAATCAGGAGCGAGGTTGTAGAAGGTATTTCCTCCCGCTTAGTAACGCTGTCAGTCAAACCTCGGGGAACGAAAGCACCTGATTGGTTTGTTATTAATGTTCAGATCTCGATTCAGGGACAAAATAATGAAATAAAAACATCAGGATCACGTAGACAGGCGTTTTTTTTTCAATAGAAAGTGAATTAGAGACGACGGAGGCGAATAGAATCGGTCTGAAGTGTCCCGCTTTAGGTTTGAGGAACTTCCGGTTAATGTTTTTCTGTGGTAAATGTGTGTGTAAATGTGTGTGTAAATGTGTGTGTAAATGTGTGTGTAAATGTGTGTGTAAATGTCCGGCGTTTTCTCCAGCAGCTTCAACAAATCTTCAACCAACAAGGTCGACAAAGGAGAAACGATCTTCATGAAGAATTTATCCACAACGATCGAGGGAAGAAAGACAAAAGCTTAAAGGAAACGACGACGCGCGTCAGTGTAAATCGTGACCAAAGAGAAGAATTGGTTTGGTTTTTGTTAAAAAAGAGAACGCTTCTTTACACAGAAGTGGAGGACTCAGACACATCTGTCTCCTGTTTATAACTCTGTTCTCAAACCTTTAATTCTCAAACAAATTAAGAAAACAACATGAGTATCCAGGTCAGGCCCAGAGGGGTGAAAACACCGTGAGGCCCCGAATGATTCTGCTAATATGACCCCACACTCCGGGATATTTCAACAGGCCGAGCTACAACAGAAACTCTAAACAAGTGTTAGTTCCAGAGTAATTTCATAGTATCTAACTCCTCCTTCAGGCAGATTTAAGGCAGTGTCTTCCGTTTTGACCAGAACAAAACGTATTTGACTAAATAAACTCATGTCCAGTCGACAAATTGAATTCTCCTTTTTCCAACGACGAGCATCAGTGAAACTACTGAGCAAAACTAACGTTATGGTCATGAAGAAAACAGAAGGAACTTGTTTACTTCTGTTCTGCTCGTCGTTGTTTCCTTCAAGTTTTCGTCTTTCTTCCCTCGATCTTTGTGGGTAAATTCTTCCTGAAGAATGATTCTCCTTTGTCGACCTCGTTGGTTGAAGATTTGGTGATGGGGCAGATTTATGAAGCTGCTGGAGACATTTACACCACATTTACACATTTACACACACATTTACACACACATTTACACACACATTTACACACACATTTACACACACATTTACACATTTACACACACATTTACACATTTACACACACATTTACACACATTTACACACACATTTACACATTTACACACACATTTACACACACATTTACACACATTTACACACACATTTACACACACATTTACACACACATTTACACATTTACACACATTTACACACACATTTACACACATTTACACACACATTTACACATTTACACACACATTTACACACACATTTACACACACATTTACACACATTTACACACACATTTACACACACATTTACACACATTTACACACACATTTACACACACATTTACACACATTTACACACACATTTACACATACTTACACACATTTACACACACATTTACACACACATTTACACATTTACACACACATTTACACACACATTTACACACACATTTACACATTTACACACACATTTACACACATTTACACACACATTTACACACACATTTACACATTTACACACACATTTACACACACATTTACACACATTTACACACACATTTACACACACATTTACACACATTTACACAAACATTTACACACACATTTACACACACATTTACACAAACATTGACACAAACATTTACACACACATTTACACAAACATTTACACACACATTTACACAAACATTTACACAAACATTTACACACACATTTACACAAACATTTACACACACATTTACACACACATTTACACATTTACACACACATTTACACAAACATTTACACAAACATTTACACACACATTTACACACACATTTACACACACATTTACAAACATTTACACACATTTACACACATTTACACAAACATTTACACACACATTTACACACACATTTACACAAACATTTACACAAACATTTACACACACATTTACACACACATTTACACACATTTACACACACATTTACACAAATTTACACACATTTACACAAACATTTACACAAACATTTACACACACATTTACAAACACATTTACACACATTTACACAAACATTTACACACACATTTACAAACACATTTAAACACACATTTACACAAACATTTACACACACATTTACACACACATTTACACAAACATTTACACACACATTTACACAAACATTTACACAAACATTTACACAAACATTTACACACACATTTACACAAACATTTACACACACATTTACACACATATTTACACACACATTTACACACATTTACACACACATTTACACAAACATTTACAAACATTTACGCACACATTTACACAAACATTTACACACACATTTACAAACACATTTACACAAACATTTACACACACATTTACACACACATTTACACACACATTTACACACACATTTACACATACATTTACACAAACATTTACACACACATTTACACATACATTTACAAACACATTTACACACATTTACACAAACATTTACACACACATTTACACAAACATTTACACACACATTTACAAACACATTTACACACATTTACACACACATTTACACACACATTTACACAAACATTTACACACATTTACACACACATTTACACAAACATTTACACACACATTTACACACACATTTACACAAACATTTACACACATTTACACACACATTTACACACATTTACACACATTTACACACACATTTACACACACATTTACACAAACATTTACACACATTTACACACACATTTACACACACATTTACACACATTTACACACACATTTACACACATTTACACACACATTTACACACACATTTACAAACACATTTACACAAACATTTACACACACATTTACAAACACATTTAAACACACATTTACACAAACATTTACACACACATTTACACACACATTTACACACACATTTACACACACATTTACACAAACATTTACACAAACATTTACACACACATTTACACACATTTACACAAACATTTACACACACATTTACACACATTTACACACATTTACACAAACATTTACACACACATTTACACAAACATTTACACACACATTTACACACACATTTACACAAACATTTACACAAACATTTACGCACACATTTACACAAACATTTACACACACATTTACACACATTTACACACATTTACACACACATTTACACACACATTTACGCAAACATTTACACACACATTTACACACACATTTACACAAACATTTACACACACATTTACACAAACATTTACACACACATTTACACAAACATTTACACACACATTTACACACACATTTACACACACATTTACACAAACATTTACACACATTTACACACACATTTACACACATTTACAAACACATTTACACACACATTTACACACATTTACACACACATTTACACACATTTACACACACATTTACACAAACATTTACACACATTTACACAAACATTTACACACACATTTACACACACATTTACACAAACATTTACACAAACATTTACACACACATTTACACACACATTTACACAAACATTTACACACATTTACACACATTTACACACACATTTACACAAACATTTACACACATTTACACACACATTTACACACATTTACACACACATTTACACACATTTACACAAACATTTACACACATTTACACACACATTTACACACATTTACACACATTTACACACACATTTACACACACATTTACACACATTTACACAAACATTTACACACATTTACACACACATTTACACACATTTACACACACATTTACACACATTTACACACACATTTACACACACATATACACACATTTACACAAACATTTACACACACATTTACACACACATTTACACAAACATTTACACAAACATTTACACACACATTTACACACACATTTACACACACATTTACACAAACATTTACACACACATTTACACACACATTTACACACATTTACACACACATTTACACAAACATTTACACACATTTACACACACATTTACACACATTTACACACACATTTCCACACACATTTACACACATTTACACAAACATTTCCACACATTTCCACACATTTCCACACACATTTACACAAACATTTACACACATTTACACACACATTTACACACACATGTACACACACATTTACACACATTTACACACACTTTTACACACATTTACACAAACATTTACACACATTTACACACACATTTACACACATTTACACAAACATTTACACACACATTTACACAAACATTTACACAAACATTTACACACACATTTACACAAACATTTACACACACATTTCCACACACATTTACACACATTTACACACACATTTACACAAACATTTACACACACATTTACACACACATTTACACACATTTACACAAACATTTACACACACATTTACACACACATTTACACAAACATTTACACACACATTTACACAAACATTTACACAAACATTTACACAAACATTTACACACACATTTACACACATTTACACAAACATTTACACACACATTTACACAAACATTTACACACACATTTACACACACATTTACACACACATTTACACACACATTTACGCAAACATTTATGCACACATTTACACACACATTTACACACACATTTACACAAACATTTACACACACATTTACACACATTTACACAAACATTTACACACATTTACACACACATTTACGCAAACATTTATGCACACATTTACACACACATTTACACACACATTTACACAAACATTTACACAAACATTTACACACACATTTACACACATTTACACAAACATTTACACACATTTACACAAACATTTACACATACATTTACACAAACATTTACAGACACATTTACAGACACATTTACACACATTTACACACACATTTACACACACATTTACACACACATTTACACACACATTTACGCACACATTTACACACACATTTACACACACATTTACACACATTTACACAAACATTTACACACACATTCACAAACACATTTACACACATTTACACAAACATTTACACACACATTTACACACACATTTACACACACATTTACACACACATTTACACACATTTACACACACATTTACACAAACATTTACACACATTTACACAAACATTTACACACACATTTACACAAACATTTACACAAACATTTACACACACATTTACACACACATTTACACAAACATTTACACACATTTACACATTTACACACACATTTACACAACCATTTACACACATTTACACACACATTTACACACATTTACACACACATTTACACACACATTTACACACATTTACACACACATTTACACACATTTACACACACATTTACACAAACATTTACACACATTTACACAAACATTTACACACACATTTACACAAACATTTACACAAACATTTACACAAACATTTACACACACATTTACACACACATTTACACACACATTTACACACACATTTACACACATTTACACACATTTACACACATTTACACAAACATTTACACACATTTACACACACATTTACACACATTTACACACACATTTACACACACATTTACACACATTTACACAAACATTTACACACATTTACACACACATTTACACACATTTACACACACATTTACACACACATTTACACACATTTACACACACATTTACACACATTTACACAAACATTTACACACATTTACACACACATTTACACACACATATACACACACATTTACACACACATTTACACACACATTTACACACACACATTTACACACACATTTACACACACATTTACACACATTTACACACACATTTACACACACATTTACACACACATTTACACACATTTACACACATTTACACAAACATTTACACACATTTACACACACATTTACACACATTTACACACACATTTACACACATTTACACACACATTTACACACACATTTACACACACATATACACACACATTTACACACACATTTACACACACATTTACACAAACATTTACACACACATTTACACACACATTTACACACACATTTACACACATTTACACAAACATTTACACACATTTACACACACATTTACACACATTTACACACACATTTACACACACATTTACACAAACATTTACACACATTTACACACATTTACACACACATTTACACAAACATTTACACACATTTACACACACATTTACACACACATTTACACACATTTACACACACTTTTACACACATTTACACAAACATTTACACACATTTACACACACATTTACACACATTTACACATATTTACACACACATTTACACACATTTACACACACATTTACACACACATTTACCACAGAAAAACATTAACGGGAAGTTCCTCAAACCTACAGCGGGACACCAAAAAGGTCTTTTGCGCTCGTGCTCACTTCGCGGCATAACTAAACCACAGTTTCTTTGTTGTTGCCACTTCCCGTTTTAGTGGGACTCGCAGTCATTTCAATGGAGAATTTGAGAAGTTTTACCTCTAAAATACAATATACAGTGAACCCTGGTTTATGGCGGGGGTCACGTTCCAAAAAGAACCTGCGATAAGTGAAATCCGTGAAGTATCAGCTTTATTTTTACAATTATTCTACAATCCAATACTGAACTATAGAATGAAACCAAAGATCCAAACCTGTTCTCAGGCCCAGGCATTTGTTTAAGAAATAAAAATATAAACGTTTTCTTACAAATAACTCTGATAGTTTTTAAAAATAGTGTCAAATAATCATTTTAATAATGAACAGGAGGTTGGACATTGTGACTCAGGCGTATTTCACAGTCGCTCTGACTGAGCCTCTTCGTCCTGACTCCTGTAGCGTCTTTTTCTACTGAAGCCTGTGGTGCAGGCGTCTTTTTCCCAGAACAAACCGAGATTCATTTGTTTAGTTTGCATCTTCCTCGGCCTTTTGCCTTTGTCGGTGCAGAACGTTTCCTCGACATTGTGGGTCATGGAGAAAATTTGTAAAGGTAAATTTGTCGGGCTGAACAGAGACGAGGCACAGAAACTGTTGACATTGGTCTAAGTGAAAGACCAATGTGACTTTTTTCACTTCTAGGCGACCTCAGCCAATCAGGATTCAGAACACAAAACACTGTAAAAAAAAAAAAAAAATCAGCGAAACAGCGAAGCCACGAAAGGTGAACCATATTTTTCTGACTATAGGCACATCGGATTCTAAGGCGCATGAAGCGAGACTGATACGTGCAATTATACAGTCTATGCCCCCCCTCCTCCCCCTCCCCGTCCCCCCTCTGTGCCCCAGCCTCCTCCTCGTAGTTGTGGTTCTAACGCTCACACTAACCGGGGTCTGCTTCATGGCTTCTCGCTTCGTGTGGCTCCATTATTATTTTCGTTTATTTATTTATTTATTTTTACTTTATTTGTTTTGCTGAAGCGCGGAGGGGCTGGAGGTCTGACCGCTGGGCTCCTCATAACCTGCTCACTCTTTGTCCCTTGTTGTTTTAGAGAAAGATGAGGCTGCAATTGAGAGGTCAGAGTTGAATTCCTCGTCAGTAGCTGATGTAGACAAGCGGGTGAAACGCCGGCTTCTTATGGGTAACTCTTTTCTTCCTTTCTATGTGTTGCCATGGCGCTTGTGCTTGTCCCCGCCCCCTCCCCGGTCACTCTTGTTCTGGTTCAAAACTCTAGTCTCAGTGCGGTGGTTTTTTTTGTCGTGCTCTTTTCCTCCCTCACTCTCTCCCTCTACGGTGCCTCCAGGTTTCACTAATGTCACTTTTGTCGTACCAGGTTTGCCGTGTCTTTGCGCTTCCTGTTTTCAAAGGTCACCCGTACGTACCCGGAGGGGATTCTTACGCCAGTTTCGAGGTTTCAGACGATGTCTCCACATTCTATAGACCAAAAATATTCAATACAGATGGAGAAGACAACATTTAATAGGTTTAAACGCAGATTTTTGCTTTAACCCCCGAAGACCTAAGGGTAATTTTAGTATATTTCTCCTCGCCTGGATTTTTTTCTTAATTTTGCTTTTAAAACTGCCCCTTTTACCCCCTAATGAAGTGTTCTACCTCCTTTTGTTCAGTCCAACCTGTTATTTCACAATCTGCTGCTGTACTTGTGTCATGAGGCTGTGATAAAAGCTACAGGACCAGAAATAGAGATGAAAAAAACCCTGAAAATAAAATTCACTCTTTTATACAAAACTCACAGCTAATGTGTACAAACAACTTTCTGGACATAAAAAATGCTTAATTTAGGGCCTTAGCTACAAAAATGCAAAATATCAAGTCTGTAAGTAAATTAAAAATCTCCTTATTGCCCTAAAAACAAAAAAAAAGTGTAATTGCTGCATGCCTTTCCTGGTCCAGTCCTGGAAACAGCTCCTGTCAGGTCCAGGGTCAGAGCCACAGCACTTCTGCATTTCCAGGGTGGAAATTACATTTGGATTTGTTCATTTGGACTGAAATAAAACTTTAAATAAAAATAGCAAAGGGATGTGCAATTACACACACCAAGATGTGTAATTTTCCATGTGTGTGAGAATTAACTCCACTTAGAGCGACTTTTTCCCTCGTTATAAACACACACAGTCAGAGGAGTCGACCATCTTGACTCACTTCACTCTTTGGCAAAGTTTGGCTCGATCAAAATGGACGGAGCGCATGAGTTTGGGGAAAACAAAGTTCCTGTTGGACACTCGTTTTGCTCACGTCATCACACAGCGTGAGTGTGACGTAGGATAAAGCCGCAGAAATGTACGGAAACCTCTATGTCTGCACTTTCAGAGGGGAAAAGGAAGTTTCTGTCTTTTATGGTTAGAAAGTTCTGCGCGGGTATAGAAAACATATTCCTCGGTATCGTGTACGATAACGTAGGTCTTCGAGTGTATACAGTGAATTCTTGGCTTTAGTCACTCATAGAAATGACCATGTTCAACATTTGTGTGATATCTTGGGAAAGTGCAATGGGAACAATAGGGAAAACTGTCTCCTGCCCCATTTGGGAGTGCGACATTCGAGAAAAGCGAAGTTTTTATGCCGTCATGCTTCAGATATTCAACGCTCGTGAGCAAACTGCAAAAAAGCTCGGCCAAAATGTAAGATCTAAACACTTAAATCTATCAGAAAATGACGTGAAAGTAGTGGAATGATCTGTCCGTGCAGCAAGATCATTTTACTGGACGAGTTTTCTTAAAATAAACGACCTCTAGACGAGGGGGAAGGTGCAGCAGCTACAGAACAGAATGAGAGCAGCATTAGAATAACAAAAACACAGAACAAGCGCCTAAATATAAAAGATGGATTAGAAATCTTAGGGATGTCCCGATTACGCTTTTTTGCAGAACTTCATATAAGACACATTGAACTTTAAATTAAATATTGGAAATCGGGGTCAAAAACTGTTTTTTTTTTGTTTTTGTTTGTTTGTTTGACACTAAAACGGAATAATCAAATAACAAACTGTTTTCCCATTTTATTGTTTTTCATTCTGAATTGAAATTCAAAAGAACAAATGGTACATGGACCTTCCAAACATTAAGGTTTGGAAAAAAAAACAATATCTAAGTCAATTAAATTAAGAACATTTGAATTTATTTGAGTAGATTTAAGTTTTCTTTTCTTAATTCAAGCAATATTTGATTTAGTTTTTCTTATTTTAAGTGTATTTTAAGTACACTTATTCCACTGGCAGATCATTTTGCTTCTCAAGTGAAATTTACTCAAATCATGGTAAAACTTTCTTAATCCAAGTCATTTTTATCTTGAGTAGATTTTGTTTTTTGCATTCTGAGCATAACTGGCAGAGAGTCGTGTCTATTTTAAGCAGTGGACACATTACACGCTTCGTCTCTCATTCTGATTAAGATGGTAATTACGGCCACAACGCAGAGCGAACTCCACTTCAGGGAGGACGGGCGAGGGGACTCTTTTCATTCGGTAAAAACAATTTGCCTGAACTGAGTGATGGTATATTAGCAGTAGTATATTTATTTGCAATACAATAATTATCCTGTCTCCCGGTTCTGGGACGTGAGCGTGAACAGAGCCCGTGGTTTCGTCGCCACCTTCACGTACGCACTTCCTGTTCCCTCAAATCAAAATGACTTTAATGTTCGTCTTGTCTCTAGTATCACAATGAATACAAGAAATACAGACATTTAACTAAGACTAAAAGTGAAACAAAAATATACAGCGATGCACAAATCTTCACAGCGGAGAGTTTATTTTTTTTTTATTTTTTTTTTAAATTTGTTTTCAGAATCCGTTTTATTGCCATTGTGAGTGAAGGAAACGCATAAACCAGACACTGGCTTTGGCCTAAGTACAGATTATTTCAGCGCTTCCAGCTCAGAGCAAAGCGTCTGTTTAAGAGTGAGACCAAACAAAGGGTGATGCTGCAGCGTAAAGTACAGGGTCCAGGGCTCCAGGCTGCACCGGGACTGTAAACACCAGCGGCCCACCCACAGGCACCACCCAGAGGCACCACCAGGGACCCGAGGCGGGACTCCGGCTCCTTTAGGGATCCGAATCTTCTGGATTTTATTCAAAAGACTGACTCGTTTTAGCTGCAAACTCATCACCGTGAGGCCAAGATCTGTTTAAAATGGTTCACACTGAGCACTGGAGTGTTTTCAGCCAGTGGAGTCATGCATAAATCTAAACAAAACATTAAAAAATATGTTGTTTGTTGTTAAATGTTATGTTAAATGTGTGTTATCGTGCACAGACTTAAGTGTCTCTGTGATGATTCTTGTGTTAATCAGGATAAAAATGCATAAAACTAGAAATAAAAAGAATAAAAATAAGGTCTGGTTCCAGTGCTGCAACAAAGCTTGGCCAAAATGAAAGATATAAACACTAAAATCTCTCAGAAAATGACGTAAAAGCAGTGAAATGATCCGTCCCTGCAGAAAAATCATTTTATTTGACATAAACGACCTCTAGTTTTAGTTTTTTGTGTCGTCATAAGTGTGTTTCGGTATTTTCCTTTATCGTCTATGTTTACTTCAGCAGGACGAGCTGCAGAAAACATCACAAGAGGTAAAGGTGAGGGGTTTATTTTTTACTTTTTGACCCAATAACCAAGATTTAGCTTTTAAAATCCATAACAATGCTCACAAATGTATTTTAAAGCCTTATTCCAAGTAGCTCACCAGTAAATTTCAGTAAAATCTGACCATTGCACATGTATTACTTTGATGTCTTACTCTCTACACTAATAAATGGATAAATGTTTATGTTTTATAGGCGTCTAACTGTACTTTATTTAAAATGGGTGTGTCCAGACGTCCCTGTTACCCAGTTTGGAGCCCTGTGACCCTTGTCCCAGCAGATTTATCCAAAACCACTGATTTGTCCCAGTTTTATACAAGAAATGTCACAGTGTCCCTATTTTCGACCAGTTTGATCCCTAATGACAGTAAATAGAGGCATAAATTGCCATTTGTTTAGATAAAATTCCAAGAAATCTGCTTAAAACTGACCAAAATGCAAAGAAAACGTGACTATACTGAGTCACATATTCGTCATGAATGGTCTCTGCATGACAGTTTTCAGTAATTACGCGCTCGTTTCACAATTTTATTTTTACAAACCACCAGTTTCATACAAGAAATGTCCCAGGTGTCCCTATATTTGACCAATCTGATCCCTGCCGACAGTAAAGAAAGGCATAAATCAGTCATTTGTTTCGGTAAAATACAGAAAAGCTGCTTAAAAAGGACTATTTTCCTTAATGACGCACTCATTTCACAATTTTATGATTACCAACCAACCCAGACCAGGGATGTCTCTCTATTTAAGGCTCGCCACGGCACTTAAATACACTCTATTTCTTGTGAGCACTAAAACTAGTAGCCCTCTGGCATTTTCGTTTTGTAAAAGTCGCTCACCGGAGGAACAAGGTTGGAGACAGCTGCCCTATCTGCACGGGATTAGTTTTATTTGGAATAACTGCGGAGGAAGTTTGAGATCTTAGGCCTTGTCCACACGTAGCCGGGTATCTGATAAACCGAAGATGTTTTGCTGCGTTTTGACCTGTCATCCACACGAACACGCATCAAAAACGAGTATTCAGGGAAAACTCCGGCCAAAGTGAAGATTTTTGAAAACTCCGTTTATGCCTGTTTGTGTGGACAGAGATAACTGGGGTTTTGTGTTTTAAAACGTCACTGTCTGCACCAAAAAATATGAATCTGCCCTGACGCCAAACGTGCGACATTTGTTTAGGCGACTGCAAAAGCCAAAGCCGAATATGGACCGGAGTCGTTTCTTGAGAGCTGTGTGTGTGTTGAGAGCAGAATTGTTCCTAAACTGTGTTTAGGAACAATTCTGACTCCGAGTCTGTCCAGACAAAGGAGCTCGGCGCCCTGTTTTCTGTTGTTTAAGTTTAGGCGGAAGTGACGGCGAAGTGAGGGCTCAATGGAAATAACGCCATCTACAGGTTTGGAATGTGTATGAATGTGGTTGAAAACGCAGATGTTCGGTTATGTGTGGAAGGTATTTTTTTCGAAGACGAGGTGGTGTGGATAAAACTATTTTTATAAACGGAGGGGGGGAAATGTTCGGTTCTAAAAATACCCGTCTTCGTGTGTACATGGCCTTAATCCCGTGCAAATGCTCCATGTAAAGTTTGTAAAGTAAAAATTCTGCCTCAAATTACCAACTATATTTCGCCAAACACAGATGTCCGGTGATAATACGAGTCCCATGCGAATCTGCATCTCGGCGTTTGTTATTGTAATTGCACCTTTTCGATCTCTTTCTTTTCTTTCCGCGTTCTTTTCTCTTTCAGTCTCGGTCGGTGTCCGTAAAACAGAGTCTGCATGTAACACAGAGGTGGCACGGTAATTTGCAAATCACCAGACGTCCCCAGGTTGTACTAACCTCGTATGAACAGGGCTTAAATTCAAGTAAAAATCACAAATGAAGTGCTGCCAGATTGAGTTTTCCACCCAATCCCGTTCGAAAACCTGCCCTTCAGCAAAAAAAAACGCCCAACAACTCTTTTAATCTTTGAATAAACGTATGTAATCCATGGTTGGGCTTTTTAAAAACATTGCCAGGTAAAAATTAGTCAGATACAGGAACAATAAACCCCTCACCTTAACCTCTTGTGGTGTTTTCTGTAGCTCGTCCTGCCGTAAATATAGACGACAAAGGATAAAACCGACACAAAAACACTAAAGATAACACTAAACATTATCCAGGGACCCATCTCTAGTCAGAATCAGAATCAGAATCAGAATCAGAATTACTTTTATTCATCCCCGAGGGGAAATTTTCTTCGTTACAGATGCAACCGACCAAGAGCATGTACATCGAACAAGTTACAAAATAAGCTAAATACAATAAGATAAAAGATAAAAATAGCTCTCTCTGGGAAACTATTTACATCAGTGACATATTTATGACTATATACATGTGTGAGCCGGGAATAGGATGAAAAGGATTGAGTAGTTTGTGAGTTAAAGTGCAGCGTTCAACAGTTTGATGGCGACAGGACAGATTTCCTGTGTCTCTCAGTGGAGCAGCGGCAGCCGCAGTCTATGGCTGAAAGAGCTCCTCTGATTGGCCAGCACCTTGTGGAGGGGGCGGGAGGGAGAGTCCAGAATAGTCCAGATTTTGTCCAGCATTCTCCTGTCCAACACCACCGCCAGAGAGTCCAGCTCCTCCCCCACAACATGTCCAGCCTTCCTAATGATCTTCTCGAGTCTATGAGTGTCCCTCAGGCGCAGACTGCTGCCCCAGCAGACTACAGCGTACATGATGCACTGGCCTCCATAGACTCGTAGAACATCCTGAGCATCGTCCTGCAGATGTCAAAGGACCTCAGCCTCCTCAGGAAATAGAGGCGGCTCTGGCCCTTCTTGTAAACCGCGTCCACGTTCCTGCGAACCATTCTCCATTTTAGTAGTCGAGTGAAACAAAACACAATCAAACCAGACGTCCCTATTTATCCGGGACAGTCCCAGTTTGGAGCCCTGTGTCCCCTGTCCCAGCAGATTTATACAAAACCACTGATTTGTCCCAGTTCTGTCCATGAAATGTCCCAGATGTCCCTATATTAGACCAGTTTGATCCCTGCCAACAGTAAAGAGAGGCATAAATTGTCATTTGTTTAGATAAAATAAAATAAAAATCTGCTTAAAAACGACCAAAACGCAAAGAAAACGTGACTATACTGACACATATTTGTCGCAAATAATCTCTGAAGAACAGTTTTCAGTAATTACACACTCATTTCAGAGTTTTATTATTACAAACGACCCAAAAAAACGGGATGTACCAGTTTTTATGTTGAAATTCTGTTCAGACGAGAAATGTGGAGCCCCATTAAGTAAAGTTTGTGTCTTTTATTTATTGATTTCTAAGTATTTTTTATTTTTTTTTACAAACACACTGTAGTTGAAAAGCTATAGACACTTTGCAGCTGTTTCCATTAACGCTCCCTGTGAGTGTGACGCTAACTGTGGGACCTTTTTAAAACCAATTAAATGAAAATTAAGACCAACATCGCAGCCATTATGCGGGCGAAAAACACCAGATCCAATTCTAATAATGACCATTACTCACTGGTTTAAATAACAACAAATACTTTATTACAAAATCTCATTCAGAACTCGTTTATAGTCGTTTCCATTGCCAAAAATAGCCCAAAAAAAATCATTTATAACCTTTCTCACATTGTACTACAGCCCGGTGAGTTTGCAAATAAATAGGCTCATGAAATTTAAGACCTTTGTGAAAAAAATAAGACTTGAACAACAGAATTTAAGACTTTTTGAGGCCTTAATTTAAGAACATGAAATTTAAGACCTTTTTAAGACCCCGCGGCGACCCTGGAGACTTTAATCTGAGCTTTATTTCAGCAATCGGACCAGAGAAAATTGGCAGGATTTAGTTACAACTGCAACACAAGCGCTGATTTGTGCTGTTAAACAAGTCTCTCTGAAATAACACTACAGTTTCACTTTCACCTTTTTTGTTGAAAATCAGACTTCTAAATGGGACCGTGAACATTCATACTGATCACAGGAAAACAAAAAATGCGTTTTTTAACTCCATTTTGTATTTTCATTTTGAGTTTTCACACGATCTTTAAACCTTTCGGGGCAGTGTTCACCGTGGGAGCTGCTAAACATTCCTCCATAGACACACATGTACGTGAGTTTGCCTGCTCTGGGTGCCGTCTCTGCCGATGAACGACCCTGCAACTGGTACTGACCCGTTTGAGGCAACACTATTTTACCCGGGACAGTTTTGAGCCCTGTGTCCCCTGTCCCAGCAGATTTATCCAGAACCACTGATTTGTCCCAGTTTTATACAAGAAATGTCCCAGATGCCCCTGTTTTTGACCAATCTGATACCTGCCAACAGTAAAGAGAGGCAGAAACTGTCATTTGTTTAGCGAAAATACGGAAAACCTGCTTAAAAATGACCAAAACGCAAAGAAAATGTGACTATACTGACTCATGTTAGTAGGTTTGGGCGATATCCAAATTTTGATACCGTTAAACCGTCTCAACATTTTACCGTGAGTAATTATTTTGCATCTTGCACCTAAACCGTTCAGAAACAGTCACATCTTTATATAGCTGAAGATGAGGCACAAGTTCTGATCAAACCAAACTTCACCAGCGCGTGTCTCCCTCCATTCAGAGAGCGTTTACACTGAAACGAATCACCGTATCGTATCGCACCGTGTTGGGAACGATTTGCGTCCACACGCGTCGTGTCCAGATCACCAGAAACCCTCGTCACATGACTCGGCCGGTGTCACCATGTCTCAACACCACGTGGGCGGTAAAAACAAGGAAGTGGAGCAGCGTGTCTGAATTTGCCGTCGTTCTGTGGAAGTTTCAGCAGCTGATTTCGAACCGAGGAAGATGGAAAGTGTGAAAACTGTCTTTTCGTGGACCGATGCTGTTTCACGTTTGTCTTGGGCAAGCATGTCCAAACTGTGGCCCTCAGATCAAATTCTTTTGGCCCTCAGGCTTCCGGGTGAATTGTCCCATAATACCGCAGTAGAATTTTTTTTACTGCTTGTTTTTGAACTCTACCTTGATCAAACAGATTTCGGGTCTAAGTCTGGAAAAAGGTCTGGAGGGTCATTTAAACCTGTTATAAATGCACAGATTTGAGTTACTGACTGTTTGACCATCAGTCTGTGACCCTCGATCGGCCTCACACTGCTCTGGGGTTTAATATGTGGCCCTTGATGAAAAAAAGTTTGGACTCCCCTGGTCTCGGGTTTGTTTAAACTTTTCCACAATAGCATCACATGAGCGTTGCCACGAACCAGCGAATCAGGAAGGAGCAGGTCACAGTGGCGCAGTCCAATAAGAACGACAACTACAGCTCCTACATCAGCGTTTTCAGAGTTTTCGTGCACCCACACGTTGACGGATCAGATCTGTGCTCAGGTGAGCTGGTGTATCCAGATTGTATCATCTCCAGAGTCGTTTTCTATCAGATTAGTGTGGACGAACACTGCATTTGCAACGAAAACGACTCAAATACGAACGAGTGTGGACGGGGCCTTCATGATCTGGGACACGCCGAGACAAGAAAAGCGCAGAAGAGGCAGATTCAGAGTAAAAAGTAAAAGGCGACAGTCCCCGGAGAAGTTACCGTCTCCTCCGTTAAAGTCTGACTTCGCCCTCGAGCGGGAACTTTCTCCTCTTCATAAAACGTCTCCATCACAAACTTTTGGGCTCAACATCACACACGAAGCGTCGGTCAGGTTTTTTTCTTCCTCCTCGCTGCGTGTGGATGGAAATCTCCGAGCGGAACCACGTTTGAAGAGGAGAGAGAGCGGAGGGGAGAAAGTCCTGCTGTGGTTTTAGGTCCTTATGCAGATATTTTTGATGAAACTGATCCCGCCAAACCTAATACATTGTCATTCCTTTAGCTAAAATACAGAAAGGCTGCTTAAAAACGACCAAAACACAAAGAAAATGTGACTATACCGACTCAGGAATGGTCTCTGCAGAACAATTCTCCTTAATTATGCACTTGTTTCACAATTTTATTATTACAAACCACCACAAACCCAAGATGTCCCAGTTTTTTATTCAGAAAATCTGGTCGCCCGAACTTCCGGGTCCCGTTTGTTTCAATGGAGAACCAAGGAAAAGAGTTTCCGCTAAAATGTTACGTGAAGTCGAACGATTTGTGGAAAATGTTTAATGTTAACGAGCACCGACCGCTCAAAAGTGGACTGTAAATGTAGGCAGAGATGGATTTTTTATTTTATTTTTTGTATTTTGGGGCAATAATTAATATTTAGCTTTTAACATCCATCACAAGGCTCACAAATGTATCTTAAGTTGAAGGAAAAATTGCAAAGAAACCTTTAAATTTGTAAAAACAATAACAAAATGTACGTTATTAGGTTCTTTTTTCAGTCCAAAGTTTGTTTTCTCTTTGTCTGAGAAAAGAACCTAATAACATGAATTATCTGAAGACCAAATGAACCTATGAATACCTAGAATAATAACAAAATGTATTTATTTGTGTTATAAAAGACAGATATACAAATATACATATGCAAAAGTTTTAGGCAGTAAGACTTGGTTTAGTTTAGTCCTGGTTTAGACCTGGTATAGTCCTCGTTTAGTCCTGGTTGAGCCCTGCTTTAGTCCTGGTTTAAACCAAGTCTAAACCAGGTCTAAACCAAGTCTAAAGTAGGACTAAACCAGGTCTAAACCAGGACTAAACCAGGACTAAAGCAGGTTTAAAGTTGGTCTAAAGCAAGTCTAAAGCAGGACTAAAGCAGAACTAAACCAGGTCTGAACCAGGTCTAAACCAGGTCTAAACCAAGTCTGAACCAGATCTAAAGCAAGACTAAACCAGGTTTAAACCAGGACTAAACTAAACCAGTTCTAAAGCGGAACTAAACCAGGGCTAAAGCAGAACTAAACCAGGGCTAAACCAGGTCTAAACACCACTGCATTTTGTTGACTGATGAAAATAAATGATGAACACTTCCATTTTTGAAGCATTCAGAGTTTACAGCATTTTTTCACACCTAAAACTTTTGCACAGTTCTGTATGATGCTCTTCTAACTTCTAATGCCAAAAATATCAGCATTAAATATTTATAGTGATCCACCGACACAGATGTGAAAGAATCAGCGTCGATATCGATACTGGAACGGCTCTTTGGCCCGTCCCTCAGAAAAGACCCTGCAGCTGTTCAGCCCCACAGAGCCGCAGATCTGGGCCATGTGCCGGACACATGTGAGCCTCAGACGTGCGGTTTGGTGGCAGCGCAGAGGATTTCAAATAAACTCCGACGCAGATGAAGAGAGACGTGGGTGAGGCGTGGGTGAGGCGCGCTGACAGACGGGCGCAGAGACGCAGCACCCAGGTCCACGAAGAGAAGAATCGGCAAAGAATCTTCTAAACTTTCTCAGTTACAGTTTAATCAGAGCTGAGGCAGATGAGAGTCGCAGGTGGAGTCTTTTGGGCCAAAGCCCAAAAGACTCCACCTGCGACAGTGAAGAAGAGAAACTGAGAGTTGTTGAAAGAAAATGGTTCGGGAATGTATTTTTTAGCGTTTTTCAAAAAATATAATTCACTGGTAAATAAATGGGATTAGAAACGACATCGACGATCGAGTCTTTTGGGCTTTGGCCTGTGCAGTGGGAAATCAGCAGAGGGAAGTGTGAGGTGCTTATAAAGTTGTTTTCTAACGTTTCCAGACACTAATGAGTGAACCAGGCAGAGCGTTTGGTTTGTCAGACTCGTTGCTGTTGTAAGATGGGTTAAAGTGGAGTTAAGCTTCTTCAAATTGGCGTTTTACGTGGAAGTTCAGAACTTGCCCCCATCACTGCACTAGTTTGTTGCCTTGACAGACTCACTGCCACAGTGAGATCTCCACCGAGGAAACACTGATCTGTGCCGTTTTTTGGCTTCTGACAGAATTCCACCACCTCTAGAAACGGACTTTAGCTTCAGACGGGCCCGAGTTCAACTTTAAAACCAGAAGATTTGCAGAGCCGATCCCAAACAAATAACGAGAAGGAGAAGCATTTGTGGAGTTTAATTTGGGAAATTTTGTTCGTTTGTGAAGAATTCCGAAGCGGATAAGCGTTCGGTGCCTTTATTTCCCAGTTGTTCCCAGTATTTTTCTGGGGTTTTGAAGTATGTCGGAGCAGGTGGAGTTGGATCACATCAATCAGAGCTGTAGAGGATCGACCCCGGGGCCCGGTCTAATGACAGGGCCCAGACCAGGATAAATACTGAGGCTCAAACCACCGCTCCACACGCACCAGCCTCCACAGGACAGACCCGAGGAGACAGACCCGAGGAGACACCAGAGGAGACACCAGAGGAGACACCCGAGGAGACAGACCCGAGGAGACAGGACAGACCCGAGGAGACAAACTGAGGAGACAGGATGGAAGCAGACAAAGGCAAATTCACACTCGGACTGTGACAAAACCAAGTCTCAGACCCTTTGACCACCGCCAACACTCATGCACTAGAGTCACTGTTTTCCCGCCGTGGCATGTTCCCAGTCCATCCGAGTTCTACCCAACGAGCACCAACCACCGGGATTATTTTGAAGAAGTAGAAACGTTTACATGATCCAGAAAGAAATTAATTCGGCTTTAAAATCACAATAAACCACAAACTGACTTCAGGATTGAGTTTAATTCACAATAATCATCAGGAGTTAAGGGTTTACATGGACTTTTTAAAGCGGAATTCATTTCTATTCAGAATTAAAGCTGAAAGTCTAACAAAGCCCCTGACAGGGCAGTGCCTACAGTTAGCGTGACCCGGGCAGTATTGATGAGTTGAGCTGCTGCGTCTCGATCAGGATCCTGCCGCTCACATGTTTCTGTGTGAAGTGGAGGCTGTGGCTCTGCTCCGTTTGTGACGCTGCATTTTAAAAGGACATTATGTAAATGTGACGACCTCTGGACGAGCACTCGGCGGCGGTGCTCACAACGCTCCGATTTAATTATCTCCGGAGCAACGAGGCAGGAGCTGACAGGAGCTGACAGGAGCAGAGACAAAAGAGCACACTGCAAAAAAAGCTCGGCCAAAATGTAAGATCTAAACACTTAAATCAATCAGAAAATGACTTAAACGTAGTGAAATGCTCTGTCCGTGCAGCAAGATAATTTTACTGGACGAGTTCTCTTAAAATAAACGACCTCTAGACGAGAATGAAGCGTCTCAGAACAAATAAGTAGATAGTAAACCTGAAAACAAGATGAATAACCTGATAAAAGTTCTAACCCTCAAAGACCTAAGGGCAATTTTAGTACATTTCTCCTCTCCTGCATTTTTTTTCTTAATTTTGCTTTTAAAACTGCCCCTTTTACCCCTAATGAAGTGTTCTACCTCCTTTTGTTCAGTCCAACCTGTTATTTCACAATCTGCTGCTGTAGTTGTGTCATGAGGCTGTGATAAAAGCTACAGGACCAGAAATAGAGATGAAAAAAACAGAAAATAAAATTCACACTCTTTTATACAAAACACACAGCAAACATGAAGAAACAACTTTTTGGACATAAAAAATGCTTAATTTATGGCCTTAGCTACAAAAATGCAAAATCTCAAGTCTGTAAGTAAATTAAAAATCTCCTTATTGCCCTAAAAACAAAAAAAGTGCAGTGGCTCCATGACTTTCCTGGTCCAGTCCTGGAAACAGCTCCTGTCAGGTCCAGGGCCAGAGCCACAGCACTTCTGCATTTCCATGGAGGAAATTACAGCAAGAGATGCACAATGACACACACCAAGATGCGTAATTTGACATTTATTAGAGAATTAACTCCACTTAGAGCGACTTTTTCACTGGTTATAAACACACACAGTCAGAGGAGTCGACCTAAGTTCCTATTGGACACTCGTTTTGCTCCCGTCATCACACAGCGTGAGTGTGACGTAGGATAAAGCCGCAGAAATGTACGGAAACCTCTATGTCTGCACTTTCAGAGGGAAAACAAAAGAAAGTTTCTATCTTTTACGGTTAAAAAGTTCTGTGCGGTTATAGAAAACATATTTGTCGGCATTGTATACGATGTCGTAGGTCTTGAAGAGTTCAAATCTTGGGCAGATTAGAGACATTTGCAGTGTGATTAGAAGCTGTTGTAGATGGGCACATTTAGACCTCAGGAGATTCTTATAAAACAGGGTTGTCCAAAGCATCAAAATTGAAAATAGTTCCTCATTTGAGCAGGAATTGATACTAAAAAATCTGTTCAGGACGGGAATGAACCTTTCCTGAATCGCTTTAGGAAGATCTTGAGCTGAATCAGAACAAGTATAAGAGCACATACTGCTAAAAGATTGGCCAAAATGTAAGCTCTAAACACTTAAATCTATCAGAAAACTACTTAAAAGTAGTGAAATGATCTGTTCATGCAGCAAGATCAAGTTCTCTTCAAATAAACGACCTCGAGACGAGAATGAAGCGTCTCTGTGAGTGTTCAGGGGCTGGAAATACGTTTATGGACGCTCAGTTTGAGATGAACAGACTTAAAACCAGTTTAGGATCAGTGTTCATGGCCTGAGAATAAAATGTATCTAAATAAAATGCTTTAAATTCTGCTAAATTCTGTAATAAATAAACATACGGCCCTCACCAGAGTGAAACTGAGAAACTGACTTCAGAGTTTCAAAGCTGAGGTTTCTCGTCTGGTTTTGGATGTTCTGGTGTCATAGTCCTTTATTTTCTTGTTAATACGATTAAACTGGCTCAGGATATTTATTCACATGATAAATATGCCCAGAGTGACACAAACTCCTTTATGACCAAACATGTTACCGCGTTCTGATCAGTATTCATAGCCAAATTCTAAATAAATTGCTTTAAATTCTGCTAAATTCTAGATAAACAGACTAAAAACCAGGATGAATAATAAGTTCAAAGATGCGAAATTCTAGATTAATTCTTTACGGTATCACTGTGACTAATTCAGAATTATTTTGTACCCTTCAGAGTCAGCTTTATATTTGAAGATGAGGCACAAGTTCTGATCAAACCAAACTTCGCATCAGCGCACGAGCTGTTTTTATCAGCGCTTATACTGTATGCAAATGAGCTGTATGCAAATGAGCCATGTGGTTTGAAGTTTGGTTTGTATTAGAGCTGTCAATGTTAACGCGTTAATCGAGATTAGATTAATGCAATCCATAACGCGTACATTTTTTTAAAATCGTGATTAAAGTTCACCAGCCTTTTGTCAGTAGTTTAGAGCAGGAAGTGTTCGGTGCTTTTCCCCGAGAAGAACCAAGTGCAGAGGACGGACGCTCAGAACCAATTATAATGAACCAAACTGGGTTTGTGCTACTGTCCATTTGCACCACCGCAGAACCAGCTGAGATCCTCAAGCACGGAGAACCGGAGCAGCCCGGACCCGCGGCCCTCAGCCCGGACCCGCGGCCCTCAGCCCGGACCTGTAGTCCACAGCCCGGACCTGTAGTCCACAGCCCGGACCTGTAGTCCACAGCCCGGACCTGTAGTACACAGCCCGGACCTGTAGTACACAGCCCGGACCTGTAGTCCACAGCCCGGACCTGTAGTCCTCAGCCCGGACCTGTAGTCCACAGCCCGGACCTGTAGTCCACAGCCCGGACCTGTAGTCCACAGCCCGGACCTGTAGTCCACAGCCCGGACCTGTAGTACACAGCCCGGACCTGTAGTCCACAGCCCGGACCCGCGGTACACAGCCTGGACCTGTAGTACACAGCCCGGACCTGTAGTCCACAGCCCGGACCTGTAGTACACAGCCCGGACCTGTAGTCCACAGCCCGGACCTGTAGTCCACAGCCCGGACCTGTAGTCCACAGCCCGGACCCGCGGTACACAGCCCGGACCTGTAGTCCACAGCCCGGACCCGCGGTACACAGCCTGGACCTGTAGTCCACAGCCCGGACCTGTAGTACACAGCCCGGACCTGTAGTCCACAGAACATTGCTTTCGCCGCACGGATCCAACGCACAGAGGAACCGCTGCCCCAGTCCAGTGCACTGGTCTTGAAAGATGGAAGAAGACCAAGGACCAGATCCCCGGGCCCGACCTGAGGGACCGCACTGGAGCCTATAGGCTTCATAATAACAATGTTATTGCCTGGTGTGGACCAAATAATCAAACTAGTGGTGTAAAAACACCCTAAATTAGCACCTCCAAGCTAAACACCCCAGTGCAGTGACCGGAGCGTGACAGCCAAGAGCCTCAGATCCGACAAACTACAGACCTGTGATGACACACGGCAAAGAAAAGAACAAGTAATAAACAGAATCGCTTTACATTATGGCTTTAAAACTCTTGAAATGCAAAATAACACATAATAATAATATAATTTTAAACATGCAATTCAATATGTGATTAATCGCCATTAACTCTGGCATTTCTGAGATTAATCATGATTTAAAAAATTAATCATTTGACAGCCCTAGTTTGTGTAAAACGGAAACAAATGTGCCAAAGCTGCATTAAACACATTATTATTCAAAGTCTAGAATGAGCGGAGCAGTGGAAATGTAGAGCGGTGGTAGTAGTAATAAGAATAAGAATAAAACAATAATGACTAAATAAACATAGGGAAACCAGGGTAATAGTTTTTTATAACAAAAATGTGGTTGTAAATGTATAATTTTGAAGCCCAACTTTGTGCACTAACAAACGGATGATGGTTCATGTTTTACCGGCATTTAACTGTGCCCCAAACATGTACATGATTCCATCCGCTGGACGCTCGGGCCCCGGCGTCTCTCTGTGTTTCTCTTCTTGGTCCTGCGACGTACAAAAACACGAGCTGCAGTTCAACCCGAGGCCTTCGCTAAAAACACAGAGGAGCTCTAAGTACAGATTATACACGGAGGGAATATTGAATACAGATTATACACGGAGCGAATATTGAATACAGATTATACACGGAGCTAATATAAACCATCAAAACACGTCTAAATAAGGATTATGTAATATTTAAACATGAAAAAAAGCAAAAGGACCCACAGCTGCAGCAGGTCCTGAAGGTGATGTTATTACTGTGTCCGGAATGTTTCAGAGTCCACGTTTTTTCATTCCGAATTAATAGTTCTGAATTAAAATCTTCTCCTTGGAGTTTACACGGAAATAATAATTCTGAATTGAGGTTTCCATGGAAACAGGTTACATGGTCTTTATTTAATTGGGCTCAGAGTCTGGGGGTGGGGAAGGTTCTGAATGGACAGCGACACAAACGTAGCCTATTTACGAAAAAATTAACGAATGAAAGAAAGAGCGAACAAATGGAACAAAGAAAAAGAAAGAACGAACAAATGGAAGAAAGTAAAAGAACGAAAGAACGAACAAATGGAAGAAAGTAAAAGAACGAAAGAACGAACAAATGGAAGAAAGAAAAAGAAAGAACGAACGAAAGAAAGAACGAATAAAAGAACAAACGAACAAATGAATGAACAAATGGAAGAAAGAAAAAGAATGAACGAATGAAAGAACGAATGAAAGAACGGAGTTTTGCTGTCGCTCTAATCTTAAAAACAACCAGCGTAGAGAGACCAGACGTCCCTATTTACCCGGGACAGTCCCAGTTTTGAGTCCTGTGTCCCCTGTCCCAGCAGATTTATACAAAACCACTGATTTGCCCCAGTTTTATACAAGAAATGTCCCCGGTGTCCTTATTTGTGACCAATCTGAGCCCTGCTGACTGTAAATAGAGATAAACTGTCATTTGTGTAGGTAAAATACAGAAAAGCTACTTTAAAAATGACCAAAACGCAAAGAAAATGTGTCATGAATCCTTAATTACTCACTCGTTTCACAGTTTTATTCTTACCAACCACCACAATCCAGGGATGTCCCAGTTTTTGCTTGCAGAAGATTTATTTTTTGACCTCAGCAGCTGCTTGTACCATATGTATGTACTGGAGAGGGAAACGTTTTGCTCAAATACGTGGAAATAAATCTTGTCCAGGCCCTTTAGCGCTGCTTATAATGGGCACTTTCACTGGAGCTGGATTGGAGCTTTTACGTAAACACGAGTGACGGTCGGGTTTCAGGATCTCGCGTTCTCGGGTCTCCAAAGGGCCGCGGACCAAAGGCCAATTTCGCCTGTCCTGCCAACCGGGCGACGCGACCAACAGGGGCATTCTCCCATGGGAAAATATACGACCGGGCAAAACTTTGGACGCGCCCTCTAGTTTTTCCATTTTTATCATTTATTTTTACTACGTGCAAAGCAGACTTGGCCACTGAGGGGATTTGGTTGTATTTTATTTATTTTCTACGTAATTCCATTTGTGTTGGGGGTCCGTCACCTGCTCGTTTCCATGGATACGTCATTGCTTTGCCTGGAATGTTCCACAGTGTGACGTTAAACAGCTCTACTTTATGTTTACTCAGTTACAGGCGGCTTTAGAGCTCAAAAATACTCAAAAAAAACAGGCGTTCTGACTGTGAGCGACGTCGCCTCTCCACAGATCTGACCTGGAACTTGGTCCGGTTTGGCCTCCATGGAGATAGAAAAGTTTAATGGGCGGCAACAGCTCAGGTTGGGGGTTCGAATCAGCGTTTTGAGTGTCTTGAAGGTGGAAAAGCGCGATAAAAATGTGACCATTTAATGCCGTACTGTGAAACCTTCCAGAAAAAGTTGGTACATATCCTGACTACAGTCGACGTAATCCCGTCCAATCCACTTTATTTACATAAAACATTTCATAAACAAAAGAGTTTCCAAAGTGCTGCACAATATAAATAAAACATATCCAATCGAAATAAAAACAAAGCTCTATTTGCCTCCACTAGTCTCTGTAAAAACAATAAAACTAGTAAAATCAACTAAGAGCAACAATATACATAAAATAATAAATAAAAGGTCAAATCAAAACATTAAAATTAAATCCATCATCTTAACAAAGTTGTACTAAAACATTTTGACAGATTTTTTGAGCTCCGTGTACGACAGAAAATGGATTTTGAGGTCAGTAAACACAACCAGAATTAAAGGATCTTAAGTGCGCCTTATTGTCCGAAAAATACAGCCGGCGTTGACCATCCTAAGTTTATTACGGGACTTTGTTTGCCAGTTTTTCAAAATTTTGCATTGAAATTGAAATGTTGTACAGTCTCAGGCGACTGTGTGCAAGCAGAGTTCAAGACGCAAAACGGAAGAAAAATAAAACATTCATTGTGAAACAAGAATGACGTCAGAATTTTTGGGACATCCTGTTTTTTTTGACACCGCTCTACATTTCCACTTCTCCATCCGTCTCATTCTAGACTTTCAGTAATAATGTGTTTAATGCAGCTTTGTGCACATTTGTTTACGTTTTACACAAACCAAACTTCAAAGCGCACGGCTCATTTGCATACAGCTCATTTGCATACAGTATAAGCGCTGACGCTGATGCGATCGAACGCGCTGCAAAGTTTGGTCTCATCAGAACTTGCGCCTCATCTTCAAATATGAAGCTGCGACTCTGTTTCTGAACGGTTTAGGCGCAGCTACAGAATAATTCAGAGTTTCAGAATGATAAAAAATTAGGACGTTTCTATAGCGATTAACAAGAAAATATTATATCTCTTGAATGGTAAAAAGTTCTCCAAACTTCACCTTGAACAGGAAGTTGAAACCTTTGAATATGCAGCTGGAGAGATGTATTAAAACAGTTGAATCTGACTTCTATTCTCAGGTTTCCATGTTTTTCTAATTCTGAGTTGTTTTAGTGGATCGTCCCTGTGGAATATTATCTTATTTGTTTTATTTTCATCGATTTAAGGTCCTATGTTACACTGTTTCCACATCACAAACAGACCTGGAGTTGTGTTTTGTTTCAGTCACACATTTAACACAAAGAAACTACCGCTTAGAACAGGAAGTCGTGAGGTCTGAAACAGAATCTTGTCATCAACACAAAATTCCATCCAAAATGCAAATAACACATTTATTTTCTTTAATTTTTTATCTGTGAAAGAATGCGAATAATTGAAAAAGCTTTGGCCCTTGTGTACAATTTGGTTGTGAAATATATGTGCAGGACTGAAAATGAAAAGTCAAATGGAAATAAAAATTGAAATAAAAATGACAATAAAATGTTTTAATTAAAATAGAAATGGAAATAAAACTTGAAATAAAATTAAAATAGAAGTTTAAGCAAAAATTAAAATAGAAATAGAGATAAAGATGAACATTAAAACTGAAATTGAAATAAAAATTAAAATAGAAATAAAGATAAACATTAAAATTTAAATAAAATTAAAATTGAAATAGAAATTAAATTTGAAATAAAAATGTTAATAGAAATTGAAATAAAAATGTAAATAGAAATAAAGATAAATAAAAATTTTAACAGAAATCGAAATAAAAATGAAAATAGAAATTTAAATTGAACTAAAAATTAAAATTGAAATAGAAATTAAAATAGAAATCAAGATAAACATTCAAATCGAAATAAAATTTTAATTGAAATAGAAATTTAATTTGAAATAAAATTAAAATAGAAATTGAAATAAAAATTTAAATAGAAATAAAGATAAACATTAAAATTTAAATAAAAATTGAAATTGAAACTAAAATAAAAATAGAAACTGAAATTGAAATAAAAATGATTGTTTGCACTTTTAGGAGAAAGGATCATGAGTGAGGGGCCATGGGTAGTTTGTCCTGAAGTGCTGAAGGTCGATCCTTAGACTTCGGAGGTGGAGGAGACGTCAGTGTGAGGAAAGGAGAAAACACCTCCTCTGGACCTCAGACCGGAGGAGAGGAGGAGGAGACGGAGAGGCTGAGGAGGCAGGAGGTTTTTCTGCTGCTGCTGAGACAGTGGAGGTTCAGACTGAAGCTGGAATTTCAGGTAGAAGTAGGCGATAATTTTAGAGGTAATCGTTAAGAGTGAAAGAAGCAGTGACAGGAAGTAGAAACGTGAGGAAATGCAGTCTTCCCGGTTGTGTTTCCGTTTGTGGACGTTTGAAAACAGGAGCAAAGACACGGCGTCACGTTTGTGAGAAAACTGCTGTCTGTGCATGGACCTCCTCTAACCCCGCCCCTCAGCCCGGTCGCCCTGCAGACGCACAGTGTGAGTGAGTGACCGCTTCCTCTTGTCGTCCGAACAGAAACCTGCGCGGTGAACAACGGCGGCTGCGACCGGACGTGCAAGGACACGGCCACAGGGGTGCGCTGCAGCTGCCCTGTGGGATTCACCCTGCAGCCGGACGGGAAGACCTGCAAAGGTGAGTTCAGCGACACGCGGGCGGAGAGGGCGGAGACGGGCAAAAGTACGGGGTAAACTTACGAATAAAGCTGTGTTCAGACTGGCGTTCAGGCCGACGTTCAGGCCGACGTTCAGGCCGACGTTCAGAGCGATGTTCAGACCGATGTTCAGACCGATGTTCAGACTGACGTTACGATTGGCGTTCAGACTAATGTTCAGACTGATGTTCAGGCCGAGGTTCAGACCGACGTTCAGGCCGACGTTCAGACCGATGTTCAGACCGATGTTCAGACTGACGTTACGATTGGCGTTCAGACTAATGTTCAGACTGATGTTCAGGCCGAGGTTCAGACCGATGTTCAGACCGACGTTCAGACCGATGTTCAGACTGACGTTACGATTGGCGTTCAGACTAATGTTCAGACTGATGTTCAGGCCGAGGTTCAGACCAACGTTCAGACCGACGTTCAGACCGATGTTCAGACCGACGTTCAGACTGATGTTCAGGCCGAGGTTCAGACTGATGTTACGACCGGCGTTCAGACCGACGTTCAAACCGATGTTCAGACCGACGTTCAGACCGACGTTCAGACTAATGTTCAGACTGATGTTCAGGCCGAGGTTCAGACCGACGTTCAGACTGATGTTCAGACTGATGTTACGACCGGCGTTCAGACTAATGTTCAGAATGATGTTCAGACTGATGTTCAGACCAACGTTCAGACCGACGTTCAGACCGACGTTCAGACCGATGTTCAGACCGACGTTCAGACCGACGTTCAGACTGATGTTCAGACTGATGTTACGACCGGCGTTCAGACTGATGTTCAGGCCGAGGTTCAGACCGACGTTCAGACCGACGTTCAAACCGATGTTCAGACTGATGTTCAGACTGATGTTCAGGCCGAGGTTCAGACCGACGTTCAGACCGACGTTCAGACCGATGTTCAGACCGACGTTCAGACCGACGTTCAGACTGATGTTCAGACTGATGTTACGACCGGCGTTCAGACTAATGTTCAGACTGATGTTCAGGCCGAGGTTCAGACCGACGTTCAGACTGATGTTCAGACTGATGTTACGACCGGCGTTCAGACTGATGTTCAGGCCGAGGTTCAGACCGACGTTCAGACCGACGTTCAAACCGATGTTCAGACTGATGTTCAGACCGACGTTCAGACCGACGTTCAGACCGACGTTCAGACCGATGTTCAGACCGACGTTCAGACCGATGTTCAGACTGATGTTACGACCGGCGTTCAGACTAATGTTCAGACTGATGTTCAGGCCGAGGTTCAGACCGACGTTCAGACCGATGTTCAGACCGATGTTCAGACCGATGTTCAGACCGACGTTCAGACTGATGTTCAGACTGATGTTACGACCGGCGTTCAGACTGATGTTCAGGCCGAGGTTCAGACCGACGTTCAGACCGACGTTCAAACTGATGTTCAGACTAATGTTCAGACTGATGTTCAGACTAATGTTCAGACTGATGTTCAGACTGATGTTCAGGCCGAGGTTCAGACCGACGTTCAGGCCGACGTTCAGACCGATGTTCAGACTGATGTTACGACCGACGTTCAGACTAATGTTCAGACTGATGTTCAGACTGATGTTACGATCAGCGTTCAGACTAATGTTCAGACTGATGTTCAGACTAATGTTCAGACTGATGTTCAGACTGATGTTCAGACTGATGTTACGATCAGCGTTCAGACTAATGTTCAGACTGATGTTCAGACTGATGTTCAGGCCGAGGTTCAGACCGACGTTCAGACCGACGTTCAGACCGATGTTCAGACTGATGTTCAGACCGACGTTCAGACTGATGTTCAGACTGATGTTCAGGCCGATGTTCAGACTGATGTTACGACCGGCGTTCAGACTAATGTTCAGACTGATGTTCAGGCCGAGGTTCAGACCGACGTTCAGACCGATGTTCAGACTGATGTTACGACCGACGTTCAGACCGACGTTCAGACCGACGTTCAGACCGGCGTTCAGACCGATGTTCAGACTGACATTATGACCGGCGTTCAGACTAATGTTCAGACTGATGTTCAGGCCGAGGTTCAGGCTGGCGTTCAGACCGACGTTCAGACCGACGTTCAGACTAATGTTCAGACTGATGTTCAGGCCGAGGTTCAGGCTGGCGTTCAGACCGACTTTCAGATCAACGTTCAGACCGACATTCAACTTCCAACCGATGTTCAGGCCAATGTTCAGACCGACGTTCAGTCCAAGGTTCAGACCATCTTTCAGATCAACGTTCAAACCGACGTTCAGATTGACGTTCAGACTGACGGATGCGGAGTCTGTGGACTTCTGTGTTTCTGTGGCGAGTCTGGAGCGTTCAGAGCGTCAGAATCAGATTTGAAAAACCTGAACCAATCAGGGACTCTGCTCCAGTGACGTATTCCAGTGAGTTTCCTCGAAGTGAAACCAGCTGAGGAATCAGGCCTGGGCATTATCCAGCTCCCGGGCCACGTACGTCCCTTTGGTCGACTCTACCTGGCCTCTTTAAACTCCTTTGGAATTACAAAAGAAACATATTTGAGTTCTAAAGCTGCATTATTCTTATTTCAGAGGTGTTTTTTTGTTGTTGTAAGGCAACCTCACTTTTTCATTGCTTAGTCATAACCTTAACTCTTACCAGTCAAAACAACGATATTCACGGCTTTTTATGAAGAAATGCAATTCATATGAAGCAGAAGTGAGTTAAGCATTTTGCCCTCCGCAGTAGTTTCGGTTTCTCATGTGGCCTCATGGGAAAAATAATTGCCCACTCCTGGTCTACGCCGTGTCATTAGCCGAGTATAAATATATCCACGCCTCTGATCTCCTCCTGTCGTCATAAACTGTCTAAAGCCGCTGTGTCGCCCGGGAAAACACGGCGCTCACCGACCGGACGCCCTGAACACCTCAAAGATTTCACTCCGACATGTCCACAGCGTCTGAACTCAAACACAAAGGCTCCAACGAGAGATGTCCAGTGCCTTTTTTGTGGTATGAACGCAGCTTTAGTGTCCTAAGTATTATTTCTGCACTTTTGTGGGGATCTGTGGGTCCTCAGTCGTCTAGATACGAGTCATTCTGGACCTTTAAAGATGGGTTATTGTGCAACATCAAATTTTGTGTGTGTGTTTCTCCCGAGTTATGAGGTTTTTCCCTCTTCCAAAACGTGTCTGAAGAGGTTTTGGAGTCATCCATGCACGTTTGAGTCATTCCTGGACCCTATTGTTCCACAAAATCAAATAATCCGTTCACATGAGATCGAGTTTAATATAAGCGTGTGTGGTTTTCACTGGGGCATAAACACTGTGTGAGTCTGATCTGTTCTTTTATGACAGAAGTCCAGTTTTATCTGAGTTTAGTTTCACCCAAACGCCAGAGTCACGTGACCCGACTGCAGTGATCTGAGTCTGAATCTCTGTGAATGAGTCTCTGTAGAGGAGATGTACTCAATTACAAACTCAAAAGGTCCACTTACCAAATTTACAATGTTTCCAAGGTCCGACAAAGTGACGGGGCATTTCCAAACTTAGAACTTCTCACAAACAAATGTAGTAAATCCACATGGAACATTTGAACTAAAGTAAAAAATATTGTGTGTTCTGTTCGAATCAGGGTGAAAAGCTAAAGGCCAAAATGAAGGCCAATTTCACTATCAAGGACCACGCCAACAACACATGTGCGAAGAGAAAAGGGTTTATTACATTGAGACGAGGCGGGTCGGCTGGGTTGAGACTCAGGGTGGGGGTTCAGTCTCAATCGTCACATGGCCCAGCAGAACGGGACTCCCCTCGTAGGCGTCTTTATGTCCGGAAGCGAACAGATACGAGATGGGAGGGTGGGGTCGAGTTATTTGGGACGAACTGGGTTGCCGGGTTAGGCCGCTACAAATAGGCTTCTGGGAAATTGAGGCGTGGCAGAAGTGAGCTGTGATTCGCTGGAGAGAAGTCGAGGGCGGCAGAGGCGTGGCCCTGCTCCTGAACTTGAGTTAATCTCATGAACTACATTTGTGTTTCTGCGTCAAAACGTTTCCGCCGACAAACACCTCCCAAACTTTCTAACGACGCCTCAAAACGACGCAGACGATAAGGGCTGTGATTGGTCCTCTCCTCCGCTCTACATTTACGCTGCTCCGCTCATTCTAGACTTAGATTAATAATGTGTTTAATGCAGCTTTGGCACATTTGTTTATGTTTTACACAAACCAAACTTAAAACTACTGCGCACGTCTCCTGCAGAAAGAGCCCCTGTTGTGTCTGGTATCGGTACAATCGCACCAATACTTCTGTACCACTGAAAAAAACAGTAATCGAGCAGCAGAAAAAACATTTGGAGTGAGCTAAGAACTTGTGAGGGACTGGGGAAAGGCGGGGATGGAGTCTGATACAGGGCAGGTCTGTGGAGAGAGAGGGGTTTAGGAGCCGGGGGAGACATTCAGACTCAGATATAGAGATATATGAGAC
>CM068344.1:2578138-2638138 GCA_034769755.1 Odontamblyopus lacepedii | reverse complement strand
TGATTAGAGAGCGGTGGACGGTCTGTGTCTGCAGCAGCGTCTGAGGAATCGTTCCTGAAACGCCGGGAAACAAACGCTCCACACGTTTGTGAAGTTTATTTTTCTCTTTTTGTTTTCAGGCCAATTGTTACAAAACATGGACTGTTCTGACGTTGGTACGAGGCTCCGCCCACAAAACCCAAAAGCCCCAAATAAAAAAGAAAAGAAGACCAAAAAAAAATCACATAAACAAGAGGTCGTCATGGAAACGGAACGATGATTGACAGGACATAGGCTCATCTGTTACATAAGTGCAGTTGTAGGGAGTATTATCTGTTACATAAGTGCAGTTGTAGGGAGTATTATCTGTTACATAAGTGCAGTTGTAGGGAGTATTATCTGTTACATAAGTGCAGTTGTAGGGAGTATTATCTGTCACATAAGTGCAGTTGTAGGGAGTATTATCTGTTACATAAGTGCAGTTGTAGGGAGTATTATCTGTTACATAAGTGCAGTTGTAGGGAGTATTATCTGTTACATAAGTGCAGTTGTAGGGAGTATTATCTGTTACATAAGTGCAGTTGTAGGGAGTATTATCTGTTACATAAGTGCAGTTGTAGGGAGTATTATCTGTTACATAAGTGTAGTTGTAGGGAGTATTATCTGTCACATAAGTGCAGTTGTAGGGAGTATTATCTGTCACATAAGTGCAGTTGTAGGGAGTATTATCTGTCACATAAGTGCAGTTGTAGGGAGTATTATCTGTTACATAAGTGCAGTTGTAGGGAGTATTATCTGTTACATAAGTGCAGTTGTAGGGAGTATTATCTGTCACATAAGTGCAGTTGTAGGGAGTATTATCTGTCACATAAGTGCAGTTGTAGGGAGTATTATCTGTCACATAAATGCAGTTGTAGGGAGTATTATCTGTTACATAAATGCAGTTGTAGGGAGTATTATCTGTCACATAAGTGCAGTTGTAGGGAGTATTATCTGTTACATAAGTGCAGTTGTAGGGAGTATTATCTGTTACATAAGTGCAGTTGTAGGGAGTATTATCTGTTACATAAGTGCAGTTGTAGGGAGTATTATCTGTCACATAAGTGCAGTTGTAGGGAGTATTATCTGTCACATAAGTGCAGTTGTAGGGAGTATTATCTGTCACATAAGTGCAGTTGTAGGGAGTATTATCTGTCACATAAGTGCAGTTGTAGGGAGTATTATCTGTTACATAAGTGCAGTTGTAGGGAGTATTATCTGTTACATAAGTGCAGTTGTAGGGAGTATTATCTGTCACATAAGTGCAGTTGTAGGGAGTATTATCTGTCACATAAGTGCAGTTGTAGGGAGTATTATCTGTTACATAAGTGCAGTTGTAGGGAGTATTATCTGTCACATAAGTGCAGTTGTAGGGAGTATTATCTGTTACATAAGTGCAGTTGTAGGGAGTATTATCTGTTACAAACGTGCAGTTGTAGGGAGTATTATCTGCTACATAAGTGCAGTTGTAGGGAGTATTATCTGTTACATAAGTGCAGTTGTAGGGAGTATTATCTGTCACATAAGTGCAGTTGTAGGGAGTATTATCTGTTACATAAGTGCAGTTGTAGGGAGTATTATCTGCTACATAAGTGCAGTTGTAGGGAGTATTATCTGTTACATAAGTGCAGTTGTAGGGAGTATTATCTGTCACATAAGTGCAGTTGTAGGGAGTATTATCTGTCACATAAGTACAGTTGTAGGGAGTATTATCTGTTACATAAGTGCAGTTGTAGGGAGTATTATCTGCTACATAAGTGCAGTTGTAGGGAGTATTATCTGTTACATAAGTGCAGTTGTAGGGAGTATTATCTGTTACATAAGTGCAGTTGTAGGGAGTATTATCTGTTACATAAGTGCAGTTGTAGGGAGTATTATCTGTTACATAAGTGCAGTTGTAGGGAGTATTATCTGTCACATAAATGCAGTTGTAGGGAGTATTATCTGTTACATAAATGCAGTTGTAGGGAGTATTATCTGTCACATAAATACAGTTGTAGGGAGTATTATCTGTCACATAAGTGCAGTTGTAGGGAGTATTATCTGTCACATAAATACAGTTGTAGGGAGTATTATCTGTCACATAAGTGCAGTTGTAGGGAGTATTATCTGTCACATAAGTGCAGTTGTAGGGAGTATTATCTGTTACATAAATGCAGTTGTAGGGAGTATTATCTGTTACATAAGTGCAGTTGTAGAGAGTATTATCTGTTACATAAATACAGTTGTAGGGAGTATTATCTGTTACATAAATACAGTTGTAGGGAGTATTATCTGTTACATAAGTGCAGTTGTAGGGAGTATTATCTGTCACATAAATGCAGTTGTAGGGAGTATTATCTGTCACATAAATACAGTTGTAGGGAGTATTATCTGTCACATAAGTGCAGTTGTAGGGAGTATTATCTGTCACATAAATGCAGTTGTAGGGAGTATTATCTGTTACATAAATGCAGTTGTAGGGAGTATTATCTGTCACATAAATACAGTTGTAGGGAGTATTATCTGTCACATAAGTGCAGTTGTAGGGAGTATTATCTGTCACATAAGTGCAGTTGTAGGGAGTATTATCTGTTCCATAAATGCAGTTGTAGGGAGTATTATCTGTTACATAAGTGCAGTTGTAGGGAGTATTATCTGTTACATAAATGCAGTTGTAGGGAGTATTATCTGTCACATAAATACAGTTGTAGGGAGTATTATCTGTCACATAAGTGCAGTTGTAGGGAGTATTATCTGTTACATAAATACAGTTGTAGGGAGTATTATCTGTTACATAAGTGCAGTTGTAGGGAGTATTATCTGTCACATAAATGCAGTTGTAGGGAGTATTATCTGTTACATAAATGCAGTTGTAGGGAGTATTATCTGTCACATAAATACAGTTGTAGGGAGTATTATCTGTCACATAAGTGCAGTTGTAGGGAGTATTATCTGTCACATAAGTGCAGTTGTAGGGAGTATTATCTGTTACATAAATGCAGTTGTAGGGAGTATTATCTGTTACATAAGTGCAGTTGTAGGGAGTATTATCTGTTACATAAATACAGTTGTAGGGAGTATTATCTGTTACATAAGTGCAGTTGTAGGGAGTATTATCTGTTACATAAGTGCAGTTGTAGGGAGTATTATCTGTTACATAAGTGCAGTTGTAGGGAGTATTATCTGTTACATAAGTGCAGTTGTAGGGAGTATTATCTGTTACATAAGTGCAGTTGTAGGGAGTATTATCTGTTACATAAGTGCAGTTGTAGGGAGTATTATCTGCTACATAAGTGCAGTTGTAGGGAGTATTATCTGTCACATAAGTGCAGTTGTAGGGAGTATTATCTGCTACATAAGTGCAGTTGTAGGGAGTATTATCTGTTACATAAGTGCAGTTGTAGGGAGTATTATCTGTCACATAAGTGCAGTTGTAGGGAGTATTATCTGTTACATAAGTGCAGTTGTAGGGAGTATTATCTGCTACATAAGTGCAGTTGTAGGGAGTATTATCTGTTACATAAGTGCAGTTGTAGGGAGTATTATCTGTCACATAAGTGCAGTTGTAGGGAGTATTATCTGTTACATAAATGCAGTTGTAGGGAGTATTATCTGTCACATAAATGCAGTTGTAGGGAGTATTATCTGTCACATAAGTGCAGTTGTAGGGAGTATTATCTGTCACATAAATACAGTTGTAGGGAGTATTATCTGTCACATAAGTGCAGTTGTAGGGAGTATTATCTGTCACATAAGTGCAGTTGTAGGGAGTATTATCTGTTACATAAATGCAGTTGTAGGGAGTATTATCTGTTACATAAGTGCAGTTGTAGGGAGTATTATCTGTTACATAAGTGCAGTTGTAGGGAGTATTATCTGTTACATAAGTGCAGTTGTAGGGAGTATTATCTGTCACATAAAGGCAGTTGTAGGGAGTATTATCTGTCACATAAATACAGTTGTAGGGAGTATTATCTGTCACATAAATACAGTTGTAGGGAGTATTATCTGTCACATAAGTGCAGTTGTAGGGAGTATTATCTGTCACATAAGTGCAGTTGTAGGGAGTATTATCTGTTACATAAATGCAGTTGTAGGGAGTATTATCTGTTACATAAGTGCAGTTGTAGGGAGTATTATCTGTTACATAAATACAGTTGTAGGGAGTATTATCTGTTACATAAGTGCAGTTGTAGGGAGTATTATCTGTTACATAAGTGCAGTTGTAGGGAGTATTATCTGTTACATAAGTGCAGTTGTAGGGAGTATTATCTGTTACATAAGTGCAGTTGTAGGGAGTATTATCTGTTACATAAGTGCAGTTGTAGGGAGTATTATCTGTTACATAAGTGCAGTTGTAGGGAGTATTATCTGTTACATAAGTGCAGTTGTAGGGAGTATTATCTGTCACATAAGTGCAGTTGTAGGGAGTATTATCTGTTACATAAGTGCAGTTGTAGGGAGTATTATCTGTTACATAAGTGCAGTTGTAGGGAGTATTATCTGTTACATAAGTGCAGTTGTAGGGAGTATTATCTGTCACATAAGTGCAGTTGTAGGGAGTATTATCTGTTACATAAGTGCAGTTGTAGGGAGTATTATCTGCTACATAAGTGCAGTTGTAGGGAGTATTATCTGTTACATAAGTGCAGTTGTAGGGAGTATTATCTGTCACATAAGTGCAGTTGTAGGGAGTATTATCTGTCACATAAGTACAGTTGTAGGGAGTATTATCTGTTACATAAGTGCAGTTGTAGGGAGTATTATCTGCTACATAAGTGCAGTTGTAGGGAGTATTATCTGTCACATAAGTGCAGTTGTAGGGCGTATTATCTGTTACATAAGTGCAGTTGTAGGGAGTATTATCTGTTACATAAGTGCAGTTGTAGGGAGTATTATCTGTCACATAAATGCAGTTGTAGGGAGTATTATCTGTTACATAAATGCAGTTGTAGGGAGTATTATCTGTCACATAAATACAGTTGTAGGGAGTATTATCTGTCACATAAGTGCAGTTGTAGGGAGTATTATCTGTCACATAAGTGCAGTTGTAGGGAGTATTATCTGTTACATAAATGCAGTTGTAGGGAGTATTATCTGTTACATAAGTGCAGTTGTAGGGAGTATTATCTGTTACATAAATACAGTTGTAGGGAGTATTATCTGTTACATAAGTGCAGTTGTAGGGAGTATTATCTGTTACATAAGTGCAGTTGTAGGGAGTATTATCTGTTACATAAGTGCAGTTGTAGGGAGTATTATCTGTTACATAAGTGCAGTTGTAGGGAGTATTATCTGTTACATAAGTGCAGTTGTAGGGAGTATTATTTTTGTATTTGTATTTATTTATGAAGGGACAGTGTTTATCAAACAGGAATATATGGAAAAATCACATATCTGTAAATACGCAGGATTACAGCCAAAGCTAATTTCCATCCTCAGTCCTGCTGGTGTGAACCAGCCACACGACCCCCACAGTTCATAAAAACATTACAAAAAATATGCACAATTTACCGCATACAAAGAATACTAATATTAGTCGATTCATACACTCATTCAATCATAACCACACGCTGCACTCACCACAAAGCAGATGCAACCGCATTAACCACAAAGTTACAATATCTAATATAAGGTGCCAATCATTTCATTATCTCCACCTATTCATATAATTCACTTTCATTCATATCCACACGGCGTCACACACTACACATTATAATTTACCACATTAAAGTTAAAGTGCTTCTCCGTTCACCGACCAACTCATGAGGTTTCATTTCACATGTCCAAATACCATCACACATACTTCAGAGCAGAATTTACAATGCTAAAACTACAAAAGTGCACAAATCAGTTTGAGTCTAATGTGGACAGTTCTGGTTTTCCAACAGCCATGACTTGAGTTGTTAAGAGAAAGAGCCAAGTGTGGGCAGCTCTCGTATTATTGCCGGAATAGTGTTCCAGGTTTGAGAGGCTCGAAAAGAGAATCCTGCCTGTCCAAAGGTGCTTTTTCTAGATGGGATTACACAGTCACCTCTGGAAGTTGCTCTTGTTGCTCTATTATGACTTTTTTTGGACAAATTCCTGGAGTGAGGTGGGAGCCGGTCCGTGTAGAATTTTGTAAACAAGGGTGCAGTCTGCGAGTTTGATCATATTGCCGCAGCTTAATATGTTGTATTTTTTCAGAATTAAACAATGATGGTGAGTCTTTGGTTTTCTATCAAGAATTTTTAACGCTTGTTTGTGTGTGGTTTCAGTAGGTTTCAGAGTCGTCTTCATGCTGACGCCCAGCTCGTCATACAGTATGTCAAGTGTGGGACAATCATTGAATTAAAGTATAGATTAGCTGTTTCTGTTGTTAGCTTGTCTCTTATGTGCTTAAAATTAGACAAATTGAATTTCATTTTGTTAACAACCTTGTTAATATGTTGTTTAAAGTTGAGTTTGGAGTCAGTGGTGACTCCAAGATACTTAAATTCGTTAACTGTTCGAATTATTGTTCCGTTAATCAATATTGGAGGATTATCTTCACTAATGATACTTTTAGAAAAAAACATGCTAACAGTTTTTGATACATTTAGGATCAGATGTGACTTTTGCATCCATTCAGAAACTTTACTCATAGCAGATGTTAATTCTTGAGCAGCTTGAGCTTTGTTTTTTGCGTGTACATAGAGAACTGCGTCATCTGCATATAACTGACACTGCACATTCGGTGGACAGCTATCTGGAAAGTCATTTATATAAAGACAAAAGAATAATGGTGATAAAGCTGAGCCTTGAGGGAGCCCTAACTGGTTTTCGCAAATCGAAGATGAAGCATTTGTTACTCTAACGAATTGTTTTCTTTGTGTGAGGTCTGACTCCACCCAGTGCACAGTGTTTGGAGAGAGGTTGAGAGGCTGTTGCTCAACAGTTCAGAAGTCTGATAGCTGTTAGGAAGAAAGAGTTCTTTGTTCTTGTAGTCCTTTAGTGAAATTCACTTTACTTTATGCTAGTTAAATTGTGTTAGTTAAGATTCTAGTAACGTTAGATATTGTAACTGTTTAAGACATGGCACGCGACGGCTAACGCTTTAGCTATGTCCACTTCTATATACGGTCTACGTGTGAGAAAAAACAAACCTGCCGTGCTAACTCTCTTGTTGTGTAGGCGACTGTTGGATGTTTTGGTGTTTTATCCTCTCGGTTTTGTGCGTATTGTGACTTAAGTCATGGCTGCTGGGTTAAACTGAGCCTTACGTGTCCGTGTATAAATGCTTCATGTGGCGTTGTTATTTCAAATAGAGATTAGATTTAGAATAGTGTTTAAACTGAACATGATTGTCTTGTAGTTTTTGCCGTCCCTCGTCCCTCTCTCTGTCCATCCCTCTCTCTTTCCCTCTCTCTTTCCCTCCGTTTCTTCTTGTTCAGACCGAATCGTGGGGCTCAGTCTAATTCCTGGACAAACAGAGTCTCTCGGCCTCGTGTCCAGCTCTGCTCCAGAGTTTAGACGCTCTCGGGTTTCAGCAAACGTAACGTCCACTTCATTACTTTTTACTCCAAATATTTGGCCACAACCAGCCGGGACTCTCTCTCTCTCTCCTGTTCACTCTCCTGTTTTCTCTCTCTCTCGCTCTCTTGTTCTTTTTCTCACTGTTGTGCTCTCTCTCTCTGTCTCCCTCTCTGTCTCTCTCTGTCTCACTCTCTCTGTCTCTCTCTCTCTCTGTCTTTCTCTGTCTCTCTCTCTCTGTCTCCCTCTCTCTCCTTCTCTCTGTCTCCCTCTGTCTCTCTCTATCTCTCTATCTCTCTCTCTCTGTCTCTCTTTCTCCCTCTCTCTGTCTCTCTCTGTCTTTCTCTCTCTGTCTCTCTCTCTCTGTCTCCCTCTCTCTGTCTCCCTCTCTCTGTCTCCCTCTCTCTGTCTCTCTCTCTCTGTCTCCCTCTCTCTGTCTCTCTCTCTCTGTCTCACTCTCTCTGTCTCTCTCTCTCTTTCTCTGTCTCTCTCTCTGTCTCCCTCTCTCTCCTTCTCTCTGTCTCCCTCTGTCTCTCTCTATCTCTCTATCTCTCTCTCTCTGTCTCTGTCTCTCTCTCTCTGTCTCTCTTTCTCCCTCTCTCTGTCTCTCTCTGTCTTTCTCTCTCTGTCTCTCTCTCTCTGTCTCCCTCTCTCTGTCTCCCTCTCTCTGTCTCTCTCTGTCTCCCTCTCTCTGTCTCTCTCTCTGTCTCTCTCTGTTTCCCTCTCTCTCTCTCTGTCTCTCTCTCTGTTTCTCTCTGTTTCTGTCTGTCTCTCTCTCTCTCTCCCTCTCTCTGTCTCTCTCCCGTTCTCTCTCCCTCTGTCTCCCATACACGCTCTCTCCTTCTCCTTTTCCCTCTATCTGTTGTTCTGTCTCCTTCTGTCTCTTGTTCACTCACTCTTCCTCTCTCCCTTTTTTCTGTCTCTTGTTCTCTTTCGTTCACTCTTTCTCTCCCCCGTTCATTCTCTCTCAGGACTAAACCAGGACTGAACCAGGATTGAACCAAGACTGAACCAGGACTGAACCAGGACTGAACCAGGACTAAACCAGGACTGAACCAGGACTGAACCAGGACTGAACCAGAATTTAACCAGGACTAAACCAGGACTAAACCAGGACTGAACCAAGACTGAACCAGGACTTCAACACTGCTAAAAATGTGTCCAAAATGTAAACTATAAACACTTAAAACGATAAAAAAAAGAGTTAAAAGTAGTGAAATGCTCTGTCCGTGCAGCAAGATCATTTTACTGGATGAGTTCACTGAAAATAAACGACCTCCAGACGAGAATGAAGCGTCTCTAAACGTTGAGAATAAACCTGAAAACAAGATGAAAAACCTGATAGAAGTTTGAGAATCTTGGTGGGATCGGAGACATTTGCAGGGCACCTGATGACCTCACAGCGTGTAGAGGGAGGAAAACTCCAAACTCAGATGAATGAGCCAAAAGTCCCCAGAGGAAACCACATGATTGGTGCTGGGTTGGTCCTGGGGCCATACTGGGCGGTGCTGGGTTGGTTTTTGGGTCGGTGCTGGGTTGGTTTTTGGGTCGGTGCTGGGTTGGTTTTTGGGTCGGTGCTGGGTTGGTTTTTGGGTCGGTGCTGGGTTGGTTCTAAGTCAGTGCTGGGTCGCTGTTGGTGCTTGGTTGGTGCTGGGTCGGTGTTGGTGTTGACTCGGTGCTGAGTCGGCACTGGCTCGGTGCTGGTGCTGACTCGGTGCTGGCTCGGTGCTGGCTCGGTGCTGGTGCTGGGTCGGTGCTGGCTCGGTGCTGGCTCGGTGCTGGCTCGGTGCTGGTGCTGGGTCGGTGCTGGTGCTGGGTCGGTGCTGGGTCGGTGCTGGCTCGGTGCTGGTGCTGGCTCGGTGCTGGGTCGGTGCTGGCTTGGTGCTGGCTCGGTGCTGGGTCGGTGCTGGTGCTGGGTCGGTGCTGGCTCAGTGCTGGTGCTGGCTCGGTGCTGGTGCTGGCTCGGTGTTGGTGCTGGCTCGGTGCTGGGTCGGTGCTGGCTTGGTGCTGGCTCGGTGCTGGTGCTGGCTCGGTGCTAGTGCTGGCTCGGTGCTGGTGCTGGCTCAGTGCTGGGTCGGTGCTGGGTCGGTGCTGGTGCTGGCTCGGTGCTGGTGCTGGCTCGGTGTTGGTGCTGGCTCAGTGCTGGGTCGGTGCTGGCTTGGTGCTGGTGCTGGCTCGGTGCTGGGTCGGTGCTGGTGCTGGCTCAGTGCTGGCTCGGTGCTGGCTTGGTGCTGGTGCTGGCTCGGTGCTAGTGTTGGCTCGGTGCTGGTGCTGGGTCGGTGATGGTGCTGGCTCGGTGCTGGGTCGGTGCTGGCTCGGTGCTGGCTCGGTGCTGGTGCTGGCTCGGTGCTAGTGTTGGCTCGGTGCTGGTGCTGGGTCGGTGCTGGTGCTGGGTCGGTGCTGGCTCGGTGCTGGTGCTGGCTCGGTGTTGGTGCTGGCTTGGTGCTGGGTCGGTGCTGGGTCGGTGCTGGCTCGGTGCTGGTGCTGGCTCGGTGCTGGTGCTGGCTCGGTGTTGGTGCTGGCTCGGTGCTGGCTCGGTGCTGGCTCGGTGCTGGTGCTGGCTCGGTGTTGGTGCTGGCTCGGTGCTGGGTCGGTGTTGGTGCTGGCTCGGTGCTGGGTCGGTGCTGGGTCGGTGCTGGCTCGGTGCTGGTGCTGGCTCGGTGCTGGTGCTGGGTCGGTGCTGGCTCGGTGCTGGTGCTGGCTCGGTGCTGGTGCTGGCTCGGTGCTGGGTCGGTGCTGGTGCTGGGTCGGTGCTGGGTCGGTGCTGGCTCGTGCTGGTGCTGGCTCGGTGCTGGTGCTGGGTCGGTGCTGGCTCGGTGCTGGCTCGGTGCTGGTGCTGGCTCGGTGCTGGTGCTGGGTCGGTGCTGGCTCGGTGCTGGGTCGGTGCTGGTGCTGGCTCAGTGCTGGTGCTGGCTCGGTGTTGGTGCTGGCTCGGTGCTGGGTCGGTGCTGGCTTGGTGCTGGCTCGGTGCTAGTGCTGGCTCGGTGCTGGTGCTGGCTCTGTGCTGGCTCAGTGCTGGGTCGGTGCTGGTGCTGGGTCGGTGCTGGCTCGGTGCTGGCTCGGTGCTGGTGCTGGCTCGGTGTTGGTGCTGGCTCGGTGCTGGGTCGGTGCTGGCTCGGTGCTGGTGCTGGCTCGGTGCTGGTGCTGGCTTGGTGTTGGTGCTGGCTTGGTGCTGGGTCGGTGCTGGCTCGGTGCTAGTGTTGGCTCGGTGCTGGTGCTGGCTCGGTGCTGGGTCGGTGCTGGTGCTGGGTCGGTGCTGGGTCGGTGCTGGCTCGGTGCTGGTGCTGGCTCGGTGCTGGCTCGGTGCTGGTGCTGGCTCGGTGTTGGTGCTGGCTCGGTGTTGGTGCTGGTTCGGTGCTGGCTCGGTGCTGGCTCGGTGCTGGTGCTGGCTCGGTGCTGGTGCTGGCTTGGTGCTGGGTCGGTGCTGGTGCTGGCTCGGTGCTGGGTCGGTGCTGGTGCTGGCTCGGTGCTGGTGCTGGCTCCGTGCTGGTGCTGGCTCGGTGTTGGTGCTGGCTCCGTGCTGGGTCGGTGCTGGCTCGGTGCTGGTGCTGGCTCGGTGTTGGTGCTGGGTCGGTGCTGGCTCGGTGCTGGCTCGGTGCTGGTGCTGGCTCAGTGCTGGGTCGGTGCTGGTGCTGGCTCGGTGCTGGTGCTGGCTCGGTGTTGGTGCTGGCTCGGTGCTGGCTCGGTGTTGGTGCTGGCTCCGTGCTGGGTCGGTGCTGGCTCGGTGCTGGCTCGGTGCTGGCTCGGTGCTGGTGCTGGCTCGGTGCTGGTGCTGGCTCGGTGCTGGGTTGGTGTTGGTGCTGGCTCGGTGCTGGGTCGGTGCTGGCTCGGTGCTGGCTCGGTGCTGGCTCGGTGCTGGTGCTGGCTTGGTGTTGGTGCTGGCTCGGTGCTGGGTCGGTGCTGGCTCGGTGCTGGGTCGGTGCTGGTGCTGGCTCGGTGCTGGTGCTGGCTCGGTGCTGGCTCGGTGCTGGTGCTGGCTCGGTGCTGGGTTGGTGTTGGTGCTGGCTCGGTGCTGGGTCGGTGCTGGCTTGGTGCTGGCTCGGTGCTAGTGCTGGCTCGGTGCTGGTGCTGGCTCTGTGCTGGCTCAGTGCTGGGTCGGTGCTGGTGCTGGGTCGGTGCTGGCTCGGTGCTGGTGCTGGCTCGGTGCTGGCTCGGTGCTGGTGCTGGCTCGGTGCTGGTGCTGGCTCGGTGCTGGTGCTGGGTCGGTGCTGGCTCGGTGCTGGTGCTGGCTCGGTGCTGGCTCGGTGCTGGTGCTGGCTCGGTGCTGGCTCGGTGCTGGTGCTGGCTCGGTGCTGGTGCTGGCTCGGTGCTGGCTCGGTGCTGGTGCTGGCTCGGTGCTGGCTCGGTGCTGGTGCTGGCTCGGTGCTGGTGCTGGCTCCGTGCTGGTGCTGGCTCGGTGTTGGTGCTGGCTCGGTGCTGGGTCGGTGCTGGCTCGGTGCTGGTGCTGGCTCGGTGCTAGTGTTGGCTCGGTGCTGGTGCTGGGTCGGTGCTGGTGCTGGGTCGGTGCTGGCTCGGTGCTGGTGCTGGCTCGGTGCTGGCTCGGTGCTGGTGCTGGCTCGGTGTTGGTGCTGGCTCGGTGCTGGCTCGGTGCTGGTGCTGGGTCGGTGCTGGCTCGGTGCTGGTGCTGGCTCGGTGCTGGTGCTGGCTTGGTGCTGGCTCGGTGCTGGTGCTGGCTTGGTGCTGGTGCTGGCTCGGTGCTGGCTCGGTGCTGGTGCTGGGTCGGTGCTGGTGCTGGCTTGGTGCTGGTGCTGGCTCGGTGCTGGCTCGGTGCTGGTGCTGGGTCGGTGCTGGCTCGGTGCTGGTGCTGGCTCGGTGCTGGCTCGGTGCTGGTGCTGGCTCGGTGCTGGCTCGGTGCTGGTGCTGGCTCGGTGCTGGTGCTGGCTCGGTGCTGGGTCGCGGGCGTTAAACATGTGCGCAGCATGTCCTGCTCACATGCTTCATTAGCCGCCCGGTGTCTGTGCGAGCTGCGCTTTACGACTCTGAGGTCTTTGGAGTTTCCTGGAGCGTGCGGACGCTTCCTGTAATATTCCCTGAGCTGCCGACGGAAAAACTCCGCCGCTGCCAGTGTTTTGTTTTCTTTATTTCTGTTTGTTTAATGGCTCCTGAGCCTAATTCCTTTGGCTTTAAACCACGAAGAGAATGCAGCGTTCACCGGGACGAGAAACAAAACAGCAATCCACAGCTCCAAACAGGGCCGGGACTAAACCAGGACTGAACCAGGACTGAACCAGGACTGAACCAGGACTAAACCAGGACTAAACCAGGACTGAACCAGGACTGAACCAGGACTGAACCAGGACTAAACCAGGACTAAACCAGGACTGAACCAGGACTGAACCAGGACTGAACCAGGACTAAACCAGGACTGAACCAGGACTGAACCAGGACTAAACCAGGACTAAACCAGGACTGAACCAGGATTGAACCAGGACTGAACCAGGACTGAACCAGGACTAAACCAGGACTGAACCAGGACTGAACCAGGACTGAACCAGGACTACACCAGGACTGAACCAGGACTGAACCAGGACTAAACCAGGACTGAACCAGGACTAAACCAGAACTGAACCAGGACTGAACCAGGACTGAACCAGGACTAAACCAGGACTGAACCAGGACTGAACCAGGACTGAACCAGGACTAAACCAGGACTGAACCAGGACTGAACCAGGACTGAATCAGGACTGAACCAGGACAGAACCAGGACTGAACCAGGATTGAAACAGGACTAAACCAGGACTAAACCAGGACTAAACCAGGACTGAACCAGGACTAAAGCAGGACTGAACCAGGACTGAACCAGGACTGAACCAGGACTGAACCAGGACTAAACCAAGTCTAAACCAGGTCTAAACCGGGACTATACCAGAACTAAACCAGAACTAAACCAGGACTAAACCAGGACTTCAACACTGCCAAAACTGTGTCCAAAATGTCAGATCTAAACACTTAAATCTATCAGAAATGAGTTAAAAGTAGTGAAATGTTCTGTCCCTGCAGCATTTCCTCTACAAACAAGAAAATCTGTAAAATCTTCCTTTTGTGAACTGAGTTGAGCTGGTCCAATGTCACACAAAACTCTCGGGAGCTTTAGGTCCTGTTCTAATCCTCAAAAACAGACCTGGACTTTATTATTATGAGTCTGTCCACGTCTCCAAAGCTCAGAATGCTCTGGTCCACCTTGTGATGTCATGAAGTGGCAGTTTTTAAAATGAACAGCTCCTCAGAAACAGGCCTGGAGCTGTGGTTTGTTTGATTCACATGTTTGAGTAACTCTGGTTTAGTCCTGATTTAGTCCTGGTTTAGTCCTGGTCTAGTCTTGGTTTAGTCCTGATTTAGTCCTGGTTTAGTCCTGGTTTAGTCTGGGTTTAGTCCAAGTCTAGTCCTGGTTTAGTCCTGGTTCAGTCCAAGTCTAGTTCTGGTTCACTCCTGGTTTAGTCTTGGTCTAGTTCTGGGTTAGTCCTGGTCTAGTCCTGGTCTAATTTTGGTTCAGTCCTGGTTTAGTTCAGATCTAGTTCTGGTTCAGTTCAAGTCTAGTCCTTGTCTTGTCCTGGTTCAGTCCTGGTCTAGTCCTGGTCTAGTCCTGGTCTAGTCCTGGTTTAGTCCTGGGCTAGTCCTGGTTTAGTCCTGGGCTAGTCCTAGTCTAGTCCTGTTTAGTTGTGATCTAGTTCTGGTTTAGTCCTGGGCTAGTCCTGGTCTAATTCTGGTTTAGTCCTGGTCTTGTCCTGGTTTAGTCCTGGTCTAGTCCTTGTGTAGTTCTGGTTCAGTCCTAATTTTGTCCCGGTTGAGTCCTGGTCTAATCTTGGTCTAGTTCTGGTTTAGTTCTGGTTTTGTATTGGCCTAGTCTTATTTTAGTCATAGTTTAGACTTGGTTTAGTCCTGGCTTAGACCTGGTCTAGACCTTTATTATTCGTCTGTCCACATCTCCAAAGCTCCAAACGCTCTGTCCCACCTTGTGATGTCATGAAGTGGTAGTTTTCAGGTTCACAGCTTCTTTTCCCTTTAGTTCAATCGAAATAAATGGCAACTCCAGGACTGAAACTATCCAAATGAAGCTGTGTGGAGTTTAAAAACACAGTGTTACCACATGATGACATCACCAGGTGGAACAGCGTTTTCAGTGTTAAACATGTGAATGAAACAAAACACGACTCTGGGTCTGTTCGTGACGAGGAAACTCCAAACTTCAGATCCACAAATGTTTCTCCTTCTCTTTCTTTGTTTGGAACAGCGTCACAAACTCGTCATGTTGTGTTTTGTCGTTTTGTCGTGTTTTGTCGTGTTTTGTCGTGTTTTGTCGTGTTTTGTCGTGTTTTGGTGTGTTTTGTCGTGTTTTGTCGTGTTTTGTCGTGTTTTGTCGTGTTTTGTCGTGTTTTGTCGTGTTTTGTCGTGTTTTGGTGTGTTTTGGTGTGTTTTGGTGTGTTTTGTCGTGTTTTGTCGTGTTTTGTCGTGTTTTGTCGTGTTTTGTCGTGTTTTGGTGTGTTTTGGTGTGTTTTGTCGTGTTTTGTCGTGTTTTGGTGTGTTTTGTCGTGTTTTGTCGTGTTTTGTCGTGTTTTGGTGTGTTTTGTCGTGTTTTGTCGTGTTTTGTCGTGTTTTGGTGTGTTTTGTTGTGTTTTGTCGTGTTTTGTCGTGTTTTGTCGTGTTTTGTCGTGTTTTGTCGTGTTTTGTCGTGTTTTGTCGTGTTTTGTCGTGTTTTGGTGTGTTTTGTCGTGTTTTGTCGTGTTTTGTCGTGTTTTGGTGTGTTTTGTTGTGTTTTGTCGTGTTTTGTCGTGTTTTGTCGTGTTTTGTCGTGTTTTGTCGTGTTTTGGTGTGTTTTGGTGTGTTTTGTCGTGTTTTGTCGTGTTTTGTCGTGTTTTGTCGTGTTTTGTCGTGTTTTGTCGTGTTTTGGTGTGTTTTGTCGTGTTTTGTCGTGTTTTGTCGTGTTTTGTCGTGTTTTGTCGTGTTTTGTCGTGTTTTGTCGTGTTTTGTCGTGTTTTGTCGTGTTTTGGTGTGTTTTGTTGTGTTTTGTCGTGTTTTGTCGTGTTTTGTCGTGTTTTGTCGTGTTTTGTCGTGTTTTGTCGTGTTTTGGTGTGTTTTGGTGTGTTTTGTTGTGTTTTGTCGTGTTTTGTCGTGTTTTGTCGTGTTTTGTCGTGTTTTGTCGTGTTTTGTCGTGTTTTGTCGTGTTTTGTCGTGTTTTGTCGTGTTTTGTCGTGTTTTGTCGTGTTTTGTCGTGTTTTGTCGTGTTTTGGTGTGTTTTGTCGTGTTTTGTCGTGTTTTGGTGTGTTTTGTCGTGTTTTGTCGTGTTTTGTCGTGTTTTGTCGTGTTTTGTCGTGTTTTGGTGTGTTTTGTCGTGTTTTGTCGTGTTTTGTCGTGTTGTCGTGTTTTGGTGTGTTTTGTCGTGTTTTGTCGTGTTTTGTCGTGTTTTGTCGTGTTTTGGTGTGTTTTGTCGTGTTTTGTCGTGTTTTGTCGTGTTTTGTCGTGTTTTGTCGTGTTTTGTCGTGTTTTGTCGTGTTTTGTCGTGTTTTGTCGTGTTTTGTCGTGTTTTGTCGTGTTTTGGTGTGTTTTGTTGTGTTTTGTCGTGTTTTGGTGTGTTTTGTCGTGTTTTGTCGTGTTTTGGTGTGTTTTGTCGTGTTTTGTCGTGTTTTGGTGTGTTTTGTCGTGTTTTGTCGTGTTTTGTCGTGTTTTGGTGTGTTTTGGTGTGTTTTGTTGTGTTTTGTCGTGTTTTGTCGTGTTTTGGTGTGTTTTGTCGTGTTTTGGTGTGTTTTGTCGTGTTTTGTCGTGTTTTGTCGTGTTTTGTCGTGTTTTGTCGTGTTTTGTTGTGTTTTGTCGTGTTTTGTCGTGTTTTGTCGTGTTTTGTCGTGTTTTGTCGTGTTTTGTCGTGTTTTGTCGTGTTTTGTCGTGTTTTGGTGTGTTTTGTCGTGTTTTGTCGTGTTTTGTCGTGTTTTGTCGTGTTTTGTTGTGTTTTGTTGTGTTTTGTCGTGTTTTGTCGTGTTTTGTCGTGTTTTGTCGTGTTTTGTCGTGTTTTGGTGTGTTTTGTTGTGTTTTGTCGTGTTTTGTCGTGTTTTGTCGTGTTTTGTCGTGTTTTGTCGTGTTTTGTCGTGTTTTGTCGTGTTTTGTCGTGTTTTGTCGTGTTTTGGTGTGTTTTGTCGTGTTTTGTCGTGTTTTGTCGTGTTTTGTCGTGTTTTGTCGTGTTTTGTTGTGTTTTGTCGTGTTTTGTCGTGTTTTGTCGTGTTTTGTCGTGTTTTGTTGTGTTTTGTTGTGTTTTGTCGTGTTTTGTCGTGTTTTGTCGTGTTTTGTTGTGTTTTGTCGTGTTTTGTCGTGTTTTGTCGTGTTTTGTCGTGTTTTGGTGTGTTTTGTCGTGTTTTGTCGTGTTTTGTCGTGTTTTGTCGTGTTTTGTCGTGTTTTGTTGTGTTTTGTCGTGTTTTGTTGTGTTTTGTCGTGTTTTGTCGTGTTTTGTCGTGTTTTGGTGTGTTTTGTCGTGTTTTGTCGTGTTTTGTCGTGTTTTGTCGTGTTTTGTCGTGTTTTGTCGTGTTTTGTCGTGTTTTGTTGTGTTTTGTCGTGTTTTGTCGTGTTTTGTCGTGTTTTGGTGTGTTTTGTCGTGTTTTGGTGTGTTTTGTCGTGTTTTGTCGTGTTTTGTCGTGTTTTGGTGTGTTTTGGTGTGTTTTGTTGTGTTTTGTCGTGTTTTGTCGTGTTTTGGTGTGTTTTGTCGTGTTTTGGTGTGTTTTGTCGTGTTTTGTCGTGTTTTGTCGTGTTTTGTTGTGTTTTGTCGTGTTTTGTTGTGTTTTGTCGTGTTTTGTCGTGTTTTGTCGTGTTTTGGTGTGTTTTGTCGTGTTTTGGTGTGTTTTGTCGTGTTTTGTCGTGTTTTCTCGTGTTTTGGTGTGTTTTGGTGTGTTTTGTTGTGTTTTGTCGTGTTTTGTCGTGTTTTGTCGTGTTTTGGTGTGTTTTGTCGTGTTTTGGTGTGTTTTGTCGTGTTTTGTCGTGTTTTGTCGTGTTTTGGTGTGTTTTGGTGTGTTTTGTCGTGTTTTGGTGTGTTTTGTCGTGTTTTGTCGTGTTTTGTCGTGTTTTGGTGTGTTTTGGTGTGTTTTGTTGTGTTTTGTCGTGTTTTGTCGTGTTTTGTCGTGTTTTGTTGTGTTTTGTCGTGTTTTGTCGTGTTTTGTCGTGTTTTGTCGTGTTTTGGTGTGTTTTGTCGTGTTTTGTCGTGTTTTGTCGTGTTTTGTCGTGTTTTGTCGTGTTTTGTCGTGTTTTGTCGTGTTTTGGTGTGTTTTGTCGTGTTTTGGTGTGTTTTGTTGTGTTTTGTCGTGTTTTGTCGTGTTTTGTCGTGTTTTGTCGTGTTTTGTCGTGTTTTGTCGTGTTTTGGTGTGTTTTGGTGTGTTTTGTCATGTTTTGTCGTGTTTTGTCGTGTTTTGTCGTGTTTTGTCGTGTTTTGTCGTGTTTTGGTGTGTTTTGGTGTGTTTTGTCATGTTTTGTCATGTTTTGTCGTGTTTTGGTGTGTTTTGTTGTGTTTTGGTGTGTTTTGGTGTGTTTTGTCGTGTTTTGTCGTGTTTTGTCGTGTTTTGTCGTGTTTTGTCGTGTTTTGTCGTGTTTTGGTGTGTTTTGTCGTGTTTTGTCGTGTTTTGTCGTGTTTTGTCGTGTTTTGGTGTGTTTTGGTGTGTTTTGTCATGTTTTGTCGTGTTTTGGTGTGTTTTGCTGTGTTTTGTTGTGTTTTGTTGTGATCTGACATCGCTTCAGTGTGATTTCATAAAGTGATAATAGTTTTCATTTCCTCTTTGTGCCGAACCTCTGATCTGGATCTGTAAAGTCTCACCGCACAGACTGACTCCATAAGGCTCTCATCTCAGTGTTTTTGAGAGCGTTGAGAACAAAGAAAACTTTATTCATCCCAGAGAGCCATTTCACACAAGTGAAACTCAGCAGAACATTATACATATTACAGAGCAAAACACCACTCTCAGATATAAGGAAATTACCATATTTTTAACAATATAACTTGCACTTTTTTCATGGATTGTTTGGTCCTGTAACTTATCCTTAGGTGTGACTTATATATGAAATAAATAATTTCACATCTAAACAAGAAATGGCCCAAACTGGAAAATGTAAACATGGGCGAGGTACAAACCTGAGGCTGAATATATTAAAGTCTTTTATTGCATCAAAGGAGCCAACACGTTTCCACCAGAGATATAATCCCACATGTTGGTTATTTTCACCCTGAGGCCTCGAGGGGGCGCTCTCTGTCCCAGTATCTGCTGCGCCTCAGGCTCTTCCTCCTGCTCCACTGTCACTTCACCTGCAGCAGCTCAGACCTGTTTGCTCAGGTAAATCCAGGTGGAAACTTTTGTCCAGTGAATAATCCTGAATCTGGTCCTTTAGGCACAGAAGCATCAGCACCAGCTGGTTTTATCACTGTATGAAAATGAGACATGAGTAGAGCTGGGCGCTATGACCAAAAATTGATATCACGGTATTTTTTTAAATTATCACGGTATCACGGTATTTAACGGTATTTTTGTCTTTGGCTAAGTGGAGTGTGATAGAGTTGGTAATATCATTCCAACGTTTGCTTTTCTTGTCATAGACGGTCCCTTTAGACGGAGTGCACTTCCGCTCTACGCTCACTCGCCCGGGCACGGCTCCGCGCACTCCCGCTCTCCGACAAAGGGAGCCGTGTCACAAAACACTACACAGACGGTCCCTTTAGCAAACGCGCCCACCAGGGACGTCTGTGTAGTGTTTTGTGCTGCAGTGCCAACGTTACGCAGAGATTGGGGAGAAGATGCAGATTTTACTTTCACGCAATCTTCGTATTCCAGGATATGATTGTGGCGGAGGTGGTGAAGCAAGTTGCTTGTGTTGCCTCCTGCAGCTAAAACATGAGCTCGACAACACTTACAGATGATGCGTGTTTGATCCGCGTCAGATTTTTTAAAACCGAAGTATTTCCAAACAACAGACACGGCTCCTTTTTCGGAATGAGTTCTGTGTCTGTGTCATTTTCTTCGTCCATGCTCACCGCTCAACTCGCTATCCTTACCACCCTAGGCTCTCCTGCAGAGTTGGCTTGTTTGGTGTAACACTGAAAAACAGCCCCCGCTCAATCTACACAGCGACGTTCCGCCGCTCTGTGTTGCCGACATATGCGCGCACACACGGTATGGCGGTAAATAAAAAATTCATATCATAAAAATAAAAATTACCGGTATACCGGTTCAAACGGTTTACCGCCCAGCCCTAGACATGAGGATTTAAGTTTAGTTTCTGTAAAACTAAACAAATGTGCCAAAGCTGCAGTAAACACATTATTACTCAGTGTTAATACTGAACAGAGGAAGAGAGGAACAAACGAGCAGCAGAAAGAAAGTTTGGAGTGAGAGAAACTTGTGTTTGATGGAGAAAAGTGGAGGAAACTCAAACTGAAATGAAGAAAACACAAAAGTTCATCGCGGTTAAAAGCTGATTTATCTGGAGTTGGTGGAGTTACTCAGAAGTGACACTGAGGATGAAGAATTCAGTGGATTTAGTGATTTGGAGCGAGATGGAGAGTTCGGTAAACTTGTTCTGTTGTTTCTGCTCTAGTTTTGTGAAGAACTGTTCATATGTGACGTGAACACACCCGACACATGTTCAGCCTGTTCTTCTCTGTTCTGGTGTTAAAAATGCGACTTATCGTCCAGTGCGACTTGTATATGTTTTTTTCTTCTTTGTGCATTTTTTGGGTGGTGCGACTTATAGTCCGGAAAATACGGTAATAATTTTAGAAATATACTCGCACTAATTAAACTGTCACAGCACAAAACAGCACAAACCAAATACAAACGTTTTCTATCATTTTCTGATGTTTTGAAGCAATTATCATTTTGAGGGGCTGGATGATGTCATCAAAAATAAAACTGTGAATATCTTAAAAACTAGAATCACACAAACCAAACTTTTTGAAGAACAAACGAAGCACAAACGATTGACACATTTTGGGCGTTTGAATCTTGTAATTCTGCTTATAAAGTTGTTTTCTAACGTTTCCAGACACTAATGAGTGAACCAGGCAGAGCGTTTGGTTTGTTAGACTCGTGGCTGTTGTCAGATGGGTTAAAGTGGAGTTAAGCTTCTTCAGTCTGAAGCAAATTGGTGTTTTACGTGGAAGTTCAGAACTTGCCCCCATCACTGCACGAGTTTGTTGCCTTGACAGACTCACTGCCACAGTGAGATCTCCACCGAGGAAACACTGATCTGTGCCGTTTTTTTGGCTTCTGACAGAATTCCACCTCCTCTAGAAACGGACTTGAGCTTCAGACGTGCCGGAGTTCCACTTTAAGTGCGCCTTATGGTTAAGTGAGTGTAGTTTTTGTGCAGGTTTGCGTTTGATGGGACCAACTTCTTGCAGGTGCTGACGTCTTTGGTCTGAATAAAGTTTGATTTTTATCTTTTTTTTTTTCCTCAGATATCGACGAGTGTTTGGAGATTAACGGCGGCTGTGACCACTTCTGCCGGAACACGGTCGGCTCCTTCGAGTGCAGCTGCCAGAAGGGACACAAGCTCCTGACGGACGAGCGCACCTGCCAAGGTCAGTGAACACACCTGCCGAGGTCAGTGAACGCACCTGCCGAGGTCAGTGAACGCACCTGTCGAGGTCAGTGAACGCACCTGCCGAGGTCAGTGAACGCACCTGCCGAGGTCAGTGAACGCACCTGTCGAGGTCAGTGAACGCACCTGCCGAGGTCAGTGAACGCACCTGTCGAGGTCAGTGAACGCACCTGTCGAGGTCAGTGAACGCACCTGTCGAGGTCAGTGAACACACCTGCCGAGGTCAGTGAACGCACCTGTCGAGGTCAGTGAACGCACCTATCGAGGTCAGTGAACGCACCTGCCGAGGTCAGTGAACGCACCTGTCGAGGTCAGTGAACGCACCTATCGAGGTCAGTGAACGCACCTATCGAGGTCAGTGAACGCACCTGTCGAGAGAGACGGGTCTGTGAGTTTACTGTGACCGTCAGGTTTCAGATGTGTTGACCTGGTTTCTGGTTCATGTCTCTGTAATTCCTGGAACTCTGCACAAGAAACAAAAAAGTTCAGCCTCTTTTCTGTCAGGAGAAATAAACTAAAGTGAATTTATTGTTTTTTCACCATAATTTCAGATCAAAATTTCGTTTGCAGTCCTCGTTTTGATGAGTTCTGCGATCGTTTATCTGCAATCATGAACCAATCAAAATTGGAATTTTAATGGACACAATCTGCAAATCACCAAGAAGTTTTTAAATGTTTTTATTGTTTTTTAATTGAATCGCGTTGTGTAACTTTTCTGGTGGAGGATACGTCTAATTTCTCAATGGAGAACCTTTCTATCTCCACCGGGACCAAACCAGACCGAGTTCCAGGTCACAAAATTCACGGTTCGGTTCGTGTTGCGGTTTAAGGGTCACGTTTTTTGTTTCTGCAGGGTTCTTGTTTTATTTTGTTATTTATAAAAAATAAAATAAAGTAAAACAACTCACTGTCAGTACAAACATAAAGGCGCAGCCCAGTAAAAGTCTGTAATATGTGATGGGTTTTTACTCAAAATGATGCAGAAATATCAATCAGTCAATCGCAGTCTGCGCGGAATGATTTAGTCCTTGTTTAGTCCCGGTTAAATCCTGTTTTAGACCTGATTTTAGTCCTGGTTTAGTCCTGGTTTAGACCTGGATTTAGTTCTGGTTTAGTCCTGGTTTAGTCCTGGTTTAGTACTGGTTTAGTACTGGTTTAGACCTGGATTTAGTTCTGGTTTAGTCCTGGTTTAGTACTGGTTTAGTACTGGTTTAGACCTGGATTTAGTTCTGGTTTAGTCCTGGTTTAGTACTGGTTTAGACCTGGTTTAGTGCTGGTTTTAGTTCTGGTTTAGTGCTGGTTTAGTCCTGGTTTAGTCCTGGTTTAGTCCTGGTTTAGTACTGGTTTAGACCTGGTTTAGTGCTGGTTTTAGTTCTGGTTTAGTCCTGGTTCAGTCCTGGTTTAAACCTGGATTTAGTTCTGGTTTTAGTCCTGGTTTAGTACTGGTTTAGACCTGGTTTAGTGCTGGTTTTAGTTCTGGTTTAGTGCTGGTTTAGTCCTGGTTTAGTCCTGGTTTAGTTCTGGTTTTAGTTCTGGTTTAGTGCTGGTTTAGTCCTGGTTTAGTCCTGGTTTAGTACTGGTTTTAGTCCTGGTTTAGGGCTGGTTTTAGTCCTGGTTTAGTGCTGGTTTTAGTCCTGGTTTAGTGCTGGTTTTATTCCTTTACTCGGATATTGTTACACCCTTACATTATTATTATTATGCACCTATTCGATATTTCAATATTTTGCACAGCCCAAATTAGTTCTCAGTAGGTCTTTGCCTGCACCTGTCATCTGCCTCTGCTCTGCGCACCTGCCTCTGCTCTGCGCACCTGCCTCTGCTCTGTGCACCTGCCTCTGCTCTGCGCACCTGCCTCTGCTCTGTGCACCTGTCTGTGACCTTCAGATCTCGGCGCGTCTGGAGTTCGGCCAAAGTTCTGGTACGACGCTGCGAAGAGACACAAATACACTGCAAATTAACTGCTGGTCCAAAATTTAAGATCTAAACACTTAAATTGATCAGAAAACGAGTTAAACACAGTGAAGTGATCTGTTCATGCAGTGAGTTCATTTTACTGGACGAGTTCTCTTCAAACAAACGACCTCTAGACGAGAATGAAGCGTCAAAGAATGACTTAAATCCGCCACACGACAGGAGAGTTTGCCCGATTTTGGCTGCGATTTCTTCTCCCCGAGTTCAGGAGGCGTGACCCGACTTTGTGTCTCCGTGTGCGATTCTGAAGCCGCCGCTCCTCGTGTGCGGAGTCAGTGTCAGATCAGAACCACCGAACATCAACAACGCGACGGAAACAGACGATAAAACAGAGCGTCAGGGGCAGAGGAGCGACGGACACAGAGACGCAACAAACAAACTCAGGACAGAGCGAAAATAAAGACTTTATTCCTCACCTGATGTAAAGTGGAACATTTAAAGTGCAGCGTCTCATCCACATTATCCAGAGAAATTGTCCTCCGCAAATAATGACAAAACCACAAAAACCGCTCTGTGAATCCAGTTTGAAGCGTTCTATAAAAGTAAAAAGGCGAAAGTTGTTCCTCGTGTGTTTGTTTACGTCCACAGAGCGAAAAGCTGCAGATCAGCGACAGTGACTCTACTTCCTGTGGACTTTATCTCCTCTTTTCTGCTTTAAAAATCCTGTATCTGAAGAATCGCTCCACATTTCACACATAATAATCCCACAGTTTGACTTGTGTCTAAAGTGGGAAGTGCAGAGTCTGATCTTTGAACACTTCAGAGCCTCAGAGCGAGTGGTTTTACTGTAGACAGGAAACAGCTGATCTGCGCTCACAGCTTTATATCCAGATCCCGCTGCATCTGGGAGAGCAGGGATTTTTAGTCTCATAAGTTTCTCCTCGTGTCCGTGGTGTTTGCGCTTTTTGTTGCACGTTTAAAAATCATTTGTCGCGGCCTTAACCTGACAGAAGTTTGAAAATCTTGGTCAGATCAGAGGCAGGTGCGGCGCTGTGAGGAGAGACGGAGGAAAAGGGAAACTGAAAGTCACTCGTTTGGCAAAAAACAGAAGGAGGTCACGTATGAACACTTATAAACGAGAACTGGACGGATTTTAAAAAGTTCTTTTCTGATTGTTCTGATGTCGTTTCCTCATCACAAACGGACCTGGTGTTCTGTTTCACGCACAAACCTGCACATTTAGGCTGAGTTCTGCTCTCAAATGAAGCAGGAAAGGCACACCAAAGTTCCTGTAGAGCTGCAAACGCAAGGAACGGCCAATGTCCAAAAGCTTTTTTTATGTTTAACCTCTTCAGACCCTGTGGCCTCATACGAGGACATTACATTTTTGCCTCTTAGCACCATGATTTTCAATTATTTTAAACTTTCACCTGTAATCAACTAAAAACCTCTACAGCAGCTCCCGAAAGTAAAAAAAAACTGCATGGTAAAGTTTAGATGCAAAATTTATGAATAAAACCAATGTATTTATGTACAATAATGTCTCTTCATGTATCTTAATGTTTCTTCATTTGGCATTAAAATCTGACCCATTTTATTGCCCACAGCAGACGAGAGCATCAGTAAATGTCATGTCCTCGTCTGAAGACATTGGGACTGTGTTATATTATTGATTGTACCTGTTGTTAGGTAAACTTGGGAATATTTAGATGAGTTTACAGTTATAAATCGCTGGACGTTTCTGCTGCTATAGGGAAACTGCTGCCTGTCTCCACTTTTTGCACCTCTACTTTTTTTTTGTAACAATTGAAAACCATAAAAAATTAAAACTGTGGACCACATTTTCAGGCCTTTTTGTGTGTTTTTAACCTCACTCACTGAACCCCAACCCGCTCACGGTCGACCTACGTCACATTTGGCAGGTTTAGGGCTTGAAATAAACAGCTAATTGCTGTTTTTTTTTTGTAATTTATTTATACATTTTAATGTTTTTACATTTTTTAACCAATGGTGTCATACAGAAGACTTACTTATAGGTCCTACTTATCCCAAATAGCAAGAAGAAATGAAAAATGCACACCAGACAAAAGCTCGGGTCTCAGGAGGTTAAATTAGGTTTCGGCAAAAAGGGTTTGTCAGATAATTTTTCTTACTCTGGACCACAGTGTATGTGTGTTCTTCTCTCAAACGGAAAGTCATGAAGAAAACAGGAGGAACTCGTTCACTCAGACTGATTCTACAATTAAAATAAAACAATCTGTTTCATGATGGCAGAGATAGAATTGTGCAGTTTGAATGTGAGACGTCTCCAGGACCAGAACGTGAGTGTCGCTCAGTCGTTTCACTGACGCTCGTCGTTGTTTCCTTTAAGTTTTCGTCTTTCTTCCCTCGATCTTTGTGGGTAAATTCTTCCTGAAGAATGATTCTCCTTTGTCGACCTCGTTGGTTGAAGATTTGGTGATGGGGCAGATTTATGAAGCTGCTGGACACATTTACACCACATTTACACATTTACACATTTGCACATTTACACACACATTTACACATTTACACACACATTTACACACACATTTACACATTTACACACACATTTACACACACATTTACACCACATTTACACATTTACACACACATTTACACATTTACACATTTACACACACATTTACACATTTACACATTTACACACACATTTACACACACATTTACACATTTACACACACATTTACACACACATTTACACCACATTTACACATTTACACACACATTTACACACACATTTACACATTTACACACATTTACACACACATTTACACATTTACACATTTACACACATTTACACATTTACACACACATTTACACATTTACACATTTACACACACATTTACACATTTACACACACATTTACACACACATTTACACACACATTTACACATTTACACATTTGCACACACATTTACACACACATTTACACATTTACACACATTTACACACACATTTACACACACATTTACACATTTACACACACATTTACACATTTACACACACATTTACACACATTTACACACACATTTACACATTTACACACACATTTACACACACATTTACACACACATTTACACACACATTTACACATTTACACACACATTTACACACACATTTACACATTTACACACATACTTACACACATTTACACACACATTTACACACACATTTACACTCACATTTACACACACATTTACACACACATTTACACACATACTTACACACACATTTACACACATTTACACACACATTTACACATTTACACACACATTTACACACACATTTACACACATTTACACATTTACACATTTACACACACATTTACACACACATTTACACATTTACACACACATTTACACACACATTTACACACACATTTACACACATTTACACATTTACACACACATTTACACACACATTTACACATTTACACACACATTTACACACACATTTACACACACATTTACACACACATTTACACATTTACACACACATTTACACACATACTTACACATTTACACACACATTTACACACATACTTACACACATTTACACACATACTTACACACATTTACACACATACTTACACACATTTACACACACATTTACACACATACTTACACACATTTACACACATACTTACACACATTTACACACACATTTACACACATACTTACACACATTTACACACATACTTACACACATTTACACACATACTTACACACATTTACACACATACTTACACACATACTTACACACATTTACACACATACTTACACACATACTTACACACATTTACACACATACTTACACACATACTTACACACATTTACACATACTTACACACATACTTACACACATTTACACACACATTTACACACACATTTACACATACTTACACACATACTTACACACATACTTACACATTTACACACATACTTACACACATGCTTACACACATTTACACACACATTTACCACAGAAAACCATTAACCGGAAGTTTCTCAAACCTATAGCGAGACACTTCAGCTGTTGTGAAAAAGTTCTGTAAGTACCAAAAAAGATAGTACGAGACAAGTGTCAAATAAGGCATAATTATATGAATGTAAATGTACAAAATAAAATAGGACAATAATTAATAAATAAAAAATTACAGTTTCAGTCTGGGAATCTCTACTGGACTAAAGGTAAAAGGAGCTGTTCACTTTAAAACTACCACTTCATGACATCACAAGGTGGAACAGGGCGTTTTGAGATGTAGACAGACTAATAGTAGAGATGTCCCGATCAAGATTTTTTGGCTTCTGATCCGATTTTTTTAAGGAGTGTAGTGCTGCCACTAACGACTAATTTTCTAACGATTAATCTCTCGACTAATTTTTCGATTAGTCGACTAATCTAAACGACTAATAAAAAAAAAAGCGGTTCTAACACACACAAGTGTGTGTGTTAGATTTTACCTTGTGTGTGCTGTGCGTGCGAGTTGCAAAGGTTATTGCTGTTATGTCTGTTGTGCTCATTCAACAATGTTGAACAACGATATGCACACACAATTTAACGAGTTTGCACGAGCAGCATATGCAACGGTATTCTCAATACCTCATGCATCGTGGTCGTGGTCGAGAAAGAGAGAGACCAGCCAGCAGAGTGCGCACGGCAAATACTTCCTCAAGTTTGTTTTCTTTGGCGGTGCCATTATTTACCACTGCTGTTAGCCTTTGGTGAAGCCGAGGTTAGCCACCTCGGCGTCAACCCCGGATGTAGCCGCTGTCAGCAGCACCGGTGTCGGCCTCGGGCGCAGTTGCTGCCCGCGGCACCGGTGTCCGCCTCGGGTGTAGCCGCTGTTAGCTGCGCCGGTGTCCGCCTCGGGTGTAGCCGCTGTTAGCTGCGCCGGTGTCCGCCTCGGGTGTAGCCGCTGCCTGCCGCACCGGTGTCGGCCTCGAGTGTAGTACGACTAGTGGTGTGGAGGGGAAATACCTGATCTCAGGCAAGCAAAAGGTCTCTGGACGAGCCGTTTGAGACCAAAAATAAATAAAGGCGAATATTCGACCAAAAAAATTGTAGTCGACTCATTTTCATAATCGATTACGTCGACAACGTCGAATAATCGCGGCAGCACTAAAGGAGTGCTCTTTACAATGTCGATCTGATACCTTTTTTTTACAGGTCCAGAAGCACCGTCTCTGTCGTGTCGTGAAGGAAGTTTGTACCTTAGCTCCAAAAAGTCCAATAGATGATGAAAGCCTTACCGACCTTACCTGCTGTGGCTTTGCCTCTTTGTGCTTGTAAATCTCAAACTCGTCCGGATGATTCTTTTGTGAGTGACGAATCAAATCGGTCGTATTAAAAGGAACTCTGCTGGTTCCTCCAATAGTAAAAAGTCCCACACAGCGACATGGAGGCGTTTTGATTTACGGCTGCAGTAAACCGCGTCGATGCCGCAAAAACATGTGAAACTGGATTGGCCCGATCACGTGACTGAATCCAATACTGTCCGATACTCATAAAAGAGCTGCATCAGGAGCCGATACTGATACTGAATATCGGATTAGGACATTCCTAACCAATAATAAAGAGTCACTCAAACATGTGAATGAAACAAAACACAACTCCAGCTCTGCTTTTGAAGAGAAACATTAAAACATGGGACTGGGAATCATTAAGAAGTTTCCGATACGATGCATACCTCGATACACAGGCCATGATACGATAAATTTTCCGATACAGTGCACTTTTGATTCCATATGATTTGATATAATATATTTCAAATCGATCCGATACAGTTCAGTGTAAAAACAAAGGCTAAATCATGGCTCTGATACTAAAAGTCCTGAGTTTGTGCAAAGTGAATACGACGAACACCCATTTTACTCAAAACGGTGAAAATTTCAACACAACTCACACAAAATAAATGAGTAAAACATACCTAAAATACTCTTGGCGATATATCAATACAGCAGCCCACGATATCAACACTGTATAATCAAATTAAACGATACGATATGTCGATATTTCACTATTTTTGCACAGCCCAGAGTCCATTTTGCGTCACTTCGGCCCTGTAAATAAACTCAGGCCTGTTCCAGTTGTTATGTCCCGGCAGAAAGAGTTAAATTCCCGGCGCTGGTCTCGTCTCTCGTCTCTGTGCTCTGTTTACCCGCTCGCCCTCTGCCTCTGACCACTTCCTCCTCCACAAACTGCATCTCACTATTTTTAGCTGTGACAGAAACCAGCCGCGAGCGGAGACGAAGGGTCCACCGCCCCACCGCCCCACAGCCCCGGGGCTAATGATTTTTAGGGATAAACATTTGTGAGTGTTCAAACAGAGTGGGGTTATGGTGAGGAGACAGGCGCGCTTCCACTGCCGCTTCAACTACAGGGGGTAAAAGAGGGTATCTGACCTCTGTGGGGTGTTAAAGAGGGGTATCTGACCTCTGTGGGGTGTTAAAGAGGGGTATCTGACCTCTGTGGTATGTTAAAGAGGGGTATCTGACCTCTGTGCGGTGTTAAAGAGGGGTATCTGACCTCTGTGGGGTGTTAAAGAGGGTATCTGACCTCTGTGGTGTGTTAAAGAGGGGTATCTGACCTCTGTGGGGTGTTAAAGAGGGGTGTCTGATCTCTGTGGTGTGTTAAAGAGGGGTATCTGACCTCTGTGTGGTGTTAAAGAGGGGTATCTGACCTCTAAGGGGTGTTAAAGAGGGGTATCTGACCTCTGTGGTGTGTTAAAGAGGGGTATCTGACCTCTGTGTGGTGTTAAAGAGGGGTATCTGACCTCTGTGGTGTGTTAAAGAGGGGTATCTGACCTCTGTGGGGTGTTAAAGAGGGTATCTGACCTCTGTGGGGTGTTAAAGAGGGGTATCTGACCTCTGTGGTGTGTTAAAGAGGGGTATCTGACCTCTGTGGGGTGTTAAAGAGGGGTATCTGATCTCTGTGGTGTGTTAAAGAGGGGTATCTGACCTCTGTGCGGTGTTAAAGAGGGGTATCTGACCTCTAAGGGGTGTTAAAGAGGGGTATCTGACCTCTGTGGGATGTTAAAGAGGGGTATCTGACCTCTGTGCGGTGTTAAAGAGGGGTATCTGACCTCTGTGGTGTGTTAAAGAGGGGTATCTGACCTCTGTGCGGTGTTAAAGAGGGGTATCTGACCTCTGTGGTGTGTTAAAGAGGGGTATCTGACCTCTGTGGGGTGTTAAAGAGGGGTATCTGACCTCTGTGGGGTGTTAAAGAGGGGTATCTGACCTCTGTGGGGTGTTAAAGAGGGTATCTGACCTCTGTGGTGTGTTAAAGAGGGGTATCTGACCTCTGTGGGGTGTTAAAGAGGGTATCTGACCTCTGTGCGGTGTTAAAGAGGGGTATCTGACCTCTGTGGGGTGTTAAAGAGGGGTATCTGACCTCTGTGCGGTGTTAAAGAGGGGTATCTGACCTCTGTGGGGTGTTAAAGAGGGTATCTGACCTCTGTGCGGTGTTAAAGAGGGTATCTGACCTCTGTGGGGTGTTAAAGAGGGGTATCTGACCTCTGTGGGGTGTTAAAGAGGGTATCTGACCTCTGTGGGGTGTTAAAGAGGGGTATCTGACCTCTGTGGGGTGTTAAAGAGGGGTATCTGACCTCTGTGGGGTGTTAAAGAGGGGTATCTGACCTCTGTGGGGTGTTAAAGAGGGGTATCTGACCTCTGTGGGGTGTTAAAGAGGGTATCTGACCTCTGTGGGGTGTTAAAGAGGGGTATCTGACCTCTAAGGGGTGTTAAAGAGGGGTATCTGACCTCTGTGGGGTGTTAAAGAGGGGTATCTGACCTCTGTGGGGTGTTAAAGAGGGGTATCTGACCTCTGTGCGGTGTTAAAGAGGGGTATCTGACCTCTGTGCGGTGTTAAAGAGGGGTATCTGACCTCTGTGCGGTGTTAAAGAGGGGTATCTGACCTCTGTGGGGTGTTAAAGAGGGTATCTGACCTCTGTGGGGTGTTAAAGAGGGTATCTGACCTCTGTGGGGTGTTAAAGAGGGGTATCTGACCTCTGTGGGGTGTTAAAGAGGGGTATCTGACCTCTGTGGGGTGTTAAAGAGGGGTATCTGACCTCTGTGGGGTGTTAAAGAGGGGTATCTGACCTCTGTGGGGTGTTAAAGAGGGGTATCTGACCTCTGTGGGGTATTAAAGAGGGGTATCTGACCTCTGGACGGGCTGTAGACCTGATCTGGGACCTTTACACATGACTGTCCTGAGCTCGCCCCTCCACAGATCTGATTGATTCCTTGTTTGACCCTCAGATATCGACGAGTGCTCGTTCGAGAGGACCTGCGACCACACGTGTGTGAACTACCCCGGCAGCTTCCAGTGTCTGTGCGACAAAGGATACATCCTGTACGGACTCACACACTGCGGAGGTGAGACACACACACTCTAACACACACACACACACTAACATACACACACACACTGACATACACACACATACACACACACTCTAACACACACACAAACACACAAACACAAACACACAAACACACACACTCTAACACACACACACTAACACACACACACACACTGACATACACACACATACACACTAACACACACACAAACATACACTAACACACACACATACACACTAACACACACACAAACATACACACTAACACACACACAAACACACAAACACACACACTCAAAGGATACATCCTGTACGGACTCACACACTGCGGAGGTGAGACACACACACACTAACACACACACTCTAACACACAAACACACACTAACATACACACACATACACACTAACACACACACACACACTAACATACACACACATACACACTAACACACACACACATACACACTAACACTCACACTCTAACACACACACTAACATACACACACATACACACTAACACACACACTCAAAGGATACATCCTGTACGGACTCACACACTGCGGAGGTGAGACACACACACACTAACACACACACACACTAACACACACACACACACTGACATACACACACATACACACTAACACACACACAAACACACTAACATACACACACATACACACTAACACACACACTCTAACACACACACACACTAACACACACACACATACACACAAACACACACACAAACACACACACTAACACACACACAAACACACACTCTAACACACACACACACTAACATACACACACATACACACTAACACACACACTCTAACACACACACACACGCTAACATACACACACATACACACTAACACACACACAAACACACACACACGCTAACATACACACACATACACACTAACACACACACTCTAACACACACACACACGCTAACATACACACACATACACACTAACACACACACTCTAACACACAAACACACACTAACATACACACACATACACACTAACACACACACAAACACACACACTATAACACACAAACACACACTAACATAGACACACATACACACTAACACACACACTCTAACACACAAACACACGCACACACACACACACACATACACACACTCACACACAGACACACACACATACACACACACATACACACACACACACACACACACATACACACACTCACACACAGACACACACACATACACACACAGACACACACACACTCAGAGCTGTGTCTGTGAAGAGACGAGCGGAAAAGTGAACAGCCGACACAACATCTGTCTTCATTAGAGGAACGAGAGAAGGAGGAAAGAGGAGAGGGGGAAGAAGAGAGAGGGAAGAGAGAGGAGAGAAAAAGGAGGGAGCGAGAAGGAGGAAAGAGGAGGGGAGAAGTGAGAAAGGAGAGGAATAGTGAAGGAGAGAGGGACGAGAGAAAAATGAAGCAGGAAGGGTGAGAGGGGAGGAAAAGAGAGGGGGAGAGGAAAGAGAAGAGAGTGAAGGAGAGATGGGAACAGAGAGAAAAAGATGAGAGAGGAGGAGAGAGGGAGAGGGGCAAACAGAGAGTGAAGGAGAGAGTGAAGGAGAGATGGGAACAGAGAGAAAAAGATGAGAAGGAGAAAGAGAAGAGGGAAGGAAAAAGAATGGAGGAAAGAATGAATGGAGACAGAGAAGGAGAGGGGGAAAGAGAGAAAAGGATAAGAGAGGAGGAGAGAAAGGGGAGGGATGGTGAGGGATGAGGAGAGACAGAGGAGGGAGAGAAAGAGAGCGACAGGAGAGAAAGAAGGAGAGAGGGGGAAAGAGAGAAAAAGATGAGATAGGAGGGGAGAAAGAGGAGGGAAAGGAAAGAGAGAAGGAGGAAATGAGAAGAGAGAGAAAGAGGAGAAGAGGGAAGGAAAACAAAAGTAGGAAAAAGAATGAAGGAGGGAAGAAGGAAGGGATACAGAGAGGGAGAGAGGGGGAAAGAGAGAAAAAGATAAGAGAGGAGGAGAAAAAGGGGAGGGATGGAGAGGGATGAGGAGAGACAGAGGAGGGAGAGAGAGAGAGTAGAGAAAGAGAAGGAGCGAGGGGAAACAGAAAATGAGGAGAGAGAGGAAGGGGAAGGGAAGGAGAGAAGGAGGAATTAAGAAGAGAGAGAAAGAGAATAGGGAAGGAAAATAAAGGAAGGGAGTGGGAGGAGAGAGAGATGGAGGAAAGAGACAGAGAGAGGGGAGAGCGAGGGAATGCAGGATAGAGGGAGAGAAAGAGAGAGAGAAAGGGAGAAAAGGAAGGAGCCAAAGAGAAAGAAAGAAAGAAAGAACGGAGAGCTGATGGAGGGAGTAGAGTGAGAGGCAGAAAAAGGAGGAAGGGAGAAAGGAAGAGAAGGGGTTTAGGACGACAAAGCGAGGGAGGAAGAGAGGGAAAAAGAGAAGGATGGAGGGAGAAAGAGAAAGGGGGAGGAGAGAAAAATATGAGAGAGGATTAGAGGGAAGGAAATAGAAGGAATAAGGGGAGAGAGAAAGAGAGGGGGAAAGGGAAAAAGACAGAGAGAAGGAGGAGCAGAAAGCCTGAAAAAGAGGAGAGAAAGAATAAAAGAAAGAAGAGAGAGAAAGAAAGAAAGAAAGAAAGGAGCGAGGGAAAGAGGAGTGGAGTCATTACAGAATCTCCGGTCTGTGGGTTTAGTCGAGTCGATGAAGACGAATGAGACGAGGAGAGAACAAAGAACCGATCGATGAAGAGGCTGGAGCCCGGACGCTAACAGGAGGCACCGCTCTGTCTGAGGCTGGAGCCCGGACGCTAACAGGAGGCACTGCTCTGTCTGAGGCTGGAGCCCGGACGCTAACAGCAGGCACTGCTCTGTCTGAGGCTGGAGCTCGGACGCTAACAGGAGGCACCGCTCTGTCTGAGGCTGGAGCCCGGACGCTAACAGGAGGCACCGCTCTGTCTGAGGCTGGAGCCCGGACGCTAACAGGAGGCACCGCTCTGTCTGAGGCTGGAGCCCGGACGCTAACAGGAGGCACCGCTCTGTCTGAGGCTGGAGCCCGGACGCTAACAGGAGGCACCGCTCTGTCTGAGGCTGGAGCCAGGCGCTAACAGGAGGCACTGCTCTGTCTGAGGCTGGAGCCCGGACGCTAACAGGAGGCACCGCTCTGTCTGAGGCTGGAGCCCGGACGCTAACAGGAGGCACCGCTCTGTCTGAGGCTGGAGCCCGGACGCTAACAGGAGGCACTGCTCTGTCTGAGGCTGGAGCCCGGACGCTAACAGGAGGCACTGCTCTGTCTGAGGCTGGAGCCCGGACGCTAACAGGAGGCACCGCTCTGTCTGAGGCTGGAGCCCGGACGCTAACAGGAGGCACTGCTCTGTCTGTGGGATCGAAGCTCACATGCGAATCGATACCAGAACTAGTATCGAAATTAGAGCCTCGTTTTGGCAGGTGTCGATACTTGAGCTTCATCAGAACAAGTAAAAGAGACTAGGTTTAGACCTGGTTTAGACCTGGTTTAGACCTGGTTTAGACCTGGTTTAGACCGTTGTAGTCCTGGTTTAGACCTGGTTTAGACCTGATTTAGGCCTGGTTTAGACCTGGTTTAGACCTGGTTTAGGCCTGGTTTAGACCTGGTTTAGGCCTGGTTTAGGCCTGGTTTAGGCCTGGTTTAGGCATGGCTTAGACCTGGTTTAGGCATGGTTTAGACCTGGTTTAGACCTGGTTTAGGCCTGGTTTAGACCTGGTTTAGACCTGGTTTAGGCCTGGTTTAGACCTGGTTTAGACCTGGTTTAGGCCTGGTTTAGGCCTGGCTTAGACCTGGTTTAGGCCTGGTTTAGACCTGGTTTAGGCCTGGCTTAGACCTGGTTTAGGCCTGGTTTAGACCTGGTTTAGACCTGGTTTAGGCCTGGTTTAGACCTGGTTTAGACCTGGTTTAGGCCTGGTTTAGACCTGGTTTAGACCTGGTTTAGGCCTGGTTTAGACCTGGTTTAGGCCTGGCTTAGACCTGGTTTAGGCCTGGTTTAGGCCTGGCTTAGGCCTGGTTTAGGCCTGGTTTAGACCTGGTTTAGGCCTGGCTTAGACCTGGTTTAGGCCTGGTTTAGACCTGGTTTAGGCCTGGTTTAGACTTGGTTTAGACCTGGTGTCCCGGTGACTCTGCACAATGGGTCAAATGCAACTTTGGACAAATTTGTACCTAAACTTTTTAGTCACTCTGACCTTTTTGTCAAAAACCAAACTCCTAAACAGGACCATGAGCGCTCGGGCTGATCACAGGGAAGTGAAACTGTGTCTGAATATTCGTCCATAGACATACATGTATTACTCCCTGATGTGACTGCAGAGTGTCATTAACACAGTAATGATGTCTGTGTTTTATTTGTGTGTCAGACATTGACGAGTGCAGCATCAACAACGGGAGCTGTGAGTTTGGGTGTGTGAACACACCAGGAAGCTACGAGTGTGTGTGTCCCCCTGCACACAAGCTGCACTGGAACAAGAAGGACTGTATCGGTAAGATATATACACAAATATATATACTATAAATATATATACTGTAAATATTTAAACTGCACTGGAACAAGAAGGACTGTATCAGTGAGATATATATACAAATATATATATACTTTAAATAATGTATATACTGTAAATATTTAAACTGCACTGGAACAAGAAGGACTGTATCAGTGAGATACACACACACGTACATATATATATATATATATATATATTTTTTTTTTTTTGAGCTGTCAATGTTAACGCATTAATCGTGATTAGATTAATTCAATCCATAATGCTATATTTATTTTTTAGTCGCGATTAAAGTTCTCCAGCCTTTTGTCTCTAACGCGATGCTCAACTAATTATAATGAACCAAACGAACCGCGGAACCAGAGATGCTCGAGCACAGAGAACCGGAGCAGCCCGGACCTGTGGCCCACAGCCCGGACCCAGAGCTTCTGCTCCGGGCTCATGTGCAGTGAGTTGTGCACAAAGTTCATACGTGATTAATCGCGATTAAAAAATTAATCGTTTGACAGCCCTAATATATATATATATTATGTGTGTGTGTGCATGTGTGTGTGTATATTAGGGCTGTCAATGTTAACTTGTTAATCGCAACTAGAGTAATGTAATCCATAATCCGCCTTTTTTTTATTTTTTTTATCGCGATTAGAGTTCTTTAGAGATTAGAGATTAGGCAGCTCCTCGGCTGTTTCGCTTCAGAGCACCGTGCTTCAGTAAACTCACCACTGTGATGCAGAAACAGAGGAGCTTTTGGGCTTTTGAACGGTTTATTTGACTTGAAAAACTTCCAGACGCTACAATTTACAAGTCAAGAGTTAAATGCAGTCTGTTTCAGCAGAGTTTCAGCACCAGTGAAGTTCATCGAGTCTAAGTTACACCTCCGAGCTAAACCCCGAGTGCAGCGACCGGAGCGTCCGAGCCAGAGCCTCAGATCAGACAAACGACCGTTCAGTTCAATATGTGATTAAACACGATTAACTATGGAATTTCTGATCTTAATCGAGATTTTAAAAATGACCACGGGCTTCCTGTGGCCCTATAGCCCTAACCTTTGTCGGGGTGTGTTGTGTTTATGTGTGTGTGTTGACTGTACCGTGTGTGTTCTTCAGAGGCGGTAAAGTGTGTGTGTGTGTGTTCCTCAGAGGCGGTAAAGTGTGTGTGTGTGTGTTCCTCAGAGGCGGTAAAGTGTGTGTGTGTGTGTTCCTCAGAGGCGGTAAAGTGTGTGTGTGTGTGTTCCTCAGAGGCGGTAAAGTGTGTGTGTGTGTGTGTTCCTCAGAGGCGGTAAAGTGTGTGTGTGTGTGTGTGTGTTCCTCAGAGGCGGTAAAGTGTGTGTGTGTGTGTTCCTCAGAGGCGGTAAAGTGTGTGTGTGTGTGTGTTGACTGTACCGTGTGTGTTCTTCAGAGGCGGTAAAGTGTGTGTGTGTTCTTCAGAGGCGGTAAAGTGTGTGTGTGTTCTTCAGAGGTGGTAAAGTGTGTGTGTGTGTGTGTTCCTCAGAGGCGGTAAAGTGTGTGTGTGTGTGTGTGTGTTCCTCAGAGGCGGTAAAGTGTGTGTGTGTGTGTTCTTCAGAGGCGGTAAAGTGTGTGTGTGTGTGTGTGTGTTCCTCAGAGGCGGTAAAGTGTGTGTGTGTGTGTGTTCCTCAGAGGCGGTAAAGTGTGTGTGTGTTCCTCAGAGGCGGTAAAGTGTGTGTGTGTGTGTGTGTGTGTTCCTCAGAGGCGGTAAAGTGTGTGTGTGTGTGTGTTCCTCAGAGGCGGTAAAGTGTGTGTGTGTGTGTGTGTTCCTCAGAGGCGGTAAAGTGTGTGTGTGTGTGTTCCTCAGAGGCGGTAAAGTGTGTGTGTGTGTGTGTGTTCCTCAGAGGCGGTAAAGTGTGTGTGTGTGTGTGTGTTCCTCAGAGGCGGTAAAGTGTGTGTGTGTGTGTGTTCCTCAGAGGCGGTAAAGTGTGTGTGTGTGTGTGTGTTCCTCAGAGGCGGTAAAGTGTGTGTGTGTGTGTGTTCCTCAGAGGCGGTAAAGTGTGTGTGTGTGTGTTCCTCAGAGGCGGTAAAGTGTGTGTGTGTGTGTGTTCCTCAGAGGCGGTAAAGTGTGTGTGTGTGTGTGTGTTCCTCAGAGGCGGTAAAGTGTGTGTGTGTGTGTTCCTCAGAGGCGGTAAAGTGTGTGTGTGTGTGTGTGTGTGTTCCTCAGAGGCGGTAAAGTGTGTGTGTGTGTGTTCCTCAGAGGCGGTACAGTGTGTGTGTGTGTGTTCCTCAGAGGCGGTAAAGTGTGTGTGTGTGTGTGTTCCTCAGAGGCGGTAAAGTGTGTGTGTGTGTTCCTCAGAGGCGGTAAAGTGTGTGTGTGTGTGTGTTCCTCAGAGGCGGTAAAGTGTGTGTGTGTGTGTGTTCCTCAGAGGCGGTAAAGTGTGTGTGTGTGTGTTCCTCAGAGGCGGTAAAGTGTGTGTGTGTGTGTGTTCCTCAGAGGCGGTAAAGTGTGTGTGTGTGTGTGTGTGTTCCTCAGTGGCGGTATAGTGTGTGTGTGTGTGTTCCTCAGAGGCGGTAAAGTGTGTGTGTGTGTGTGTTCCTCAGAGGCGGTAAAGTGTGTGTGTGTGTGTTCCTCAGAGGCGGTAAAGTGTGTGTGTGTGTGTTCCTCAGAGGCGGTAAAGTGTGTGTGTGTGTGTGTTCCTCAGAGGCGGTAAATGTGTGTGTGTGTGTGTTCCTCAGAGGCGGTAAAGTGTGTGTGTGTGTGTGTGTTCCTCAGAGGCGGTAAAGTGTGTGTGTGTGTGTGTGTTCCTCAGAGGCGGTAAAGTGTGTGTGTGTGTGTGTGTTCCTCAGAGGCGGTAAAGTGTGTGTGTGTGTGTGTGTTCCTCAGAGGCGGTAAAGTGTGTGTGTGTGTTCCTCAGAGGCGGTAAAGTGTGTGTGTGTGTGTGTGTGTGTGTTCCTCAGAGGCGGTAAAGTGTGTGTGTGTGTGTGTGTTCCTCAGAGGCGGTAAAGTGTGTGTGTGTGTGTGTGTTCCTCAGAGGCGGTAAAGTGTGTGTGTGTGTGTGTTCCTCAGAGGCGGTAAAGTGTGTGTGTGTGTGTGTTCCTCAGAGGCGGTAAAGTGTGTGTGTGTGTGTTCCTCAGAGGCGGTAAAGTGTGTGTGTGTGTGTGTGTGTTCCTCAGAGGCGGTAAAGTGTGTGTGTGTGTGTGTGTTCCTCAGAGGCGGTAAAGTGTGTGTGTGTTCCTCAGAGGTAGTAAAGTGTGTGTGTGTGTGTGTGTGTTCCTCAGAGGCGGTAAAGTGTGTGTGTGTGTGTGTTCCTCAGAGGCGGTAAAGTGTGTGTGTGTGTGTTGCTCAGAGGCGGGAAAGTGTGTGTGTGTCAGAGGCGGTAAAGTGTGTGTTTGTGTTCCTCAGAGGCGGTAAAGTGTGTGTGTTCCTCAGGCGGTAAAGTGTGTGTGTGTGTTCCTCAGAGGCGGTAAAGTGTGTGTGTGTTCCTCAGAGTGTGTGTGTGCGTAAAGTGTGTGTGTGTGTGTGTTCCTCATACGCGGTATTGTGTGTGTGTGTGTGTTCCTCAGAGGCGGTATAGTGTGTGTGTGTGTGTTCCTCAGAGGCGGTAAAGTGTGTGTGTGTGTGTTCCTCAGAGGCGGTAAAGTGTGTGTGTGTGTTCCTCAGAGGCGGTAAAGTGTGTGTGTGTGTGTTACTCAGAGGCGGTAAAGTGTGTGTGTGTGTGATAATCAGAGGCGGTAAAGTGTGTGTGTGTGTTCCTCAGAGGCGGTAAAGTGTGTGTGTGTGTGTTCCTCAGAGGCGGTAAAGTGTGTGTGTGTGTGTTCCTCAGAGGCGGTAAAGTGTGTGTGTGTGTTCCTCAGAGGCGGTAAAGTGTGTGTGTGTGTGTTCCTCAGAGGCGGTAAAGTGTGTGTGTGTGTTCCTCAGAGGCGGTAAAGTGTGTGTGTGTGTGTTCCTCAGAGGCGGTAAAGTGTGTGTGTGTGTGTGTGTTCCTCAGAGGCGGTAAAGTGTGTGTGTGTGTGTGTTCCTCAGAGGCGGTAAAGTGTGTGTGTGTGTGTGTTCCTCAGAGGCGGTAAAGTGTGTGTGTGTGTGTGTTCCTCAGAGGCGGTAAAGTGTGTGTGTGTGTGTGTTCCTCAGAGGCGGTAAAGTGTGTGTGTGTTCCTCAGAGGCGGTAAAGTGTGTGTGTGTGTGTTCCTCAGAGGCGGTAAAGTGTGTGTGTGTGTGTTCCTCAGAGGCGGTAAAGTGTGTGTGTGTGTGTTCCTCAGAGGCGGTAAAGTGTGTGTGTGTGTGTGTGTTCCTCAGAGGCGGTAAAGTGTGTGTGTGTGTGTTCCTCAGAGGCGGTAAAGTGTGTGTGTGTGTGTGTTCCTCAGAGGCGGTAAAGTGTGTGTGTGTGTGTGTTCCTCAGAGGCGGTAAAGTGTGTGTGTGTGTGTGTTCCTCAGAGGCGGTAAAGTGTGTGTGTGTGTGTGTTCCTCAGAGGCGGTAAAGTGTTTGCCGAACGGGAAACCGGCTCCTCGGGCTCAGCTCTCCTGCTCCAAGAACGGAGGAGCTGAGGTCTGCTCCCTGTCCTGCCCGTCCAACGCCCTGTTCCTCGCAGGTAACACACACACTCACACACACACTCACACACACACTCACACACACACTCACACTCACACACACACTCACACACTCACACACACACTCACACACACACACACACACACACACACACACACACACACACACACTCACACACTCACACACACACACACACACACACACACACTCACACACACACTCACACACACACTCACACACACACTCACACACACACTCACACACACACTCACACACACACACACACACTCACACACACACTCACACACACACTGCAGCAGGTAATACAAACACATAAACAAATAAACTAAAGGTCCAGTCCTGGTTTAGACCTGGTTTAGTCCTGGTTTAGTCCTGGTTCAGTCCCGGTTTAGTCCTGGTTTAGACCTGGTTTAGACCTGGTTTAGTCCTGGTTCAGTCCTGGCTTAGTCCTGGCTTAGACCTGGTTAAATCCTGGTTTAGTTCTGGTTTAGTCCTGGTTTAGTCCTGGTTTAGACCTGGTTTAGTCCTGGTTCAGTCCTGGTTCAGTTCTGGTTTAGACCTGGTTTAGTCCTGGTTTAGTCCTGCTTTAGTCCTGCTTTAGTCCTGCTTTAGTTCTGGTTTAGTCCAGGTTCAGTCCTGGTTCAGTTCTGGTTTAGTCCAGGTTCAGTCCTTGTTTAGTCCTGCTTTAGTCCTGCTTTAGTCCTGCTTTAGTTCTGGTTTAGTCCAGGTTCAGTCCTGGTTCAGTTCTGGTTTAGACCTGGTTTAGTCCTGCTTTAGTCCTGCTTTAGTCCTGCTTTAGTTCTGGTTTAGTCCAGGTTCAGTCCAGGTTCAGTTCTGGTTTAGTCCTGCTTTAGTCCTGCTTTAGTCCTGCTTTAGTTCTGGTTTAGTCCAGGTTCAGTCCTGGTTCAGTTCTGGTTTAGACCTGGTTTAGTCCTGGTTTAGTCCTGCTTTAGTCCTGCTTTAGTTCTGGTTTAGTCCTGGTTCAGTCCTGGTTCAGTTCTGGTTTAGTCCTGCTTTAGTCCTGCTTTAGTCCTGCTTTAGTCCTGCTTTAGTCCTGCTTTAGTTCTGGTTTAGTCCTGGTTCAGTCCTGGTTCAGTTCTGGTTTAGTCCTGGTTAAGTCCTGCTTTAGTCCTGCTTTAGTCCTGCTTTAGTCCTGCTTTAGTTCTGGTTTAGTCCTGGTTTAGTCCTTCTTTAGTCCTGGTTTCGTCCTGGTTCCGTCCTGGTTTGGTCCTTCTTTAGTCCTGGTTTAGTCCTGGTTTAGTCCTGGTTTAGTCCTGCTTTAGTCCTTCTTTAGTCCTTCTTTAGTCCTGGTTTAGTCCTGCTTTAGTCCTTCTTTAGTCCTGCTTTAGTCCTGGTTTAGTCCTGGTTTAGTCCTGGTTTAGTCCTGGTTCAGTCCTGGTTCAGTCCTGGTTTAGTCCTGCTTTAGTCCTGCTTTAGTCCTGCTTTAGTTCTGGTTTAGTCCAGGTTCAGTCCAGGTTCAGTTCTGGTTTAGTCCTGCTTTAGTCCTGCTTTAGTTCTGGTTTAGTCCTGGTTCAGTCCTGGTTCAGTTCTGGTTTAGTCCTGGTTTAGTCCTGGTTTAGTCCTGGTTCAGTCCTGGTTCAGTCCTGGTTTAGTCCTGCTTTAGTCCTGCTTTAGTCCTGCTTTAGTCCTGCTTTAGTCCTGCTTTAGTTCTGGTTTAGTCCAGGTTCAGTCCAGGTTCAGTCCTGGTTTAGTCCTGCTTTAGTCCTGCTTTAGTTCTGGTTTAGTCCTGGTTCAGTCCTGGTTCAGTTCTGGTTTAGTCCTGCTTTAGTCCTGCTTTAGTTCTGGTTTAGTCCTGGTTCAGTCCTGGTTCAGTTCTGGTTTAGACCTGGTTTAGTCCTGCTTTAGTCCTGCTTTAGTTCTGGTTCAGTCCTGGTTCAGTTCTGGTTTAGTCCTGGTTCAGTCCTGGTTCAGTCCTGGTTCAGTTCTGGTTTAGACCTGGTTTAGTCCTGCTTTAGTCCTGCTTTAGTCCTGCTTTAGTCCTGGTTCAGTTCTGGTTTAGACCTGGTTTAGTCCTGCTTTAGTCCTGCTTTAGTTCTGGTTTAGTCCTGGTTCAGTCCTGGTTCAGTTCTGGTTTAGTCCTGCTTTAGTCCTGGTTTAGTCCTGCTTTAGTCCTGCTTTAGTTCTGGTTTAGTCCTGGTTCAGTCCTGGTTCAGTTCTGGTTTAGACCTGGTTTAGTCCTGCTTTAGTCCTGCTTTAGTTCTGGTTCAGTCCTGGTTCAGTTCTGGTTTAGTCCTGGTTCAGTCCTGGTTCAGTTCTGGTTTAGTCCTGGTTCAGTCCTGGTTCAGTTCTGGTTTAGACCTGGTTTAGTCCTGGTTTAGTCCTGGTTCAGTCCTGGTTCAGTTCTGGTTTAGACCTGGTTTAGTCCTGCTTTAGTCCTGCTTTAGTTCTGGTTTAGTCCTGGTTCAGTCCTGGTTCAGTTCTGGTTTAGTCCTGGTTAAGTCCTGGTTTAGTCCTGCTTTAGTTCTGCTTTAGTCCTGCTTTAGTTCTGGTTTAGTCCTGGTTCAGTCCTGGTTCAGTTCTGGTTTAGACCTGGTTTAGTCCTGCTTTAGTCCTGCTTTAGTCCTGGTTCAGTCCTGGTTCAGTTCTGGTTTAGTCCTGGTTCAGTCCTGGTTCAGTCCTGGTTCAGTCCTGGTTCAGTTCTGGTTTAGTCCTGGTTCAGTCCTGGTTCAGTTCTGGTTTAGTCCTGGTTCAGTCCTGGTTCAGTTCTGGTTTAGTCCTGGTTTAGTCCTGGTTCAGTTCTGGTTTAGTCCTGGTTCAGTCCTGGTTCAGTCCTGGTTCAGTTCTGGTTTAGTTCTGGTTCAGTCCTGGTTCAGTCCTGGTTCAGTTCTGGTTTAGTCCTGGTTCAGTCCTGGTTCAGTCCTGGTTTAGTCCTGGTTTAGTCCTGGTTCAGTTCTGGTTTAGTCCTGGTTCAGTCCTGGTTCAGTCCTGGTTCAGTTCTGGTTTAGTTCTGGTTCAGTCCTGGTTCAGTCCTGGTTCAGTTCTGGTTTAGTCCTGGTTCAGTTCTGGTTCAGTCCTGGTTTAGTCCTGGTTCAGTTCTGGTTCAGTCCTGGTTAAGTCAAGAGAAGGAGAAACATTTGTGATAATTCAGTTCTTACTCCCAGACTCCAGCTCTGCTCTCGGTGCTGTCTGCCGCCCCCTAGTGGCTCCTCTCCTTCATCACACTCCTCCATGGGGTTTAATTTTGTGGAAAATCTGCTCATCCTGAAGTTTAGATCTCTACAAACATGTTCTTAAATGTCCCTGTGTATCAGATGCCCTCCCTCACTGCAAATGTCTCTGATCTGACCAAGATTTTAAACTTTATTTATCATCGACTCTTCATTCTCGTCTAGAGGTCGTTGATTTTAAGAACACTTCCAGTAAAATGATCTTGCTGCAGGACAGATCATTTCTTTGAACTCAGTTTTTGATGGTTTTAAGTAGGGCCCGACCGATATGGATTTTGTCGCGGCCGATATGATACTGATAAAATAGGAATGGGAGCTGCCGATATATTCATGACATAAAAATTCACTGTAAATCTTCAGTTGTTTATAAAACTTAGGTTTGGCTCTATCGGATTTTCAGTCGAGTTTATTTAGGCGACATTTCTTGTTCTTTTGCCTCTTTACGTCATATTTAAAGACAGTCATCGGCCTAATGGTGTTTTTGTACGATATTCTAGCCTGTAAAGAAAGTTCTGTAAGTAAACTACCGCTGTTAGCCTTTAGCGGTAAATGCGTGTGCGCCGCGGTAATTAATGATCTGCTAAATGCCGATAATTCACACCTCTTTTCACAGCTCATTTCCATATCAGTGTGTGTCCAGTAACATATATACGGCCACTATAGTCACTTTACAGTCGCTGACAGAAGAGAAAACAGCCTGTTTATGTGTGCGAGCTACAGCAGCTAATCGCTAACCAATGAGAAAGAACCAAAACGAGCTTCAAAACCGACACATTTCCAAAACAGATCAGTGTTTCCTCGGTGGAGATCTCGCTGTGGCAGTGAGTCTGTCAAGGCAACAAACTAGTGTAGTGATGGGGGCAAGTTCTTAACTTCCGCGTGAAACGTTAATTTGCTGGAGTTGACCATCAAGTCTTTTGTGCAGTGGGAAATCAACAGAGGGAAGTGTAATTCTGATTATAAAGTTGTTTTCTAATGTTTCCAGACACTAATGAGTGAACCAGGCAGAGCGTTTGGTTTGTTAGACTTGTGGCTGTTGTCAGATGGGTTAAAGTGGAGTTAAGCTTCTTCAGTGTGAAGCAAATTGGTGTTTTACGTGGAAGTTCAGAACTTGTCCCCATCACTACACTAGTTTGTTGCCTTGACAGACTCACTGCCACAGTGAGATCTCCACCGAGGAAACACTGATCTGTGCCGTTTTATGGCTTCTGACAGAATTCCACCTCCTCTAGAAACGACTTTAGCTTCAAACGTGCCGGAGTATCACACAAAACTGACTCTTGTGCGCTTTCAGTCACGTTCTAATGTTGTTCCCTCGTCAAAAACAGACCTAGAGTTGTGTTTTATGTTGGAGAACAGAGAATAATACGTGTAATATGGGCCCTTTAAAACCAGGTACGGACTCTTTCACCTCGCTTTAGTGTAACGTGGATCTGACTCCGACCGCTCTGGTGCGTTTGCGTTGGCCGTTTCCGTGTGAGAAAAACTCCACTTCGCCTCCAGCTGACAGATTTGTTTCTCCGCCGTTTCGAAAGTGCCTTAATCTGCGCCTGTAGCCTCCCGGTGCATTCCTGTGGCCGCGCGTTTATTGAGTCAGATGCCTTTCCGCGCTGTCCTCTGCACCCCTCACTGCCATCGGGACTCGCTGCTCTGTGTATCTTGGTGCAGGAGTGAGACAAGAATGCGTCTGTCTTTCACTGGGGGTTTTATTTCTCAATCTTCGGGTGATGTGTGCTCCTCCGGGCCCTCTGCTGCTGCGGAGGAGGCCGGGAAGCGTTGGCCGGCGTCAGCCATGGGAGCTCGCCGTGCGGCCAAAGGAAACACGGAATCTGTCAGCAAGAATAAGAGACTTCTCAAACATCCCTCTGTCCATCCACACTTCGGCATTCCCCATTCGTCAAAACGCCGTTAAGAAAATAATCATGATTTAAGGGAGACATATTATGCAAAATCTGCTTTTATGGCTTCTCCTCTGTGTTGTAACAGCGTTCCATCATCATTAAAGTGGAACTCGTCTGCAAAATGGACTTTTCAGGGCTTTTCTCCATGTTCTAGCAGTTTCTTCTCTTTGACCCTCTGAAGTTTATTTGGAGTGATTCATGTTTGAGGAAACTTTAATGTCTTATTATCAAGATGCCATTTTATCGACCTCCCTCCTTTTCAGCTCCTCCGTTCAACGCCGACTGTGATGTCCGCACTTCCTTAAAGTGTGATACTCGTAGGCTGTGTTGGGAAAGTTCATTTTCTACATGAACGAGTGCAAAGTTCAAAATGAACTTGTTCGTTCATAGTTCATAATTGTTTAGTTAATAGTTTGTTCATAGTTCATAATTGTTTAGTTAATAGTTTGTTCATAGTTCATAATGTTTATAGTTAATAGTTTGTTCATAGTTCATAATTGTTTAGTTAATAGTTTGTTCATAGTTCATAATTGTTTAGTTAATAGTTTGTTCATAGTTCATAATGTTTATAGTTAATAGTTTGTTCATAGTTCATAATTGTTTAGTTAATAGTTTGTTCATAGTTCATAATTGTTTAGTTAATAGTTTGTTCATAGTTCATAATTGTTTAGTTAATAGTTTGTTCATAGTTCATAATTGTTTAGTTAATAGTTTGTTCATAGTTCATAATGTTTATAGTTATTAGTTTGTTCATAGTTCATAATTGTTTAGTTAATAGTTTGTTCATAGTTCATAATTGTTTTGTTAATAGTTTGTTCATAGTTCATAATTGTTTAGTTAATAGTTTGTTCATAGTTCATAATTGTTTAGTTAATAGTTTGTTCATAGTTCATAATTGTTTAGTTAATAGTTTGTTCATAGTTCATAATTGTTTAGTTAATAGTTTGTTCATAGTTCATAATTGTTTATAGTTAATAGTTTGTTCATAGTTCATAATTGTTTAGTTAATAGTTTGTTCATAGTTCATAATGTTTATAGTTAATAGTTTGTTCATAGTTCATAATTGTTTAGTTAATAGTTTGTTCATAGTTCATAATGTTTATAGTTAATAGTTTGTTCATAGTTCATAATTGTTTAGTTAATAGTTTGTTCATAGTTCATAATGTTTATAGTTAATAGTTTGTTCATAGTTCATAATTGTTTAGTTAATAGTTTGTTCATAGTTCATAATTGTTTAGTTAATAGTTTGTTCATAGTTCATAATGTTTATAGTTAATAGTTTGTTCATAGTTCATAATTGTTTAGTTAATAGTTTGTTCATAGTTCATAATTGTTTAGTTAATAGTTTGTTCATAGTTCATAATGTTTATAGTTAATAGTTTGTTCATAGTTCATAATGTTTATATTTAATAGTTTGTTCATAGTTCATAATTGTTTAGTTAATAGTTTGTTCATAGTTCATAATGTTTATAGTTAATAGTTTGTTCATAGTTCATAATTGTTTTGTTAATAGTTTGTTCATAGTTCATAATGTTTATAGTTAATAGTTTGTTCATAGTTCATAATTGTTTAGTTAATAGTTTGTTCATAGTTCATAATTGTTTAGTTAATAGTTTGTTCATAGTTCATAATTGTTTTGTTAATAGTTTGTTCATAGTTCATAATTGTTTAGTTAATAGTTTGTTCATAGTTCATAATTGTTTAGTTAATAGTTTGTTCATAGTTCATAATTGTTTAGTTAATAGTTTGTTCATAGTTCATAATGTTTATAGTTAATAGTTTGTTCATAGTTCATAATTGTTTAGTTAATAGTTTGTTCATAGTTCATAATGTTTATAGTTAATAGTTTGTTCATAGTTCATAATGTTTATAGTTAATAGTTTGTTCATAGTTCATAATTGTTTAGTTAATAGTTTGTTCATAGTTCATAATTGTTTAGTTAATAGTTTGTTCATAGTTCATAATTGTTTAGTTAATAGTTTGTTCATAGTTCATAATTGTTTAGTTAATAGTTTGTTCATAGTTCATAATTGTTTAGTTAATAGTTTGTTCATAGTTCATAATGTTTAGTTAATAGTTTGTTCATAGTTCATAATTGTTTAGTTAATAGTTTGTTCATAGTTCATAATTGTTTAGTTAATAGTTTGTTCATAGTTCATAATGTTTAGTTAATAGTTTGTTCATAGTTCATAATGTTTAGTTAATAGTTTGTTCATAGTTCATAATTGTTTAGTTAATAGTTTGTTCATAGTTCATAATTGTTTAGTTAATAGTTTGTTCATAGTTCATAATTGTTTAGTTAATAGTTTGTTCATAGTTCATAATGTTTATAGTTAATAGTTTGTTCATAGTTCATAATGTTTAGTTAATAGTTTGTTCATAGTTCATAATTGTTTAGTTAATAGTTTGTTCATAGTTCATAATTGTTTAGTTAATAGTTTGTTCATAGTTCATAATGTTTATAGTTAATAGTTTGTTCATAGTTCATAATTGTTTAGTTAATAGTTTGTTCATAGTTCATAATTGTTTAGTTAATAGTTTGTTCATAGTTCATAATGTTTATAGTTAATAGTTTGTTCATAGTTCATAATTGTTTAGTTAATAGTTTGTTCATAGTTCATAATGTTTATAGTTAATAGTTTGTTCATAGTTCATAATTGTTTAGTTAATAGTTTGTTCATAGTTCATAATGTTTAGTTAATAGTTTGTTCATAGTTCATAATTGTTTAGTTAATAGTTTGTTCATAGTTCATAATTGTTTAGTTAATAGTTTGTTCATAGTTCATAATTGTTTATAGTTAATAGTTTGTTCATAGTTCATAATGTTTATAGTTAATAGTTTGTTCATAGTTCATAATGTTTATAGTTAATAGTTTGTTCATAGTTCATAATTGTTTAGTTAATAGTTTGTTCATAGTTCATAATTGTTTAGTTAATAGTTTGTTCATAGTTCATAATTGTTTAGTTAATAGTTTGTTCATAGTTCATAATTGTTTAGTTAATAGTTTGTTCATAGTTCATAATTGTTTAGTTAATAGTTTGTTCATAGTTCATAATTGTTTAGTTAATAGTTTGTTCATAGTTCATAATTGTTTAGTTAATAGTTTGTTCATAGTTCATAATGTTTATAGTTAATAGTTTGTTCATAGTTCATAATTGTTTAGTTAATAGTTTGTTCATAGTTCATAATGTTTATAGTTAATAGTTTGTTCATAGTTCATAATTGTTTAGTTAATAGTTTGTTCATAGTTCATAATTGTTTAGTTAATAGTTTGTTCATAGTTCATAATTGTTTAGTTAATAGTTTGTTCATAGTTCATAATTGTTTAGTTAATAGTTTGTTCATAGTTCATAATTGTTTTGTTAATAGTTTGTTCATAGTTCATAATGTTTATAGTTAATAGTTTGTTCATAGTTCATAATTGTTTAGTTAATAGTTTGTTCATAGTTCATAATGTTTATAGTTAATAGTTTGTTCATAGTTCATAATTGTTTAGTTAATAGTTTGTTCATAGTTCATAATGTTTAGTTAATAGTTTGTTCATAGTTCATAATGTTTATAGTTAATAGTTTGTTCATAGTTCATAATTGTTTAGTTAATAGTTTGTTCATAGTTCATAATGTTTATAGTTAATAGTTTGTTCATAGTTCATAATTGTTTTGTTAATAGTTTGTTCATAGTTCATAATTGTTTTGTTAATAGTTTGTTCATAGTTCATAATGTTTATAGTTAATAGTTTGTTCATAGTTCATAATTGTTTAGTTAATAGTTTGTTCATAGTTCATAATGTTTATAGTTAATAGTTTGTTCATAGTTCATAATTGTTATAGTAAATAGTTTGTTCATAGTTCAGAATTGTTATAGTAAATAGTTCATTCATAGTTCATTATTGTTATAGTTAATAGTTTGTTCATAGTTCAGAATTGTTATAGTAAATAGTTCATTCATAGTTCATTATTGTTATAGTTAATAGTTTGTTCATAGTTCAGAATTGTTTAGTTAATAGTTTGTTCATAGTTCATAATGTTTAGTTAATAGTTTGTTCATAGTTCATAATGTTTATAGTTAATAGTTTGTTCATAGTTCATAATTTTTATAGTTAATAGTTTGTTCATAGTTCATAATTGTTTAGTTAATAGTTTGTTCATAGTTCATAATTGTTTATAGTTAATAGTTTGTTCATAGTTCATAATTGTTTAGTTAATAGTTTGTTCATAGTTCATAATGTTTATAGTTAATAGTTTGTTCATAGTTCATAATGTTTATAGTTAATAGTTTGTTCATAGTTCATAATTGTTTAGTTAATAGTTTGTTCATAGTTCATAATTGTTTAGTTAATAGTTTGTTCATAGTTCATAATGTTTATAGTTAATAGTTTGTTCATAGTTCATAATTGTTTAGTTAATAGTTTGTTCATAGTTCATAATGTTTATAGTTAATAGTTTGTTCATAGTTCATAATGTTTATAGTTAATAGTTTGTTCATAGTTCATAATGTTTATAGTTAATAGTTTGTTCATAGTTCATAATGTTTATAGTTAATAGTTTGTTCATAGTTCATAATTGTTTAGTTAATAGTTTGTTCATAGTTCATAATGTTTATAGTTAATAGTTTGTTCATAGTTCATAATTGTTTAGTTAATAGTTTGTTCATAGTTCATAATTGTTTAGTTAATAGTTTGTTCATAGTTCATAATTGTTTAGTTAATAGTTTGTTCATAGTTCATAATTGTTTAGTTAATAGTTTGTTCATAGTTCATAATGTTTATAGTTAATAGTTTGTTCATAGTTCATAATGTTTATAGTTAATAGTTTGTTCATAGTTCATAATTGTTTAGTTAATAGTTTGTTCATAGTTCATAATGTTTATAGTTAATAGTTTGTTCATAGTTCATAATGTTTATAGTTAATAGTTTGTTCATAGTTCATAATTGTTTAGTTAATAGTTTGTTCATAGTTCATAATTGTTTATAGTTAATAGTTTGTTCATAGTTCATAATTGTTTAGTTAATAGTTTGTTCATAGTTCATAATTGTTTAGTTAATAGTTTGTTCATAGTTCATAATGTTTATAGTTAATAGTTTGTTCATAGTTCATAATTGTTTAGTTAATAGTTTGTTCATAGTTCATAATTGTTTAGTTAATAGTTTGTTCATAGTTCATAATTGTTTAGTTAATAGTTTGTTCATAGTTCATAATGTTTATAGTTAATAGTTTGTTCATAGTTCATAATTGTTTAGTTAATAGTTTGTTCATAGTTCATAATTGTTTAGTTAATAGTTTGTTCATAGTTCATAATTGTTTATAGTTAATAGTTTGTTCATAGTTCATAATTGTTTAGTTAATAGTTTGTTCATAGTTCATAATTGTTTATAGTTAATAGTTTGTTCATAGTTCATAATGTTTATAGTTAATAGTTTGTTCATAGTTCATAATTGTTTAGTTAATAGTTTGTTCATAGTTCATAATTGTTTAGTTAATAGTTTGTTCATAGTTCATAATGTTTATAGTTAATAGTTTGTTCATAGTTCATAATTGTTTAGTTAATAGTTTGTTCATAGTTCATAATTGTTTAGTTAATAGTTTGTTCATAGTTCATAATTGTTTAGTTAATAGTTTGTTCATAGTTCATAATTGTTTAGTTAATAGTTTGTTCATAGTTCATAATGTTTATAGTTAATAGTTTGTTCATAGTTCATAATTGTTTAGTTAATAGTTTGTTCATAGTTCATAATTGTTTAGTTAATAGTTTGTTCATAGTTCATAATTGTTTAGTTAATAGTTTGTTCATAGTTCATAATGTTTATAGTTAATAGTTTGTTCATAGTTCATAATTGTTTAGTTAATAGTTTGTTCATAGTTCATAATTGTTTAGTTAATAGTTTGTTCATAGTTCATAATGTTTATAGTTAATAGTTTGTTCATAGTTCATAATTGTTTAGTTAATAGTTTGTTCATAGTTCATAATTGTTTAGTTAATAGTTTGTTCATAGTTCATAATTGTTTAGTTAATAGTTTGTTCATAGTTCATAATTGTTTAGTTAATAGTTTGTTCATAGTTCATAATTGTTTATAGTTAATAGTTTGTTCATAGTTCATAATTGTTTAGTTAATAGTTTGTTCATAGTTCATAATTGTTTAGTTAATAGTTTGTTCATAGTTCATAATGTTTATAGTTAATAGTTTGTTCATAGTTCATAATTGTTTATAGTTAATAGTTTGTTCATAGTTCATAATGTTTATAGTTAATAGTTTGTTCATAGTTCATAATTGTTTAGTTAATAGTTTGTTCATAGTTCATAATGTTTATAGTTAATAGTTTGTTCATAGTTCATAATTGTTTAGTTAATAGTTTGTTCATAGTTCATAATGTTTATAGTTAATAGTTTGTTCATAGTTCATAATTGTTTAGTTAATAGTTTGTTCATAGTTCATAATTGTTTAGTTAATAGTTTGTTCATAGTTCATAATTGTTTAGTTAATAGTTTGTTCATAGTTCATAATTGTTTAGTTAATAGTTTGTTCATAGTTCATAATGTTTATAGTTAATAGTTTGTTCATAGTTCATAATTGTTTAGTTAATAGTTTGTTCATAGTTCATAATTGTTTAGTTAATAGTTTGTTCATAGTTCATAATTGTTTTGTTAATAGTTTGTTCATAGTTCATAATTGTTTATAGTTAATAGTTTGTTCATAGTTCATAATTGTTTAGTTAATAGTTTGTTCATAGTTCATAATTGTTTATAGTTAATAGTTTGTTCATAGTTCATAATGTTTATAGTTAATAGTTTGTTCATAGTTCATAATTGTTTAGTTAATAGTTTGTTCATAGTTCATAATGTTTATAGTTAATAGTTTGTTCATAGTTCATAATGTTTATAGTTAATAGTTTGTTCATAGTTCATAATTGTTTAGTTAATAGTTTGTTCATAGTTCATAATGTTTATAGTTAATAGTTTGTTCATAGTTCATAATTGTTTAGTTAATAGTTTGTTCATAGTTCATAATGTTTATAGTTAATAGTTTGTTCATAGTTCATAATTGTTTAGTTAATAGTTTGTTCATAGTTCATAATTGTTTAGTTAATAGTTTGTTCATAGTTCATAATTGTTTAGTTAATAGTTTGTTCATAGTTCATAATTGTTTAGTTAATAGTTTGTTCATAGTTCATAATTGTTTTGTTAATAGTTTGTTCATAGTTCATAATGTTTATAGTTAATAGTTTGTTCATAGTTCATAATTGTTTAGTTAATAGTTTGTTCATAGTTCATAATTGTTTAGTTAATAGTTTGTTCATAGTTCATAATTGTTTAGTTAATAGTTTGTTCATAGTTCATAATTGTTTAGTTAATAGTTTGTTCATAGTTCATAATGTTTATAGTTAATAGTTTGTTCATAGTTCATAATTGTTTAGTTAATAGTTTGTTCATAGTTCATAATTGTTTAGTTAATAGTTTGTTCATAGTTCATAATTGTTTAGTTAATAGTTTGTTCATAGTTCATAATGTTTATAGTTAATAGTTTGTTCATAGTTCATAATTGTTTAGTTAATAGTTTGTTCATAGTTCATAATTGTTTAGTTAATAGTTTGTTCATAGTTCATAATTGTTTAGTTAATAGTTTGTTCATAGTTCATAATGTTTATAGTTAATAGTTTGTTCATAGTTCATAATGTTTATAGTTAATAGTTTGTTCATAGTTCATAATTGTTTAGTTAATAGTTTGTTCATAGTTCATAATTGTTTAGTTAATAGTTTGTTCATAGTTCATAATTGTTTAGTTAATAGTTTGTTCATAGTTCATAATTGTTTAGTTAATAGTTTGTTCATAGTTCATAATGTTTATAGTTAATAGTTTGTTCATAGTTCATAATTGTTTAGTTAATAGTTTGTTCATAGTTCATAATTGTTTAGTTAATAGTTTGTTCATAGTTCATAATGTTTATAGTTAATAGTTTGTTCATAGTTCATAATTGTTTAGTTAATAGTTTGTTCATAGTTCATAATTGTTTAGTTAATAGTTTGTTCATAGTTCATAATTGTTTAGTTAATAGTTTGTTCATAGTTCATAATGTTTATAGTTAATAGTTTGTTCATAGTTCATAATTGTTTAGTTAATAGTTTGTTCATAGTTCATAATTGTTTTGTTAATAGTTTGTTCATAGTTCATAATGTTTATAGTTAATAGTTTGTTCATAGTTCATAATTGTTTAGTTAATAGTTTGTTCATAGTTCATAATTGTTTAGTTAATAGTTTGTTCATAGTTCATAATGTTTATAGTTAATAGTTTGTTCATAGTTCATAATGTTTATAGTTAATAGTTTGTTCATAGTTCATAATTGTTTAGTTAATAGTTTGTTCATAGTTCATAATTGTTTAGTTAATAGTTTGTTCATAGTTCATAATTGTTTAGTTAATAGTTTGTTCATAGTTCATAATTGTTTAGTTAATAGTTTGTTCATAGTTCATAATTGTTTAGTTAATAGTTTGTTCATAGTTCATAATTGTTTAGTTAATAGTTTGTTCATAGTTCATAATGTTTATAGTTAATAGTTTGTTCATAGTTCATAATTGTTTAGTTAATAGTTTGTTCATAGTTCATAATTGTTTAGTTAATAGTTTGTTCATAGTTCATAATTGTTTAGTTAATAGTTTGTTCATAGTTCATAATTGTTTATAGTTAATAGTTTGTTCATAGTTCATAATGTTTATAGTTAATAGTTTGTTCATAGTTCATAATTGTTTAGTTAATAGTTTGTTCATAGTTCATAATTGTTTAGTTAATAGTTTGTTCATAGTTCATAATTGTTTAGTTAATAGTTTGTTCATAGTTCATAATTGTTTAGTTAATAGTTTGTTCATAGTTCATAATTGTTTAGTTAATAGTTTGTTCATAGTTCATAATTGTTTATAGTTAATAGTTTGTTCATAGTTCATAATTGTTTAGTTAATAGTTTGTTCATAGTTCATAATTGTTTAGTTAATAGTTTGTTCATAGTTCATAATTGTTTAGTTAATAGTTTGTTCATAGTTCATAATGTTTATAGTTAATAGTTTGTTCATAGTTCATAATTGTTTAGTTAATAGTTTGTTCATAGTTCATAATGTTTATAGTTAATAGTTTGTTCATAGTTCATAATTGTTTAGTTAATAGTTTGTTCATAGTTCATAATGTTTATAGTTAATAGTTTGTTCATAGTTCATAATTGTTTAGTTAATAGTTTGTTCATAGTTCATAATGTTTATAGTTAATAGTTTGTTCATAGTTCATAATTGTTTTTTTAATAGTTTGTTCATAGTTCATAATGTTTATAGTTAATAGTTTGTTCATAGTTCATAATTGTTTAGTTAATAGTTTGTTCATAGTTCATAATTGTTTAGTTAATAGTTTGTTCATAGTTCATAATTGTTTAGTTAATAGTTTGTTCATAGTTCATAATTGTTTAGTTAATAGTTTGTTCATAGTTCATAATTGTTTAGTTAATAGTTTGTTCATAGTTCATAATTGTTTTGTTAATAGTTTGTTCATAGTTCATAATGTTTATAGTTAATAGTTTGTTCATAGTTCATAATTGTTTAGTTAATAGTTTGTTCATAGTTCATAATTGTTTAGTTAATAGTTTGTTCATAGTTCATAATTGTTTAGTTAATAGTTTGTTCATAGTTCATAATTGTTTAGTTAATAGTTTGTTCATAGTTCATAATGTTTATAGTTAATAGTTTGTTCATAGTTCATAATTGTTTAGTTAATAGTTTGTTCATAGTTCATAATTGTTTAGTTAATAGTTTGTTCATAGTTCATAATTGTTTAGTTAATAGTTTGTTCATAGTTCATAATTGTTTAGTTAATAGTTTGTTCATAGTTCATAATTGTTTAGTTAATAGTTTGTTCATAGTTCATAATTGTTTATAGTTAATAGTTTGTTCATAGTTCATAATTGTTTAGTTAATAGTTTGTTCATAGTTCATAATTGTTTAGTTAATAGTTTGTTCATAGTTCATAATGTTTATAGTTAATAGTTTGTTCATAGTTCATAATTGTTTAGTTAATAGTTTGTTCATAGTTCATAATTGTTTAGTTAATAGTTTGTTCATAGTTCATAATTGTTTAGTTAATAGTTTGTTCATAGTTCATAATTGTTTAGTTAATAGTTTGTTCATAGTTCATAATTGTTTAGTTAATAGTTTGTTCATAGTTCATAATGTTTATAGTTAATAGTTTGTTCATAGTTCATAATTGTTTAGTTAATAGTTTGTTCATAGTTCATAATTGTTTAGTTAATAGTTTGTTCATAGTTCATAATTGTTTAGTTAATAGTTTGTTCATAGTTCATAATTGTTTAGTTAATAGTTTGTTCATAGTTCATAATTGTTTAGTTAATAGTTTGTTCATAGTTCATAATTGTTTAGTTAATAGTTTGTTCATAGTTCATAATGTTTATAGTTAATAGTTTGTTCATAGTTCATAATTGTTTAGTTAATAGTTTGTTCATAGTTCATAATTGTTTTGTTAATAGTTTGTTCATAGTTCATAATTGTTTAGTTAATAGTTTGTTCATAGTTCATAATTGTTTAGTTAATAGTTTGTTCATAGTTCATAATTGTTTAGTTAATAGTTTGTTCATAGTTCATAATTGTTTAGTTAATAGTTTGTTCATAGTTCATAATTGTTTAGTTAATAGTTTGTTCATAGTTCATAATTGTTTAGTTAATAGTTTGTTCATAGTTCATAATTGTTTAGTTAATAGTTTGTTCATAGTTCATAATGTTTATAGTTAATAGTTTGTTCATAGTTCATAATTGTTTAGTTAATAGTTTGTTCATAGTTCATAATTGTTTAGTTAATAGTTTGTTCATAGTTCATAATTGTTTAGTTAATAGTTTGTTCATAGTTCATAATTGTTTAGTTAATAGTTTGTTCATAGTTCATAATTGTTTAGTTAATAGTTTGTTCATAGTTCATAATGTTTATAGTTAATAGTTTGTTCATAGTTCATAATGTTTATAGTTAATAGTTTGTTCATAGTTCATAATTGTTTAGTTAATAGTTTGTTCATAGTTCATAATGTTTATAGTTAATAGTTTGTTCATAGTTCATAATTGTTTAGTTAATAGTTTGTTCATAGTTCATAATTGTTTAGTTAATAGTTTGTTCATAGTTCATAATTGTTTATAGTTAATAGTTTGTTCATAGTTCATAATTGTTTAGTTAATAGTTTGTTCATAGTTCATAATTGTTTAGTTAATAGTTTGTTCATAGTTCATAATTGTTTAGTTAATAGTTTGTTCATAGTTCATAATTGTTTAGTTAATAGTTTGTTCATAGTTCATAATTGTTTAGTTAATAGTTTGTTCATAGTTCATAATGTTTATAGTTAATAGTTTGTTCATAGTTCATAATTGTTTAGTTAATAGTTTGTTCATAGTTCATAATTGTTTAGTTAATAGTTTGTTCATAGTTCATAATTGTTTAGTTAATAGTTTGTTCATAGTTCATAATTGTTTAGTTAATAGTTTGTTCATAGTTCATAATTGTTTAGTTAATAGTTTGTTCATAGTTCATAATGTTTATAGTTAATAGTTTGTTCATAGTTCATAATTGTTTAGTTAATAGTTTGTTCATAGTTCATAATTTTTTTAGTTAATAGTTTGTTCATAGTTCATAATTGTTTAGTTAATAGTTTGTTCATAGTTCATAATTGTTTAGTTAATAGTTTGTTCATAGTTCATAATTGTTTAGTTAATAGTTTGTTCATAGTTCATAATTGTTTAGTTAATAGTTTGTTCATAGTTCATAATTGTTTAGTTAATAGTTTGTTCATAGTTCATAATTGTTTAGTTAATAGTTTGTTCATAGTTCATAATGTTTATAGTTAATAGTTTGTTCATAGTTCATAATTGTTTAGTTAATAGTTTGTTCATAGTTCATAATTGTTTAGTTAATAGTTTGTTCATAGTTCATAATTGTTTAGTTAATAGTTTGTTCATAGTTCATAATGTTTATAGTTAATAGTTTGTTCATAGTTCATAATGTTTATAGTTAATAGTTTGTTCATAGTTCATAATGTTTATAGTTAATAGTTTGTTCATAGTTCATAATTGTTTAGTTAATAGTTTGTTCATAGTTCATAATTGTTTAGTTAATAGTTTGTTCATAGTTCATAATTGTTTAGTTAATAGTTTGTTCATAGTTCATAATTGTTTAGTTAATAGTTTGTTCATAGTTCATAATTGTTTATAGTTAATAGTTTGTTCATAGTTCATAATGTTTATAGTTAATAGTTTGTTCATAGTTCATAATTGTTTAGTTAATAGTTTGTTCATAGTTCATAATTGTTTATAGTTAATAGTTTGTTCATAGTTCATAATTGTTTAGTTAATAGTTTGTTCATAGTTCATAATTGTTTAGTTAATAGTTTGTTCATAGTTCATAATTGTTTAGTTAATAGTTTGTTCATAGTTCATAATTGTTTAGTTAATAGTTTGTTCATAGTTCATAATTGTTTAGTTAATAGTTTGTTCATAGTTCATAATGTTTATAGTTAATAGTTTGTTCATAGTTCATAATTGTTTAGTTAATAGTTTGTTCATAGTTCATAATTGTTTAGTTAATAGTTTGTTCATAGTTCATAATTGTTTAGTTAATAGTTTGTTCATAGTTCATAATGTTTATAGTTAATAGTTTGTTCATAGTTCATAATTGTTTAGTTAATAGTTTGTTCATAGTTCATAATTGTTTATAGTTAATAGTTTGTTCATAGTTCATAATGTTTATAGTTAATAGTTTGTTCATAGTTCATAATGTTTATAGTTAATAGTTTGTTCATAGTTCATAATTGTTTAGTTAATAGTTTGTTCATAGTTCATAATGTTTATAGTTAATAGTTTGTTCATAGTTCATAATTGTTTAGTTAATAGTTTGTTCATAGTTCATAATTGTTTAGTTAATAGTTTGTTCATAGTTCATAATTGTTTAGTTAATAGTTTGTTCATAGTTCATAATTGTTTAGTTAATAGTTTGTTCATAGTTCATAATTGTTTAGTTAATAGTTTGTTCATAGTTCATAATTGTTTAGTTAATAGTTTGTTCATAGTTCATAATTGTTTAGTTAATAGTTTGTTCATAGTTCATAATTGTTTAGTTAATAGTTTGTTCATAGTTCATAATTGTTTAGTTAATAGTTTGTTCATAGTTCATAATTGTTTAGTTAATAGTTTGTTCATAGTTCATAATTGTTTAGTTAATAGTTTGTTCATAGTTCATAATGTTTATAGTTAATAGTTTGTTCATAGTTCATAATTGTTTAGTTAATAGTTTGTTCATAGTTCATAATTGTTTAGTTAATAGTTTGTTCATAGTTCATAATTGTTTAGTTAATAGTTTGTTCATAGTTCATAATTGTTTAGTTAATAGTTTGTTCATAGTTCATAATTGTTTAGTTAATAGTTTGTTCATAGTTCATAATTGTTTAGTTAATAGTTCCTTCATAGTTCCAAAAAATTAACTGGTTCATAGTTCATTTTTTCCCCATTTGTTGCTGCAAGTGATTATTTTTCTATAAAGTTTCACTAAAGCGAGCAAAGTTTGTACATAAATGTGAGGTTATTCTCTTGTCCTAGAGTCTTTTAAATGTTTATATGATGAATCCTTGTTGCTCCTGCTCCAGGTGCAGCTTTTGTTTTGTCTTGTTTCGGTGATGCAGGAGGCGCTGTGACGCCATGTTGTTGCCATTTTTCTGCTAAATATTAAGGGCTCTTTAATAATAATAATCATTATAATAATAATCCATCTTCTCCCGCTTAGTCCAGCACCTAACCCCCCCATATAATAATAATAATAATAATAATAATAATAATAATAATAATAATAATAATAATAATAATAATAATAATGCATCAGTTTTGTATAGCACTTTTTTGGACACTCAAAGACGCTTTACAGTTCATTATTCATTCACTTCACACCCGGTGGTGTAAACTACTAGTGTAGCCACAGCTGCCCTGGGTCGGGGTGTAAGAAAAAATCGATTCAGTGATATATCATGATACTACTTCATTGCACAATTCTTGAATCGATTCAAAAAGCTTCTGAATCGATTTTTAAAAATAATACTTTTCACTAAAATTTATTAGCTGCAGTCACTGTTTAAATTAAATTTTAAAAAGGTAATAAATTATATTTCATACAATTTTGTTCATGTGAAGGTATAGTTGACTATTTTATTAAAAGAAATTATGAATAAATTGCAATATATCATCCATTGTTTTAGTATCAGGATATATCGTGATATATCGAATCGTGACATGCGTATCATGATATGTATCGTATCGTCAGACTCAAGGCGATGCACAGCTGCCCCGGGACAAACTGACGGAAGCGAGGCTCCAATCTGCACCATCGGCCTCTCCGACCACCACGACACTCACACACTCCACTTTCATACTAGACAATATGTGTAAAGTGTCTTGCCTAAGGACACAACGACTGTTTTTGTGACC
>CM068344.1:2535709-2578038 GCA_034769755.1 Odontamblyopus lacepedii | reverse complement strand
TAATAGTTTGTTCATAGTTCATAATTGTTTAGTTAATAGTTTGTTCATAGTTCATAATTGTTTAGTTAATAGTTTGTTCATAGTTCATAATTGTTTAGTTAATAGTTTGTTCATAGTTCATAATGTTTATAGTTAATAGTTTGTTCATAGTTCATAATTGTTTAGTTAATAGTTTGTTCATAGTTCATAATTGTTTATAGTTAATAGTTTGTTCATAGTTCATAATTGTTCATAATTAATAGTTCGTTCATAGTTCATAATTGTTTATAATTAATAGTTCGTTCATAGTTCATAATTGTTTATAGTTAACAGTTTGTTCATAGTTCATAACTGTTCATAGTTAGTAGTTTGTTCATAGTTCATAATTGTTCATAGTTAATAGTTTGTTCATAGTTGTTTATTGTTAATAGTTTGTTCATAGTTCATAATTTTTATAGTTAAAAGATTGTTCATAGTTAATAATTGTTAATATAATAGATTTTTCAAAGTTAATAATTGTTTAGTTAATAGTTTGTTCATAGTTCATAATTGTTTAGTTATTAGTTTGTTCATAGTTCATAATTGTTTAGTTAATAGTTTGTTCATAGTTCATAATTGTTTATAGTTAATAGTTTGTTCATAGTTCATAATTGTTTAGTTAATAGTTTGTTCATAGTTCATAATTGTTTAGTTAATAGTTTGTTCATAGTTCATAATTGTTTAGTTAATAGTTTGTTCATAGTTCATAATGTTTATAGTTAATAGTTTGTTCATAGTTCATAATTGTTTAGTTAATAGTTTGTTCATAGTTCATAATGTTTATAGTTAATAGTTTGTTCATAGTTCATAATTGTTTAGTTAATAGTTTGTTCATAGTTCATAATTGTTTAGTTAATAGTTTGTTCATAGTTCATAATGTTTATAGTTAATAGTTTGTTCATAGTTCATAATGTTTATAGTTAATAGTTTGTTCATAGTTCATAATTGTTTAGTTAATAGTTTGTTCATAGTTCATAATGTTTATAGTTAATAGTTTGTTCATAGTTCATAATTGTTTAGTTAATAGTTTGTTCATAGTTCATAATGTTTATAGTTAATAGTTTGTTCATAGTTCATAATTGTTTAGTTAATAGTTTGTTCATAGTTCATAATTGTTTAGTTAATAGTTTGTTCATAGTTCATAATTGTTTAGTTAATAGTTTGTTCATAGTTCATAATTTTTATAGTTAATAGTTTGTTCATAGTTCATAATTGTTTTGTTAATAGTTTGTTCATAGTTCATAATGTTTATAGTTAATAGTTTGTTCATAGTTCATAATTGTTTAGTTAATAGTTTGTTCATAGTTCATAATTGTTTAGTTAATAGTTTGTTCATAGTTCATAATTGTTTAGTTAATAGTTTGTTCATAGTTCATAATTGTTTAGTTAATAGTTTGTTCATAGTTCATAATGTTTATAGTTAATAGTTTGTTCATAGTTCATAATTGTTTAGTTAATAGTTTGTTCATAGTTCATAATTGTTTAGTTAATAGTTTGTTCATAGTTCATAATTGTTTAGTTAATAGTTTGTTCATAGTTCATAATGTTTATAGTTAATAGTTTGTTCATAGTTCATAATTGTTTAGTTAATAGTTTGTTCATAGTTCATAATTGTTTAGTTAATAGTTTGTTCATAGTTCATAATTGTTTAGTTAATAATTTGTTCATAGTTCATAATGTTTATAGTTAATAGTTTGTTCATAGTTCATAATGTTTATAGTTAATAGTTCATAGTTCATAATTGTTTAGTTAATAGTTTGTTCATAGTTCATAATTGTTTAGTTAATAGTTTGTTCATAGTTCATAATTGTTTAGTTAATAGTTTGTTCATAGTTCATAATTGTTTAGTTAATAGTTTGTTCATAGTTCATAATGTTTATAGTTAATAGTTTGTTCATAGTTCATAATTGTTTAGTTAATAGTTTGTTCATAGTTCATAATTGTTTAGTTAATAGTTTGTTCATAGTTCATAATGTTTATAGTTAATAGTTTGTTCATAGTTCATAATTGTTTAGTTAATAGTTTGTTCATAGTTCATAATTGTTTAGTTAATAGTTTGTTCATAGTTCATAATTGTTTAGTTAATAGTTTGTTCATAGTTCATAATGTTTATAGTTAATAGTTTGTTCATAGTTCATAATTGTTTAGTTAATAGTTTGTTCATAGTTCATAATTGTTTTGTTAATAGTTTGTTCATAGTTCATAATGTTTATAGTTAATAGTTTGTTCATAGTTCATAATTGTTTAGTTAATAGTTTGTTCATAGTTCATAATTGTTTAGTTAATAGTTTGTTCATAGTTCATAATGTTTATAGTTAATAGTTTGTTCATAGTTCATAATGTTTATAGTTAATAGTTTGTTCATAGTTCATAATTGTTTAGTTAATAGTTTGTTCATAGTTCATAATTGTTTAGTTAATAGTTTGTTCATAGTTCATAATTGTTTAGTTAATAGTTTGTTCATAGTTCATAATTGTTTAGTTAATAGTTTGTTCATAGTTCATAATTGTTTAGTTAATAGTTTGTTCATAGTTCATAATTGTTTAGTTAATAGTTTGTTCATAGTTCATAATTTTTATAGTTAATAGTTTGTTCATAGTTCATAATTGTTTAGTTAATAGTTTGTTCATAGTTCATAATTGTTTAGTTAATAGTTTGTTCATAGTTCATAATTGTTTAGTTAATAGTTTGTTCATAGTTCATAATTGTTTATAGTTAATAGTTTGTTCATAGTTCATAATGTTTATAGTTAATAGTTTGTTCATAGTTCATAATTGTTTAGTTAATAGTTTGTTCATAGTTCATAATTGTTTAGTTAATAGTTTGTTCATAGTTCATAATTGTTTAGTTAATAGTTTGTTCATAGTTCATAATTGTTTAGTTAATAGTTTGTTCATAGTTCATAATTGTTTAGTTAATAGTTTGTTCATAGTTCATAATGTTTATAGTTAATAGTTTGTTCATAGTTCATAATTGTTTAGTTAATAGTTTGTTCATAGTTCATAATTGTTTAGTTATTAGTTTGTTCATAGTTCATAATTGTTTAGTTAATAGTTTGTTCATAGTTCATAATGTTTATAGTTAATAGTTTGTTCATAGTTCATAATTGTTTAGTTAATAGTTTGTTCATAGTTCATAATGTTTATAGTTAATAGTTTGTTCATAGTTCATAATTGTTTAGTTAATAGTTTGTTCATAGTTCATAATGTTTATAGTTAATAGTTTGTTCATAGTTCATAATTGTTTAGTTAATAGTTTGTTCATAGTTCATAATGTTTTATAGTTAATAGTTTGTTCATAGTTCATAATTGTTTAGTTAATAGTTTGTTCATAGTTCATAATGTTTATAGTTAATAGTTTGTTCATAGTTCATAATTGTTTAGTTAATAGTTTGTTCATAGTTCATAATTGTTTAGTTAATAGTTTGTTCATAGTTCATAATTGTTTAGTTAATAGTTTGTTCATAGTTCATAATTGTTTAGTTAATAGTTTGTTCATATTTAATAATTGTTTAGTTAATAGTTTGTTCATAGTTCATAATTGTTTTGTTAATAGTTTGTTCATAGTTCATAATGTTTATAGTTAATAGTTTGTTCATAGTTCATAATTGTTTAGTTAATAGTTTGTTCATAGTTCATAATTGTTTAGTTAATAGTTTGTTCATAGTTCATAATTGTTTAGTTAATAGTTTGTTCATAGTTCATAATTGTTTAGTTAATAGTTTGTTCATAGTTCATAATGTTTATAGTTAATAGTTTGTTCATAGTTCATAATTGTTTAGTTAATAGTTTGTTCATAGTTCATAATTGTTTAGTTAATAGTTTGTTCATAGTTCATAATTGTTTAGTTAATAGTTTGTTCATAGTTCATAATTGTTTAGTTAATAGTTTGTTCATAGTTCATAATTGTTTAGTTAATAGTTTGTTCATAGTTCATAATGTTTTTTTTATTTTTTTTTTAATATTTATTATGTGTTTTGTTAATAGTTTGTTCATAGTTCATAATTGTTTAGTTAATAGTTTGTTCATAGTTCATAATGTTTATAGTTAATAGTTCATAGTTCATAATTGTTTAGTTAATAGTTTGTTCATAGTTCATAATTGTTTAGTTAATAGTTTATTCATAGTTCATAATTGTTTAGTTAATAGTTTGTTCATAGTTCATAATTGTTTAGTTAATAGTTTATTCATAGTTCATAATTGTTTAGTTAATAGTTTGTTCATAGTTCATAATGTTTATAGTTATTAGTTTGTTCATAGTTCATAATTGTTTAGTTAATAGTTTGTTCATAGTTCATAATTGTTTAGTTAATAGTTTGTTCATAGTTCATAATTGTTTAGTTAATAGTTTGTTCATAGTTCATAATTGTTTAGTTAATAGTTTGTTCATAGTTCATAATTGTTTAGTTAATAGTTTGTTCATAGTTCATAATTGTTTAGTTAATAGTTTGTTCATAGTTCATAATGTTTATAGTTAATAGTTTGTTCATAGTTCATAATTGTTTAGTTAATAGTTTGTTCATAGTTCATAATTGTTTTGTTAATAGTTTGTTCATAGTTCATAATTGTTTAGTTAATAGTTTGTTCATAGTTCATAATTGTTTAGTTAATCGTTTGTTCATAGTTCATAATTGTTTAGTTAATAGTTTGTTCATAGTTCATAATTGTTTAGTTAATCGTTTGTTCATAGTTCATAATTGTTTAGTTAATAGTTTGTTCATAGTTCATAATTGTTTAGTTAATAGTTTGTTCATAGTTCATAATTGTTTAGTTAATAGTTTGTTCATAGTTCATAATGTTTATAGTTAATAGTTTGTTCATAGTTCATAATTGTTTAGTTAATAGTTTGTTCATAGTTCATAATTGTTTAGTTAATAGTTTGTTCATAGTTCATAATTGTTTAGTTAATAGTTTGTTCATAGTTCATAATTGTTTAGTTAATAGTTTTTTCATAGTTCATAATTGTTTAGTTAATAGTTTGTTCATAGTTCATAATGTTTATAGTTAATAGTTTGTTCATAGTTCATAATGTTTATAGTTAATAGTTTGTTCATAGTTCATAATTGTTTAGTTAATAGTTTGTTCATAGTTCATAATGTTTATAGTTAATAGTTTGTTCATAGTTCATAATTGTTTAGTTAATAGTTTGTTCATAGTTCATAATTGTTTAGTTAATAGTTTGTTCATAGTTCATAATTGTTTATAGTTAATAGTTTGTTCATAGTTCATAATGTTTAGTTAATAGTTTGTTCATAGTTCATAATTGTTTAGTTAATAGTTTGTTCATAGTTCATAATTGTTTAGTTAATAGTTTGTTCATAGTTCATAATGTTTAGTTAATAGTTTGTTCATAGTTCATAATTGTTTAGTTAATAGTTTGTTCATAGTTCATAATGTTTAGTTAATAGTTTGTTCATAGTTCATAATTGTTTAGTTAATAGTTTGTTCATAGTTCATAATTGTTTAGTTAATAGTTTGTTCATAGTTCATAATGTTTAGTTAATAGTTTGTTCATAGTTCATAATTGTTTAGTTAATAGTTTGTTCATAGTTCATAATTGTTTAGTTAATAGTTTGTTCATAGTTCATAATGTTTAGTTAATAGTTTGTTCATAGTTCATAATTGTTTAGTTAATAGTTTGTTCATAGTTCATAATGTTTAGTTAATAGTTTGTTCATAGTTCATAATTGTTTAGTTAATAGTTTGTTCATAGTTCATAATTGTTTAGTTAATAGTTTGTTCATAGTTCATAATTGTTTAGTTAATAGTTTGTTCATAGTTCATAATTGTTTAGTTAATAGTTTGTTCATAGTTCATAATGTTTAGTTAATAGTTTGTTCATAGTTCATAATTGTTTAGTTAATAGTTTGTTCATAGTTCATAATGTTTAGTTAATAGTTTGTTCATAGTTCATAATTGTTTAGTTAATAGTTTGTTCATAGTTCATAATTGTTTAGTTAATAGTTTGTTCATAGTTCATAATTGTTTAGTTAATAGTTTGTTCATAGTTCATAATGTTTATAGTTAATAGTTTGTTCATAGTTCATAATTGTTTAGTTAATAGTTTGTTCATAGTTCATAATGTTTATAGTTAATAGTTTGTTCATAGTTCATAATTGTTTAGTTAATAGTTTGTTCATAGTTCATAATTGTTTAGTTAATAGTTCATAGTTCATAATTGTTTAGTTAATAGTTTGTTCATAGTTCATAATGTTTAGTTAATAGTTTGTTCATAGTTCATAATTGTTTAGTTAATAGTTTGTTCATAGTTCATAATGTTTATAGTTAATAGTTTGTTCATAGTTCATAATTGTTTAGTTAATAGTTTGTTCATAGTTCATAATGTTTATAGTTAATAGTTTGTTCATAGTTCATAATTGTTTAGTTAATAGTTTGTTCATAGTTCATAATTGTTTAGTTAATAGTTTGTTCATAGTTCATAATTGTTTAGTTAATAGTTTGTTCATAGTTCATAATTGTTTAGTTAATAGTTTGTTCATAGTTCATAATTGTTTAGTTAATAGTTTGTTCATAGTTCATAATGTTTAGTTAATAGTTTGTTCATAGTTCATAATTGTTTAGTTAATAGTTTGTTCATAGTTCATAATTGTTTAGTTAATAGTTTGTTCATAGTTCATAATTGTTTAGTTAATAGTTTGTTCATAGTTCATAATGTTTATAGTTAATAGTTTGTTCATAGTTCATAATTGTTTAGTTAATAGTTTGTTCATAGTTCATAATGTTTATAGTTAATAGTTTGTTCATAGTTCATAATGTTTATAGTTAATAGTTTGTTCATAGTTCATAATGTTTAGTTAATAGTTTGTTCATAGTTCATAATTGTTTAGTTAATAGTTTGTTCATAGTTCATAATGTTTATAGTTAATAGTTTGTTCATAGTTCATAATTGTTTAGTTAATAGTTTGTTCATAGTTCATAATTGTTTAGTTAATAGTTTGTTCATAGTTCATAATTGTTTAGTTAATAGTTTGTTCATAGTTCATAATTGTTTAGTTAATAGTTTGTTCATAGTTCATAATTGTTTAGTTAATAGTTTGTTCATAGTTCATAATTGTTTAGTTAATAGTTTGTTCATAGTTCATAATTGTTTAGTTAATAGTTTGTTCATAGTTCATAATTGTTTAGTTAATAGTTTGTTCATAGTTCATAATTGTTTAGTTAATAGTTTGTTCATAGTTCATAATTGTTTAGTTAATAGTTTGTTCATAGTTCATAATTGTTTAGTTAATAGTTTGTTCATAGTTCATAATGTTTATAGTTAATAGTTTGTTCATAGTTCATAATTGTTTAGTTAATAGTTTGTTCATAGTTCATAATGTTTAGTTAATAGTTTGTTCATAGTTCATAATTGTTTAGTTAATAGTTTGTTCATAGTTCATAATTGTTTAGTTAATAGTTTGTTCATAGTTCATAATGTTTAGTTAATAGTTTGTTCATAGTTCATAATTGTTTAGTTAATAGTTCCTTCATAGTTCCAAAAAATTAACTGGTTCATAGTTAATTTTTTCCCCATTTGTTGCTGCAAGTGATTATTTTTCTATAAAGTTTCACTAAAGCGAGCAAAGTTTGTACATAAATGTGAGGTTATTCTCTTGTCCTAGAGTCTTTTAAATGTTTATATGATGAATCCTTGTTGCTCCTGCTCCAGGTGCAGCTTTTGTTTTGTCTTGTTTCGGTGATGCAGGAGGCGCTGTGACGCCATGTTGTTGCCATTTTTCTGCTAAATATTAAGGGCTCTTTAATAATAATAATAATAATCCATCTTCTCCCGCTTAGTCCAGCACCTAACCCCCCCATATAATAAGAATAATAATAATAATAATAATAATAATAATAATAATAATAATAATAATAATAATGCATCAGTTTTGTATTGCACTTTTTTGGACACTCAAAGACGCTTTACAGTTCATTATTCATTCACTTCACACCCGGTGGTGTAAACTACTAGTGTAGCCACAGCTGCCCTGGGTCGGGCTGTAAGAAAAAATCGATTCAGTGATATATCATGATACTACGTCATTGCACAATTCTTGAATCGATTCAAAAAGCTTCTGAATCGATTTTTAAAAATAATACTTTTCACTAAAATTTATTAGCTGCAGTCACTGTTTAAATTAAATTTTAAAAAGGTAATAAATTATATTTCATACAATTTTGTTCATGTGAAGGTATAGTTGACTATTTTATTAAAAGAAATTATGAATAAATTGCAATATATCATCCATTGTTTTAGTATCAGGATATATCGTGATATATCGAATCGTGACATGCGTATCATGATATGTATCGTATCGTCAGACTCAAGGTGATGCACAGCTGCCCCGGGACAAACTGACGGAAGCGAGGCTCCAATCTGCACCATCGGCCTCTCCGACCACCACGACACTCACACACTCCACTTTCATACTAGACAATATGTGTAAAGTGTCTTGCCTAAGGACACAACGACTGTTTTTGTGACCGGCGCCCCCCTGTGGCACCTGGAATTCCCAGTGTCTCCATCCGAGTACTAACAGCTCAGAAGCTCAGGCCCTGCTGTACAAACCGGTACGGCCACAACAGTGTGTTTAGAAACCTCCGTGAAGTTGGCCCCACATCAAACGCAAATTATAGAAAACATTTGTATTTGGTTTGTGCTGTTTTGTGCTGTGACAATTTTCATTTGTGTGAGTTTATTTCTAAAATTATTCACTATTATTTCTCAGATATTATATGACGTCATTTCCGCTCAGCTGACGGAAGCGACTTTAGCAAAACTCCGCAAAACTTGTGAAGAGAAACGATCTGAGGCTGTGGAAAAGTCTGTCTCAGTCTTTAGTCATTTGCTTTTGATTCATATTTAATATAATAAAACAGACTTTTCCACAGCCTCAGATTGTTTTCGCCACTAGTTTTGCAGAGTTTGCTGCCGTCAGCTGAGCGGAAATGACGTCCTCTAATTACCGCAGGAATAATAATTAATAATTTTAGAAATAAACTCACACAAATGAAAACTGTCACAGCACAAAACAAATACAAACTTTTTCTATTTTTTTTTTTTTTTTCCAGTTTTGAGCTTTATTTCACATTCTGAGGTTCTGGACGACGTCATCGGCCGAAAATTAAACTGTGAATATCTGAAGAACCAGAATCGCACAAACAAAACTTTTTGCAGCACAAACGAAGCTCAAACGATTGAGATAGTTTTCGTGCAGGTTTGCGTTTGATGGGGCGACTTCACGCAGGTTGTTTAGAACACTGAAGAAATCTGCCACCGTATTGACCGAAGTTAAATAGAAGCTCAGGCCGTTCACAGACTCCAGAATGAACGATCACAGTTTGTTCATCGGGCAGAAATACAGTTCAGTTCATTTTGGTGCTAATGTTAAAAAACGCTCTGTTCTCGTGTGATGTGCAGTTATCCAGACAAGGGGCCCACTTCACTTCATTTGTGTGCGATAGTTTCTGTCTGTGTTAAAGTTGCACTGCAAAACCTTTTACTTGTCCCTTAGTGCGACTTATTGCTTTGCCTGCAATGTCCCACAGTATTTCTTTTGACTTGTACATTTACATTTATATAACTGCGCGCTATTTGACACCTCTTGCTCTTTTTTGCTACTTATTTAGAATTTATTATTATAAATTATACTTTTTCTCTGTGTTATTATATGATACTGTGATGTGTGCGCTCCTGTGTCCAAATAATTTCCCTTAAAGATCAATAAAGTTTGTCAAAGTCTACGTTTGGGATTAAACTCACCCCTCCAGCATCAAAAAGCACTCTTACTGTGAGCAGGGTCACCTCTCCACAGATCAGACCCGTCGTTTGGCCTCTATCTGTGTCTCTCTGTGGTGACGTAGTGTATCTTTAATCATGAGACGAAGCCGTACCACGTATTCTTGACGGTGTTTTTGTGTTTCAGACTCGGAGAACAGCTACACCCTGAGCTGTGGCGTCCCCGTGCAGACCGGTAAGAACAGTCTCCGCCCCAACAACGTCTGTGAACGATACTGTCCCCTGACACTAGAGGCCTGATATCACACAGAACAGATTCCTGCGAGGTTTAAATCCTGTTCTAATGTTAAAAAAAACACCTGGAGTTGAGTTTTGTTTCATTCACACCTGTTTGAGTAACTTTATTATTCATCTATCTCTGTCTCCAACGCTCAAAACGCTCTGTTCCACCTTGTGATTTCATGAAATGGGAGTTTTCAAGTTACCGTATTTTCCAGACCAGCCAAAAACTGCACAGTGAAGAAGAAAAAAACATATGTAAGTTGCATTTTTGGGGGGAAATTTATTTGACAAAATCAGACTCCAGGAACAGACATTTCATCTTGAAAGGCGAGTTATAGTAAAACTTCGGTTTGGCTCTATTAGATTTGAAGTTGGGTTTGTTTAGGTGACATTTATTGTTCTTCTGCCTCGTTACGTCATATTTAAAGACATATTTAAAGACAGTAGGTCGGCCTAATCGCGCTTTTGCATGCCATTCTTGCCTGTAAACAAAGTACCATATTTTACGGTCTATAAGTTGCTCTGGAGTATCAGCCAAAAATGCGCAATAAAGAGGAAAAAACACATCTATAAGTCACATTTTTAACACCAGAACAGAGAAGAACAGGCTGAACATGTGTCTCGTGTGTTCACATCACATATGAACAGTTCTTCACAAAACTAGAGCAGAAACAACAGAACAAGTTTGCCAAACTCTCCATCTCGCTCCAAATCACTAAATCCACTGAATTCTTCATCCTCTGAGCAGCTCCACCAACTCCAGATAAATCCAGCTTTTAGCCGCTAATGAGCTTGTGTTTTCTTCATTTCAGTTCGAGTTTCCTCTACTTTTCTCCATCAAACACAAGTTTCTCTCACTCCAAACTTTCTTTCTGCTGCTCGATTCCCATTTTCAGCTGCAGATTTCAGGACTCGCAGCAGGACAGAGCTCTTTCTGCAGGAGACTAAATGTGCAGGTTTGTGCGTTAAACATGTGAATGAAACAAAACACAACTCCAGGTCTGTTTGTGTATTTGTTGTGTATCTGTTGGTTATTTGTTGTGTATTTGCTGTGTATCTGCAGATACTCTGGGTCCTCCGGTCAAACAAAAGGCTCGCTTCAAGATCAAGGACGCCAAGTGTCACCTCCGACCGCGGAACAAAGAAAAGCACCGCGAGCTGCTCAAGCACACGCTGCAGGGTAAAAGACCAGACAGACGCCACGTTTACAGGATGTTTTTACTTCTGAATTAAAGAGTTTGGAATTAAAATATTCTCCTTTGAGTTTACATGAATTGAGGTTTCTATGGAAAACTCATTAAATAGTCTTTATTTCATTGTTCTCAGCATCTGGGGAAGGTTCTGATTGGACAGCGACACAAACGTATTTCCGTCTTTGGGAAAAAAACATGCACTTCAGCTGCTCCCGGCTTTTCTGTCATCTCGGTTTGTCGTTTTGCCGCCGACACAAACACGATCCAAACTTTTCCCGCGGTCGTTCCGATGATAATGAAGCAGCAGCTGGAGAATTCTCTCCTCACGCTTTACGTCTGTGAGCTGAGGAGGAGAAGGGAAGAGCGTGGGAGAAGGAGGAAGAAGACAAACTGAGTCTGAGGCTGCCACACCTCAGCCCACTCCCACATCCCGCTCACAAATCCACAGACAATGAAAAATTAAAGACAAGAAAGATGAGAAAATGAAAGAAAAAATGAAAGACAAATGAAAAAATGCAAAAAAGTTCTAATAAAATGACGATGATGAAAAATGACAAATGAAAAAGAAAAGAAAATGAAAAAATGAGAAAAAAATGAAATGAAAAAATTAAAATGAAATGAAATAATGTGAAAAAATGAACGACAAATTTTAAAAAATAAAAAAATGGAAAAAATTAAAGAAAAACAAATGAAAAAATGAAATAAAAAAATCTGAAATTGAAAAAATTAAGGAAAAATTACATGAAAATATGAAAAAATTAGAAAAAATTTAATGAAAAAATGAATGAAAAATGTGAAAAAATGAATGACAAATGAAAAAATAAAATAAAAAATGGAAAAAATTTAATGAAAAAATGAAATTAGAAAAAAATTTAAACATGAAAAAATGTAATTAAAAAATGAAATGTAAAAATGACAAAATGAAATGAAAAAAATGAAAGACAAATTAAAAGAAAAAAATTAAACATTTGTAAACATTTGAAAAATGAAAGAAAAATTTAATAAAAAATGAAAATTAAAGGAAAAAATGAAATGACAAAATGAAAGGCATGTGAAAAAAAAGATAATAAAATTTAACAAAAGAGCAGTGGAGGAAATTCTGAAGAGACGACTGGAGAAGCCGGATCGAAGGACGAGCCAACGAGCACCAACCACCGGGATTATTTTGAAGAAGAAGAAACGTTTACATGATCCAGGAAGAAATTCATTCGGCTTTAAAATCAGAATTAAGTTTATTCCGGTCATTTTCATCAGGTATTAAGTGTTTACATGGACTTTTTAAAGCAGAATTCATTTTTATTCAGACGTAAAGCTCATGTAAACGTGGCAGTTTCAGTCCAGACTCTCTCAGACCTCAGCTCCCGTCTCACTAAATCTCTGTGTAAATGAGTTGTGACACATTTGTAATCGTGATCCCGAACACATCTTAAACCACATTGTTTCCCCTCAGGTCAGTTCCCGTGCACAGACGAGTGTCACGTGACCTTTGTGAATCTGAAATGCGATTCGTCGAAAAAGCGTCGACGTGGCCGAAAGTCTCCGGCCAAAGAAGTGTCCCACATCACGGCCGAGTTCGAGATGGAGATGAAGGAGGAGGAGGCGTCAGGTACTCGCTCTTCTCTTTAATAAACTTAAGACTTTTCTCCAACGACGCTGGTTAAACTGTCAGATTACAGATGTGTGACCCGGTTTATGTTCATATCTCTGCAATTCTTGGGCCTATCCACATGAAACAAGAACTGGCACAAAGTTCAGCCTCTTTTCTGTCAGGAGTTAAATGCTTTTATACACAATCGCTTCAGAAAGTGGAGCCACGTGTTCCAGATTTTGAGCACAGCTGCTACGAAAGCTGCAACTACGACATGGCTTAATCCACAAATACAAAGACTGGATGAGTGACGGCTGTTAGTGCCAGACGACAACAAGACAAATTTAAGAACAAAAGGGAAAAGTGAACTTCAGCAAAACCGTAAGATCAGACTTCATTTGTCCTTTTCTTTTCATTGTTGTTTTGCGTGCAGTTTAAAAAAAGGGATTATTCATGTCCATGCATCACAGGTTATAGCCCACAGTCTTTTTTCATATCAGTTCAAATATGAAAAATAAAAGAAAAGCAAAGAAAAAAATAATACATAATAATAATAATAATGCATCAGTTTTCTACAGCGCTTTTCTGGACACTCAAAGACGCTTTACAGAGCATTATTCACTCACTCCAGACCCGGTGGTGGTAAGCTACTATTGTAGCTACAGCTGCCCTGGGGCAGACTGACAGAAGCGAGGCTGCCAATCTGCGCCATCGGCCCCTCCGACCACCACCAACACTCACACACACACCACTTTCATACTAGGCAATGTGGGTGATGTGTCTTGCCTAAGGAGACAACGACAGTTTTTGCAACTGGCGCCCCCCTGTGGCACCTGGAATTCCCAGTGGTCTCCCATCCAAGTACTAACCAGGCCCGGCCCTGCTTAGCTTCTGAGATCTGACGGGTTCAGCCTTTGACGAGCCGGTATGGCCACACATTAAAGTGGTGCTATTATTCAACCCCAAAGATGTGAGTGTTTCAGGTGAAAGGGCTTCAACCAGAAGATAATATATAACAAAATATAATGAGTTTGTGGAGCTTATCCTTAACATTTGTGGATCAGAAGTTTGGAGATTTCAGTCTAAAACGGTGAATCTCCTGTTACAACCTAAAAAAAAATGATCAAAACCTATTCTTGAAACAAAGTTAAATAGTATTTTTTACTTTTTTGTATGTTTGAATGTGGAACCAAAACCCTTAACCCATGCCCCAAAAACAACCAAGTACCAAAGGAAAATGCCCCGCTGAGCCGGCCAACGTAAACTAAGGATGGTGCGCTGGACATTTGTGGATGGTTCTGGTGTTTCAAAGGGTGTGATTTCTAAACCCTATGGTCAGATTCTAGAAAATACTTCCATAACAAGTGGATCTTGGATGGAGGAACGATATTCCTAATCTACCTCTGGATTTTAACTGAGAAGCAATATGGGACTCAGCAGATACATTTAAACTTTATTCACAGGACGTATATGACACCCCACAGACTTTTCATCGTGAAGTGCAGAGCTGACCCACACTGTACTGTATGCATCTTCTAATATTACCTGTACTGCCAAAGTTTTTTTTTGCATATTAAAACGATAGACTTATATAGACCCCTGAACAACATTTGAATAGCTTTTTTCCTCATCTTGTACGTCACACATTCAGGCCATGTCCACACGTAGCCGGGTATTTTTAAAACCGAACATTTCCCCCCCTCCGTTTATAAAAATAGTTTTATCCACACCACCTCGTCTTCAAAAAAAAACACCTTCCACACATAACCGAACATCTGCGTTTTCAACCACATTCATACACATTCCAAACCTGTAGATGGCGTTATTTCCATTGAGCCCTCACTTCGCCGTCACTTCCGCCTAAACTTAAACAACAGAAAACATGGCGCCGACCTCCTTTGTCTGGACAGACTCGGAGTCAGAATTGCTCCTAAACACAGTTTAGGAACAATTCTGCTCTCAACACACACACAGCTCTGAAGAAACGACTCCGATCCATATTCTGCTTTGGCTTTGGCTTTTGCAGTCGCCTAAACAAATGTCGCACGTTTGACGTCAGGGCAGATTCATATTTTTTGGTGCAGACAGTGACGTTTTAAAACACAAAACCCCAGTTATCTCTGTCCACACAAACAGGCATAAACGGAGTTTTCAAAAATCTTCACTTTGGCCGGAGTTTTCCCTGAATACCGTAATTTCACGACCATAAGGCGCATATAAACGTCTTAGATTTTCTTCAAAATGAGCCACGCGCCCTTTCGTGCAGTGCGCCTTGTGTGAGGCGGACGTGATAGAAAAAGCATGAGAACGTTAAAGGGGGAAGTGTGGGCGTGGCTTGTGTATAGAAACTGCCCCCGATGGTGATTTTTAAAAGAAAGACTTTGCCTAAGGAGAAGTTTCCAGCGGGAGTCATTGTTAAGGCAAACGAAAAGGGTTGGATGGACGAGCAAATGATGAAACAGTGGCTGAGGGAGGTGTATGTTCGGAGAGTGGGTGGTTTTTTCACAATCGCTTCTAATTTATGACTCTATGCGTGCTCATCTCACCGCTGACGTGAAAAAACAAGTGAAGCAAATGAACGCTACGCTTGCTGTGATTCCGGGAGGGCTGACGAAAGAAGTCCAACCGCTGGACATCGGCGTGAACCGGCCGTTCAAAGTAAGGATGCGAGCGGCATGGGAGCGATGGATGACCGAAGGAGACCACAGCTTCACGAAGGGTGGAAGGCAGCGCCGGGCGAGTTACGCTACAGTTTGCCAATGGATTGTAGATGCTTGGGCTAACGTGTCTGCTGGTACTGTTAAACGAGCTTTCGCAAAAGCCGGTATAATTTCTGAGGAGCCGCACGGTACAGACAGTGACTCCGACAGCGAGGAGCGAAGTGGACCTGCTATGGATTTTGCGCAGCTGTTCGATTCCGAAACAGAGGATGAGGACTTTGACGGATTTGAATAATGACTATTGTTTAATATTGTTGTAATTAGTACTTAAATAAAGCACAACCAAACTCAGTTTTGCTCCCTATATATTTTTCAATACGCACATTTGCATGCTTGTTTGTGCGCCTTTTTGTACGGTGCGCCGTATGGTCGTGAAATTACGGTACTCGTTTTTGATGCGTGTTCGTGTGGATGACAGGTCAAAACGCAGCAAAACATCTTCGGTTTGTCAGATACCCGGATACGTGTGGACAAGGCCTCATTCTCCAGACTTCTAAAACGGTTTGTGTATTCATTTCTTTCTTTATTTACTGACTGTTGTCCTTCTCCCGTCGTTTCAGACTCGTGCAACATGGAGTGTGTGCGCGAGAGGACCCGGCTGAAGCTGCAGAGCGCCCTGAGGACCCTGAGGAAGTCCATAAACAAACAGCAGTTCTACATTCAGTTCTCGGGGACAGAGTACGAGGTGGCGCAGAGGCCCTCCCGTGCTGTAGAGGGCGCCGAGGCCTGCAGCACGGGGCAGGTGCTGCGGGAGGGCAAGTGTGGTACGTACACACCGCAGACCGTTTATGGAAATGGACAAATCTAACCTGCTGCTGTGATCCAAACGGAAGTGAGCATGGACGCGCTTGTGGCTCCATCAATACTTATCCTGCGTTCTGTTGAGTGTCTTTAGTGGATAAATCCGAGTCAGTTCTCCCGACATCCCACGTAAATCCGTATGGACGCCCGAGAAAGTCGAATGTTTATTTTGTTGGGTTATGAATACCATAAGCGAGCAATCCGAATCTCAAAGAACTCAACCCTCTGACTGAACTTCACACGTCAAAAAGACCAAAAGACACTTCACTGTCTGTTCCATTGCACTTTTGCATTTTCTTGAGGTGGAGGTCGGTTTTCCTCAAGTCGCAACACTGTGAATGTTGCTAACGCGGGAGCAACATCGGGGAAAGAAGGCGCCTCATTGGTCTGTTAGTAATGTTCATATTTTGAATTAAAGAAAACATAGTGAAATAAAAATACCAGGATCATGAAAAGTGGGTCAATATAAACATTTAAGGCCTCTTCATGCTCCATAAGAAAGAAGAACTTTGCTGGCCAAAATTACATCGCTTTGTTTGGCTCCTGTTTGTCAGTTCTTGCGACTTGTTCTCGACGCCTCCGCTGAGCAGAACTTTGGTTGGCAGCGCTGTCCGACATCTGTGCTCTGATTGTTTATTTATTTTCTATATTCATTGTGAATTTGTAGCGCATGTCACAAACAGCCAAAAAAAATAACAGCATTGTAACTGAAATAGTCTCTTCCAGCCTGGACCAACAGGAGAAAAATACATGATGTGCGTCCAGGGCGTCCACTGTGGTCTGTGAGTGCCGTGTTTTCCCAGTCGAGAGACTTTAGTGTATTTATTGCATAAAACACATCAGCAGCGGTCAGCAGCGGCGTGGATATATTTATACTCCAATAATGACGCCGTAGACTTCTTGTTCTGGTGTTTGTGGCTCTGCCTCATTAGTTCATAAAGTACCGTTTCGTTTCAGCCATTGTCACGATAATGTTACCGAAGCTGTGCTGCTGCTGTAGTGTTGCAACAGCAGAGTGAGGGGGCCGGGCAGGGTGAGGGGGCGTGGCAGTTTGGCAGAAGAACGTCTTATGAAGTATGAAATGTCCTTGTTCTTGTTCTGATCACCTCAAGAACAAGAGCAAAGTTCTTCTGTTTTATGGAGGATGAAGAGGCCTTTAAGACCAAAATGAAGAACCTGAGTCGATGGAGCCGGAAGCGCCCCCACACTCACTTCCTGTTTGGGATGCGGTGGCTGACAGATTAGGTCCTTTTATATAACAGTCTGTTGTGTGTTGTCAGTGAGCTGCGCTGCAGGGACCTTCTACAGCGGGGAACAGGACCAGTGTCTCCCCTGTCCTCCCGGGACCTACCAGGACACAGTGGGACAGCTCTCCTGTGAGCCCTGCCCCAGCACCGAGGGGCCAGGGGTCAGCGGGGCCCGGAACGTCTCCCAGTGTGGAGGTAAGACACAAACATCTCTGAACGTCTCCCAGTGTGGAGGTAAGACACAAACGTCTCTGAACGTCTCCCAGTGTGGAGGTAAGACACAAACATCTCTGAACGTCTCCCAGTGTGGAGGTAAGACACAAACGTCTCTGAACGTCTCCCAGTGTGGAGGTAAGACACAAACGTCTCCCAGTGTGGAGGTAAGACACAAACGTCTCCCAGTGTGGAGGTAAGACACAAACGTCTCCCAGTGTGGAGGTAAGACACAAACATCTCCCAGTGTGGAGGTAAGACACAAACATCTCTGAACGTCTCCCAGTGTGGAGGTAAGACACAAACATCTCCCAGTGTGGAGGTAAGACACAAACGTCTCCCAGTGTGGAGGTAAGACACAAACGTCTCTGAACGTCTCCCAGTGTGGAGGTAAGACACAAACGTCTCCCAGTGTGGAGGTAAGACACAAACATCTCCCAGTGTGGAGGTAAGACACAAACATCTCTGAACGTCTCCCAGTGTGGAGGTAAGACACAAACATCTCCCAGTGTGGAGGTAAGACACAAACATCTCCCAGTGTGGAGGTAAGACACAAACATCTCCCAGTGTGGAGGTAAGACACAAACGTCTCTGAACGTCTCCCAGTGTGGAGGTAAGACACAAACGTCTCCCAGTGTGGAGGTAAGACACAAACGTCTCCCAGTGTGGAGGTAAGACACAAACGTCTCCCAGTGTGGAGGTAAGACACAAACATCTCTGAACGTCTCCCAGTGTGGAGGTAAGACACAAATCAAACAGCAGCTGATACTATTTAAATGTTTCTAAACAAATAAATTCTAAATTCTGCAATAGAGGCACCAGGACTCCAACCTGTCGGGTTTTTCATACTTTTTTTAGGTTTCAGTTTTTACTTACAGGTTGGAACTCTTGAAATCATGTTTGGGAATTCTAACTATTACCAAGGCAAATTAGTTGTGCACTGGGCCAGAACTCCTCTAATGTCACAGGAAGATCTGATCGTCAAAAAATATATATTTTGTTGTTGATCTTTAAAGTATTGGAAAAAATTTGTGTAAAATCCCTGAGTCATCCAGGTAGAAAATCTTAGAATTTGACTTAAAACTTAAAATCTGAAATAGAAAGCAAAACAAAATCATGATTTTAGTCCCAAAAGAAATATTTCAGAGGATCAATGACTGCATAGCCACAGGTCATTTCAGACAGCACAACAAAACCAAAGAATGGCACATAAAGGAGTTTACACAAAATCAAACTCAAACAAACCCCAGTGACTAAAGGAAAGAGGATGAACCAAATAACACATCTTTGCTAACGGAAAAAAGATTCTCTTGTGTATATTGTCTAAAATAGAACTCTACTTCCTGTAATTTTCAATGTTTTTCAACTTTTTACCCTAAATTACTTCTATAATTTATATTTCCAGCAGGTATTATCCACCAGTCCAAAGTAGAGAATGACCAAACCTGCCTTCCGCACTTCAAACCCCTCACAGTTTACGTGTTCTCTCCTCAGGACAGTGCCCGGCCGGTCAGTTCTCGTCCGACGGGTTCCGGCCGTGCCAGCTGTGCCCAGTGGGGACGTTCCAGCCTGAGGTGGGCCGAGTCCTGTGCTTCTCGTGTGGAGGAGGACTCATGACAAAACACCAGGGCTCAGTGTCCTTCAGGGACTGTGAGGCCAAAGGTGAGACTCTGTCCAAGGTCCTGGTTTGTTTATACGGCACATTTACACATTTAAAAACAGACGGTGCTGCCCCAAAGTGCTTCACACTATAGATAAAAACAAATGAACATATGAGCAGCTACTGGAGGGTCCGCCACCTGCCTGTCTCCATTCAGATGTTATTGCTTTGTCTAGAAAGTTCCACAGTGTACTGTAGATCAGGGGTTTTCAACTTGGGTGACTGTAAGCCTCGCCTCAGTAGGTAAAGACACAAAGACCACACAGGCCTTTGAAGTAAATGCAGCTTTTGTGCGATGATGAATTTCAATAACAGCTGATATAATAATGCATCAAACTTATATATGGCTTTTTTGGACACTCAAAGATGCTTGACAAACAAATAGGAAGTGACACTCTAGAAAGTCATTTGAGCTGTACTCAAAGATCTAAAACTTTTTCTACTGACACAAAAGGCCATTTCCCTCCAATATTGTTCACAAATCTGTCTAAATCTGTGTTAGTGCATTTCTCCTTTGTCCATAAAATCCATCCAAATCCATCCCACCTCACAGGTTTGGCAGATCCAGATGCTGATTAGAGCAGATGTGCCTTAGACTGGCCACAGTAAAAGGAAACTCTGAAATGTGCAGGTTAATCACACAGCACAAAGCCACGGATGTCGCAGGTTTTACAGGAGAGCTGACGACACCTGATGCTGAAATCGGTGCATGTCTGGGCCTTACACTACGTGAGAATGTGCAGTGGGATATAGATCCGGGCGGGTTGCTTCGATGCTCCGAGCTCGACTGAAGCGTGTTCTGAGGGCTGTAGAGGACTGAAGCGTGTTCTGAGGGCTGTAGAGGACTGAAGCGTGTTCTGAGGGCTGTAGAGGACTGAAGCGTGTTCTGAACGCTGTAGAGGACTGAAGCGTGTTCTGAGTGCTGTAGAGGACTGAAGCATGTTCTGAGGGCTGTAGAGGACTAAAGCGTGTTCTGAGGGCTGTAGAGGACTGAAGTGTGTTCTGAACACTGTAGAGGACTGAAGCGTGTTCTGAACGCTGTAGAGGACTGAAGCGTGTTCTGAGGGCTGTAGAGGACTGAAGCATGTTCTGAGGGCTGTAGAGGACTGAAGCGTGTTCTGAGGGCTGTAGAGGACTGAAGCGTGTTCTGAGGGCTGTAGAGGACTGAAGCGTGTTCTGAGGGCTGTAGAGGACTGAAGCATGTTCTGAGGGCTGTAGAGGACTGAAGCGTGTTCTGAGTGCTGTAGAGGACTGAAGCGTGTTCTGAACACTGTAGAGGACTGAAGCGTGTTCTGAGGGCTGTAGAGGACTGAAGCGTGTTCTGAGGGCTGTAGAGGACTGAAGCGTGTTCTGAGGGCTGTAGAGGACTAAAGCGTGTTCTGAACGCTGTAGAGGACTGAAGCGTGTTCTGAATGCTGTAGAGGACTGAAGCGTGTTCTGAATGCTGTAGAGGACTGAAGCGTGTTCTGAGCGCTGTAGAGGACTGAAGCGTGTTCTGAATGCTGTAGAGGACTGAAGCGTGTTCTGAATGCTGTAGAGGACTGAAGCGTGTTCTGAGCGCTGTAGAGGACTGAAGCGTGTTCTGAACGCTGTAGAGGACTGAAGCGTGTTCTGAATGCTGTAGAGGACTGAAGCGTGTTCTGAATGCTGTAGAGGACTGAAGCGTGTTCTGAGCGCTGTAGAGGACTGAAGCGTGTTCTGAACGCTGTAGAGGACTGAAGCGTGTTCTGAACGCTGTAGAGGACTGAAGCGTGTTCTGAGGGCTGTAGAGGACTGAAGCGTGTTCTGAACGCTGTAGAGGACTGAAGCGTGTTCTGAACGCTGTAGAGGACTGAAGCGTGTTCTGAGGGCTGTAGAGGACTGAAGCGTGTTCTGAGGGCTGTAGAGGACTGAAGCGTGTTCTGAACACTGTAGAGGACTGAAGCGTGTTCTGAACGCTGTAGAGGACTGAAGCGTGTTCTGAGGGCTGTAGAGGACTGAAGCGTGTTCTGAGGGCTGTAGAGGACTGAAGCGTGTTCTGAATGCTGTAGAGGACTGAAGCGTGTTCTGAACACTGTAGAGGACTGAAGCGTGTTCTGAGTGCTGTAGAGGACTGAAGCGTGTTCTGAGGGCTGTAGAGGACTGAAGCGTGTTCTGAGGGCTATAGAGGACTGAAGCGTGTTCTGAGGGCTGTAGAGGACTGAAGCGTGTTCTGAGGGCTATAGAGGACTGAAGCGTGTTCTGAGGGCTGTAGAGGACTGAAGCGTGTTCTGAACGCTGTAGAGGACTGAAGCGTGTTCTGAGGGCTGTAGAGGACTGAAGCATGTTCTGAGGGCTGTAGAGGACTGAAGCGTGTTCTGAGGGCTGTAGAGGACTGAAGCGTGTTCTGAGGGCTATAGAGGACTGAAGCGTGTTCTGAGGGCTGTAGAGGACTGAAGCGTGTTCTGAACGCTGTAGAGGACTGAAGCGTGTTCTGAGGGCTGTAGAGGACTGAAGCGTGTTCTGAGGGCTGTAGAGGACTGAAGCGTGTTCTGAGGGCTGTAGAGGACTGAAGCGTGTTCTGAGTGCTGTAGAGGACTGAAGCGTGTTCTGAACACTGTAGAGGACTGAAGCGTGTTCTGAACACTGTAGAGGACTGAAGCGTGTTCTGAGGGCTGTAGAGGACTGAAGCGTGTTCTGAACACTGTAGAGGACTGAAGCGTGTTCTGAACGCTGTAGAGGACTGAAGCATGTTCTGAGGGCTGTAGAGGACTGAAGCGTGTTCTGAGTGCTGTAGAGGACTGAAGCGTGTCCTGAACACTGTAGAGGACTGAAGCGTGTTCTGAGGGCTGTAGAGGACTGAAGCGTGTTCTGAGGGCTGTAGAGGACTGAAGCGTGTTCTGAGGGCTGTAGAGGACTGAAGCGTGTTCTGAGGGCTGTAGAGGACTGAAGTGTGTTCTGAACGCTGTAGAGGACTGAAGCGTGTTCTGAACGCTGTAGAGGACTGAAGCGTGTTCTGAACGCTGTAGAGGACTGAAGCGTGTTCTGAGGGCTGTAGAGGACTGAAGCGTGTTCTGAACGCTGTAGAGGACTGAAGCGTGTTCTGAACGCTGTAGAGGACTGAAGCGTGTTCTGAGGGCTGTAGAGGACTGAAGCGTGTTCTGAGGGCTGTAGAGGACTGAAGCGTGTTCTGAACACTGTAGAGGACTGAAGCGTGTTCTGAACGCTGTAGAGGACTGAAGCGTGTTCTGAGGGCTGTAGAGGACTGAAGCGTGTTCTGAGGGCTGTAGAGGACTGAAGCGTGTTCTGAACACTGTAGAGGACTGAAGCGTGTTCTGAGTGCTGTAGAGGACTGAAGCGTGTTCTGAGGGCTGTAGAGGACTGAAGCGTGTTCTGAGGGCTCTAGAGGACTGAAGCGTGTTCTGAGGGCTGTAGAGGACTGAAGCGTGTTCTGAGGGCTATAGAGGACTGAAGCGTGTTCTGAGGGCTGTAGAGGACTGAAGCGTGTTCTGAACGCTGTAGAGGACTGAAGCGTGTTCTGAGGGCTGTAGAGGACTGAAGCGTGTTCTGAGGGCTGTAGAGGACTGAAGCGTGTTCTGAGGGCTATAGAGGACTGAAGCGTGTTCTGAGGGCTGTAGAGGACTGAAGCGTGTTCTGAGGGCTATAGAGGACTGAAGCGTGTTCTGAGGGCTGTAGAGGACTGAAGCGTGTTCTGAGGGCTGTAGAGGACTGAAGCGTGTTCTGAATGCTGTAGAGGACTGAAGCGTGTTCTGAACACTGTAGAGGACTGAAGCGTGTTCTGAGTGCTGTAGAGGACTGAAGCGTGTTCTGAGGGCTGTAGAGGACTGAAGCGTGTTCTGAGGGCTGTAGAGGACTGAAGCGTGTTCTGAACGCTGTAGAGGACTGAAGCGTGTTCTGAGGGCTGTAGAGGACTGAAGCGTGTTCTGAGGGCTGTAGAGGACTGAAGCGTGTTCTGAGGGCTATAGAGGACTGAAGCGTGTTCTGAGGGCTGTAGAGGACTGAAGCGTGTTCTGAGGGCTATAGAGGACTGAAGCGTGTTCTGAGGGCTGTAGAGGACTGAAGCGTGTTCTGAACGCTGTAGAGGACTGAAGCGTGTTCTGAGGGCTGTAGAGGACTGAAGCGTGTTCTGAGGGCTGTAGAGGACTGAAGCGTGTTCTGAGGGCTGTAGAGGACTGAAGCGTGTTCTGAGTGCTGTAGAGGACTGAAGCGTGTTCTGAACACTGTAGAGGACTGAAGCGTGTTCTGAACACTGTAGAGGACTGAAGCGTGTTCTGAGGGCTGTAGAGGACTGAAGCGTGTTCTGAACACTGTAGAGGACTGAAGCGTGTTCTGAACGCTGTAGAGGACTGAAGCATGTTCTGAGGGCTGTAGAGGACTGAAGCGTGTTCTGAGTGCTGTAGAGGACTGAAGCGTGTTCTGAACACTGTAGAGGACTGAAGCGTGTTCTGAGGGCTGTAGAGGACTGAAGCGTGTTCTGAGGGCTGTAGAGGACTGAAGCGTGTTCTGAGGGCTGTAGAGGACTGAAGCGTGTTCTGAGGGCTGTAGAGGACTGAAGCGTGTTCTGAACGCTGTAGAGGACTGAAGCGTGTTCTGAGGGCTGTAGAGGACTGAAGCGTGTTCTGAACGCTGTAGAGGACTGAAGCGTGTTCTGAGGGCTGTAGAGGACTGAAGCGTGTTCTGAACACTGTAGAGGACTGAAGCGTGTTCTGAGGGCTGTAGAGGACTGAAGCGTGTTCTGAGGGCTGTAGAGGACTGAAGCGTGTTCTGAACGCTGTAGAGGACTGAAGCGTGTTCTGAGGGCTGTAGAGGACTGAAGCGTGTTTTGAGGGCTGTAGAGGACTGAAGCGTGTTCTGAACGCTGTAGAGGACTGAAGCGTGTTCTGAGGGCTGTAGAGGACTGAAGCGTTTCACAGAACCAGTCCAGCTCCAGCTCCTCTGAGCCTGAACAGAGCTGATCCTGATGGTTCCATGATGTTGTCTCAGAACCCGACCAGGTGAAACCGAATTTAAAATAATCTGGATCATATTTTCTACATTTTTTTTTTCATTCTACAGCAAATACACGCACAATTACCGATATCAGTACTGCTGCAGACATGTTCAGATGTGGACTGTTTTTGTTTTTTTTTGCGTGTGTGTTGCGCCTCCCAGTGGCTCCTTTGCACTCCCCTGGATGCGCGACGCACCAGGTGAAAACCTTCGCTGTAGATTAAACCTTTCTATCACCAGGGAGATGATTAGGTTACACCACTACGCTACCAGTCAGATCTGTGGAGAGGCGCCCCCTGGTCACAGAAGGAATTATTGTATTTTTCAGCAATTTTTGTCGCCTGTCTTGTCTGTGTGGTAATAATCGCACCTGTCCTGTCACTAATGCCCCTGTCGTGTCATTAATGCACCTGTCACTAATGCCCCTCTCCTGTCCTGTCACTAATGCACCTGTTGTGTCATTAATGCACCTGTCACTAATGCCCCTCTCCTGTCCTGTCACTAATGCCCCTGTTGTGTCATTAATGCACCTGTCACTAATGCCCCTCTCCTGTCCTGTCACTAAGGCCCCTCTCCTGTCCTGTCACTAATGCCCCTCTCCTGTCCTGTCACTAATGCCCCTCTCCTGTCCTGTCACTAATGCCCCTCTCCTGTCCTGTCACTAATGCCCCTCTCCTGTCCTGTCACTAATGCCCCTGTTGTGTCATTAATGCACCTGTCACTAATGCCCCTCTCCTGTCCTGTCACTAATGCCCCTGTCCTGTCCTGTCACTAAGGCCCCTCTCCTGTCCTTTCACTAATGCCCCTGTTGTGTCATTAATGCACCTGTCACTAATGCCCCTCTCCTGTCCTTTCACTAATGCCCCTGTCCTGTCTGTGTCACTAATGCACCTGACACTAATGCCCCTGTTGTGTCCTGGCAGTGCACTGCGCCCCGGGGCACTTCTATAACTCCAGCACCCATCGGTGCATCCGCTGCCCCCTCGGCTCGTACCAGTCGGACTTTGGGCAGAATTACTGCATCACCTGCCCCGGAAACACCACCACCGACTTCGACGGAGCCACAAACGTCTCACACTGCAAGAGTAAGAACCAGGACCGGATTGGGACTGGACTGGACCGGGACTGGACCGGGACTGAACCAGAGCTGGACCGGGACTGGACCACGACTGGACCAGGACTAAAGCAGGACTGGACCAGGACTAAAGCAGGGCTAAACTATGACTAAAGTAGGACTAGACCAATACTAAACCAGCAGTAGACCAGGACTAGACTAGGACTGAACCGGGATTAAACCAAGATCAGAACCAGGACTGAACCAGAACTAGAGTTGGACTGAACCAAAACTGAACCAGAACTAGACCAGGATTAGACCAGGACTGAACTAGGCCTAGACCAAGGCTAGACTTGGACTGAACCAGGAGTAAACCAGGACTAAACCAAGTCTAAACTAGGATGAAATGGGGGCTAAAACAAGTCTGAACCAGGACTGAACCAGAACTAAACCAGGACTAGACCAAGACTAAACCAAGACTAGACCAGGGCTATACCAGGACTAGACCCAGACTAGACCAAGACTAGACCAGGGCTATACCAGGACTAGACCCAGACCAAACCAAGACTAGACCAGGGCTATACCAGGACTAGACCCAGACTAGACCAAGACTAGACCAGGGCTATACCAGGACTAGACCAAGACTAAACCAGGGCTAAACCAGGTCTGAACCAGGTCTAACGGCGGTCTCTGTGTTTCGTCCTCAGACCAGGTGTGTGGGGGGGAGCTGGGGGAGTACACGGGGTACATCGAGTCCCCAAACTACCCCGGAGATTACCCCTCGAATGTGGACTGTGTCTGGACCATCAACCCGCCCCACAAGAGGCGCATCCTGATCGTGGTGCCCGAGATCTTCCTCCCCATCGAAGACGAGTGCGGAGACGTGCTGGTCATGAGGAAGAGCGGTACTTTACACACCACACAAACATTACGCAGCTTTTCCTTCCAATCATACTTTTTATATCCTGTTGTAATCAAAAACAGTCTTCTCTGAGCCTCAAAAAATGCTCTGTCCTCATTTTGCCAGATTTGTTGCATGTTTAAAAGAGAATTAAAGTTTACTCGGACATGTTTGAAGCTAAAGTTCGTCGCTAGAGGAGGTGGAATTCTGTGCAAAGCCAAAGAACGGCACAGATCAGTGTTTCCTCGGTGGAGATCTCACTGTGGCAGTGAGTCTGTCAAGGCAACAAACTAGTGTAGTGATGGGGGCAAGTTCTGAACTTCCACGTAAAACGCCAATTTGCTTCACACAGAAGAAGCTTAACTCCACTTTAACCCATCTGACAACAGCCACGAGTCTAACAAACAAAACGCTCTGCCTGGTTCACTCATTAGTGTCTGGAAACGTTAGAAAACAACTTTATAAGCACCTCACACTTCCCTCTGCTGATTTCCCACTGCACAGGCCAAAGCCCAAAAGACTCGAGCACCGACTCCAGAAGCAACAAGTGAGAATCGACTACTGACGGTGAAGAAGAGAAACTGAGAGTTGTAGAAAGAAAATGGTTCGGGAATGTATTTTTTAGTGTTTTCAAAAAATATAATTCACTGGTAAATAAACGGGATTAGAAACGACATCGACGATCGAGTCTTTTGGGCTTTGGCCTGTGCAGAGGGAAATCAACAGAGTTCGGGTCTTAGGAGGTTAAACAGAATTGTCACCGTTTTTTGTCACCGCCCGTCTTTTGCTTCCTCCCTGTTTTTCCTGCAGTTCATTGCCTAATTATCCCAGGGAAGTCTGTAGAAACTCCCATTCGGGGCTCGACTGTCGACCAGAGACACTCAAGCTCTGTGTCTGAAACTCTGAATATGAAAATCTGTTGTTTTGTTATTTCTTGTTTGAAGAACCTGTTTCTGAGTTCATTCCCAGCCTGTTTTCTTATTGCATAATGTCTTTTTGGAGGACATTTTAGTTCGCATAATAAAATTATATATTCCTTTTTTGTTTATCAGCCAGATTTGTAGAAGGACACATTCTGTTGATCTGAAATAAGACTTTTCGTTCTTTGTGTTACATTTGAGTCCGAGTTATTATCATAATAATAATGTTGTGTTTTGTTGTGTTTTTGCTGCTGCAGCTCTGCCCACGTCCATCACCACCTATGAGACGTGTCAGACGTACGAGCGCCCCATCGCCTTCACCTCCCGCTCCAGACGCCTCTGGATTCAGTTCAAATCCAACGAAGCAAACTCCGGGAAGGGCTTCCAGGTGCCCTACGTCACCTACGACGGTACAAACGCACAAACACACACGCAATGTACACCACACAAACACACAAAACACACACCTCTCTGTTCTAATGTCTCTGATGTCGTGTGCGTTTGCTGTGCAGAGGATTACCAGCAGCTCATCGAGGACATCGTGAGAGACGGACGACTGTACGCCTCAGAAAACCATCAGGAAATATTAAAGGTACACTGTCCTGTTTTATTCTGGAAACAGCAGGTAAAATCCATCAGTCAAACTTTATTTATTGAGCCTTTTACAACACTCAGAGAGACCAAAGTGATTCACAATAAAACCTAATGAAATAAAACAGATTGTACAAAGACTCCCTGCATTGCTGAGTGTTAAAAGTCTGAATAGTTTCAAGCCCGGATTAAAACAGGCTGCAAGTGTATTTAAAAGTGTGTTTTTGTCGTTTCTCTTCAGGATCAGAAGTGTAAAGTGTGTTTTTGTCGTTTCTCTTCAGGATCAGAAGTGTAAAGTGTGTTTTTGTCGTGTCTCTTCAGAATCAGAAGTGTAAAGTGTGTTTTTGTCGTGTCTCTTCAGGATCAGAAGTGTAAAGTGTGTTTTTGTTGTGTCTCTTCAGAATCAGAAGTGTAAAGTGTGTTTTTGTCGTGTCTCTTCAGGATCAGAAGTGTAAAGTGTGTTTTTGTCGTGTCTCTTCAGAATCAGAAGTGTAAAGTGTGTTTTTGTCGTGTCTCTTCAGAATCAGAAGTGTAAAGTGTGTTTTTGTCGTGTCTCTTCAGGACCAGAAGTGTAAAGTGTGTTTTTGTCGTGTCTCTTCAGGATCAGAAGTGTAAAGTGTGTTTTTGTCGTGTCTCTTCAGAATCAGAAGTGTAAAGTGTGTTTTTGTCGTGGTCTCTTCAGGATCAGAAGTGTAAAGTGTGTTTTTATCGTGTCTCTTCAGGATCAGAAGTGTAAAGTGTGTTTTGTGCGTGTCTCTTCAGAATCAGAAGTGTAAAGTGTGTTTTTGTCGTGTCTCTTCAGAATCAGAAGTGTAAAGTGTGTTTTTGTCGTGTCTCTTCAGGATCAGAAGTGTAAAGTGTGTTTTTGTCGTGTCTCTTCAGGATCAGAAGTGTAAAGTGTGTTTTGTCGTGTCTCTTCAGAATCAGAAGTGTAAAGTGTGTGTTTGTCGTGTCTCTTCAGAATCAGAAGTGTAAAGTGTGTTTTTGTCGTGTCTCTTCAGGATCAGAAGTGTAAAGTGTGTTTTTGTCGTGTCTCTTCAGGATCAGAAGTGTAAAGTGTGTTTTTGTCGTGTCTCTTCAGGATCAGAAGTGTAAAGTGTGTTTTTGTCGTGTCTCTTCAGGATCAGAAGTGTAAAGTGTGTTTTTGTCGTGTCTCTTCAGGATCAGAAGTGTAAAGTGTGTTTTTGTCGTGTCTCTTCAGAATCAGAAGTGTAAAGTGTGTTTTTGTCGTGTCTCTTCAGAATCAGAAGTGTAAAGTGTGTTTTTGTCGTGTCTCTTCAGAATCAGAAGTGTAAAGTGTGTTTTTGTCGTGTCTCTTCAGGATCAGAAGTGTAAAGTGTGTTTTGTCGTGTCTCTTCAGGATCAGAAGTGTAAAGTGTGTTTTTGTTGTGTCTCTTCAGGATCAGAAGTGTAAAGTGTGTTTTTGTCGTGTCTCTTCAGGATCAGAAGTGTAAAGTGTGTTTTTGTCGTGTCTCTTCAGAATCAGAAGTGTAAAGTGTGTTTTTGTCGTGTCTCTTCAGGATCAGAAGTGTAAAGTGTGTTTTTGTCGTGTCTCTTCAGGATCAGAAGTGTAAAGTGTGTTTTTGTCGTGTCTCTTCAGGATCAGAAGTGTAAAGTGTGTTTTTGTCGTGTCTCTTCAGGATCAGAAGTGTAAAGTGTGTTTTTGTCGTGTCTCTTCAGAATCAGAAGTGTAAAGTGTGTTTTTGTCGTGTCTCTTCAGGATCAGAAGTGTAAAGTGTGTTTTTGTCGTGTCTCTTCAGAATCAGAAGTGTAAAGTGTGTTTTTGTCGTGTCTCTTCAGAATCAGAAGTGTAAAGTGTGTTTTTGTCGTGTCTCTTCAGAATCAGAAGTGTAAAGTGTGTTTTTGTCGTGTCTCTTCAGGATCAGAAGTGTAAAGTGTGTTTTTGTCGTGTCTCTTCAGGATCAGAAGTGTAAAGTGTGTTTTTGTCGTGTCTCTTCAGAATCAGAAGTGTAAAGTGTGTTTTTGTCGTGTCTCTTCAGGATCAGAAGTGTAAAGTGTGTTTTTGTTGTGTCTCTTCAGGATCAGAAGTGTAAAGTGTGTTTTTGTCGTGTCTCTTCAGAATCAGAAGTGTAAAGTGTGTTTTTGTCGTGTCTCTTCAGGATCAGAAGTGTAAAGTGTGTTTTTGTCGCGGTCTCTTCAGTATCAGAAGTGTAAAGTGTGTTTTTGTCGTGTCTCTTCAGAATCAGAAGTGTAAAGTGTGTTTTTGTCGTGTCTCTTCAGAATCAGAAGTGTAAAGTGTGTTTTTGTCGTTTCTCTTCAGGATCAGAAGTGTAAAGTGTGTTTTTGTCGTGTCTCTTCAGGATCAGAAGTGTAAAGTGTGTTTTTGTCGTGTCTCTTCAGAATCAGAAGTGTAAAGTGTGTTTTTGTCGTGTCTCTTCAGAATCAGAAGTGTAAAGTGTGTTTTGTCGTGTCTCTTCAGGATCAGAAGTGTAAAGTGTGTTTTGTCGTGTCTCTTCAGGATCAGAAGTGTAAAGTGTGTTTTTGTCGTGTCTCTTCAGGATCAAGTGTAAAAGTGTGTTTTTGTCGTGTCTCTTCAGAATCAGAAGTGTAAAGTGTGTTTTGTCGTGTATCTTCAGTATCAGAAGTGTAAAGTGTGTTTTTGTCGTGTCTCTTCAGGATCAGAAGTGTAAAGTGTGTTTTTGTAGATGTCTCTTCAGAATCCAGAAGTGTAAAGTGTGTTTTTGTATTGTCTCTTCAGGATCAGAAGTGTAAAGTGTGTTTTTGTTGTGTCTCTTCAGAATCAGAAGTGTAAAGTGTGTTTTTGTCGTGTCTCTTCAGGATCAGAAGTGTAAAGTGTGTTTTTGTCGTGTCTCTTCAGAATCAGAAGTGTAAAGTGTGTTTTTGTCGTGTCTCTTCAGAATCAGAAGTGTAAAGTGTGTTTTTGTCGTGTCTCTTCAGAATCAGAAGTGTAAAGTGTGTTTTTGTCGTGGTCTCTTCAGCATCAGAAGTGTAAAGTGTGTTTTTGTCGTGTCTCTTCAGGATCAGAAGTGTAAAGTGTGTTTTTGTCGTGTCTCTTCAGGATCAGAAGTGTAAAGTGTGTTTTTGTCGTGTCTCTTCAGGATCAGAAGTGTAAAGTGTGTTTTTGTCGTGTCTCTTCAGAATCAGAAGTGTAAAGTGTGTTTTTGTCGTGTCTCTTCAGAATCAGAAGTGTAAAGTGTGTTTTTGTCGTGTCTCTTCAGAATCAGAAGTGTAAAGTGTGTTTTTGTCGTGTCTCTTCAGGATCAGAAGTGTAAAGTGTGTTTTTGTCGTGTCTCTTCAGAATCAGAAGTGTAAAGTGTGTTTTTGTCGTGTCTCTTCAGGATCAGAAGTGTAAAGTGTGTTTTTGTCGTGTCTCTTCAGAATCAGAAGTGTAAAGTGTGTTTTTGTCGTGTCTCTTCAGAATCAGAAGTGTAAAGTGTGTTTTTGTCGTGTCTCTTCAGAATCAGAAGTGTAAAGTGTGTTTTTGTCGTGTCTCTTCAGAATCAGAAGTGTAAAGTGTGTTTTTGTCGTGTCTCTTCAGAATCAGAAGTGTAAAGTGTGTTTTTGTCGTGTCTCTTCAGGATCAGAAGTGTAAAGTGTGTTTTGTCGTGTCTCTTCAGAATCAGAAGTGTAAAGTGTGTTTTTGTCGTGTCTCTTCAGGATGAGAAGTGTAAAGTGTGTTTTTGTCGTGGTCTCTTCAGAATCAGAAGTGTAAAAGTGTGTTTTTGTCGTGTCTCTTCAGAATCAGAAGTGTAAAGTGTGTTTTGTCGTGTCTTCAGAATCAGAAGTGTAAAGTGTGTTTTTTTGTCGTGTCTCTTCAGGATCAGAAGTGTAAAGTGTGTTTTATCGTGTCTCTTCAGGATCAGAAGTGTAAAGTGTGTTTTTTGTGGAATTGTCTCTTCAGAATCAGAAGTGTAAAGTGTGTTTTTGTCGTGTCTCTTCAGGATCAGAAGTGTAAAGTGTGTTTTTGTCGTGTCTCTTCAGAATCAGAAGTGTAAAGTGTGTTTTTGTCGTGTCTCTTCAGAATCAGAAGTGTAAAGTGTGTTTTTGTCGTGTCTCTTCAGAATCAGAAGTGTAAAGTGTGTTTTTGTCGTGTCTCTTCAGAATCAGAAGTGTAAAGTGTGTTTTTGTCGTGTCTCTTCAGGATCAGAAGTGTAAAGTGTGTTTTTGTCGTGTCTCTTCAGAATCAGAAGTGTAAAGTGTGTTTTTGTCATGTCTCTTCAGAATCAGAAGTGTAAAGTGTGTTTTTGTCGTGTCTCTTCAGGATCAGAAGTGTAAAGTGTGTTTTTGTCATGTCTCTTCAGGATTAGAAGTGTAAAGTGTGTTTTTGTCGTGTTTCTTCAGAATCAGAAGTGTAAAGTGTGTTTTTGTCATGTCTCTTCAGGATCAGAAGTGTAAAGTGTGTTTTTGTTGTGTCTCTTCAGGATCAGAAGTGTAAAGTGTGTTTTTGTTGTGTCTCTTCAGGATCAGAAGTGTAAAGTGTGTTTTTGTCGTGTCTCTTCAGGATCAGAAGTGTAAAGTGTGTTTTTGTCGTGTCTCTTCAGAATCAGAAGTGTAAAGTGTGTTTTTGTCGTGTCTCTTCAGAATCAGAAGTGTAAAGTGTGTTTTTGTCGTGTCTCTTCAGAATCAGAAGTGTAAAGTGTGTTTTTCGTGTCTCTTCAGAATCAGAAGTGTAAAGTGTGTTTTTGTCGTCTCTTCAGGATCAGAAGTGTAAAGTGTGTTTTTGTCGTGTCTCTTCAGAATCAGAAGTGTAAAGTGTGTTTTTGTCGTGTCTCTTCAGGACCAGAGTGTAAGTGACAGGATCAGAAGTGTAAAGTGTGTGTCATGTAAAGTGTGTGTGTCTCTTCAGGATCAGAAGTGTAAAGTGTGGTCGTGTCTCTTCAGGATCAGAAGTGTAAAGTGTGTTTTTGTCGTGTCTCTTCAGAATCAGAAGTGTAAAGTGTGTTTTTGTCGTGTCTCTTCAGAATCAGAAGTGTAAAGTGTGTTTTTGTAAATAGTGTTATTTTGCATTTCAAGACAGTTTTAAAGCCATAAAGTAAAGCAGTTCGATTTATTATTTGTTATTTTCTTTGACGTGTGATCATTGACATCGGATCTGAGGCTCTTGGCTGTGAGGCTCTGGTCGCTGCACCTGAGTCTTTAGTTTGGAGGTGCAAACTTAGGGCGTTTTCACACCACTAGTTCAATTATTTGGTCCACACCAGTCAATCAAATTATTATTATGCAGCCTATAGGCTCCAGTGTGGTCCTTTCACACCGGCAAACCAACCAAAATTGGTCCAATTGACGTTTCATCAGTGTTTATCCATTATCCGCCCATTTTGGGGTCAGCCCAACGTTCCCCGTACCTCTGTTCTTATAACTTTGTGGAGAACTCACTGCACATGAGCCCGGAGCAGAAGCTCTGGGTTTGGCCAACAGCAATAAAGACTTGGGAGCTTCACTGCAGAGCGCAGCCCCTCAGAATGGACCCAGGGACCCTCAGGACGGGCCCAGGGATCTGGTCCTTGGTCTTGTTCCATCCTTCAAGACCAGTGTTCTGGACTGGGACAGAGCAGTTCTGTGCCGTCCTCTGCATGTTGGATCCATGCGGCGAAAGCGATAATGCTCTGTGGACCTCAGGTCCGGGCTGTGGACCTCAGGTCCGGGCTGTGGACCTCAGGTCCGGGCTGTGGACCACAGGTCCGGGCTGTGGACCTCAGATCCGGGCTGTGGACCTCAGATCCGGGCTGTGGACCTCAGGTCCGGGCTGTGGACCACAGGTCCGGGCTGTGGACCTCAGGTCCGGGCTGTGGACCTCAGGTCCGGGCTGTGGACCACAGGTCCGGGCTGCTCCGCTTCTCCGTCTGAGCATCCGTCCTCTGCACTTGGTTCTTCCCGGGGAAAAGCACCGAACACTTCTTGCTCCAGCTCATCTGAGCCTGAACCAGAGCTGATCATCGCGTTAGAAGGGACAAAAGGCTGGAGAACTTTAGTGATTAAAAAAAAAATTATCGCGTTATGTATTGCATTAATCTAATCGCGATTAACGCGTTAACATTGACAGCCCTAGTTAAAAGTGTAACGTGTGTTTTTGTCGTTTCTCTCCAGGATAAGAAGTTAATCAAAGCTTTGTTCGACGTCCTGGCCCATCCTCAGAACTACTTCAGATACACGGCCCAGGAGTCCAAGGAGATGTTCCCCAGGTCCTTCATCAAACTGCTCCGCTCCAAAGTCACGCGCTTCCTACGGCCGTACAAATAAGACTCCGCCCCCTCCGCCCCGTCACTCCCCCTGCTCCTGTCGGGGTCTGCTCCTGTCGGGGTCTGCTCCTGTCGCCTGCTCTCTCCTCCTCACTGTCGTCTTCTCCTCCGTCTCTCTTCTGTTTGGTTTATTTCACTGTGAGTCCTGTAATATGCATCGTCCGGGTTATTACAGAACTTTTGTACTTTACATTTTCACATTTCTTTATTTAAACGAAGGCGTGTGTGAAAACAAGTGAAAACTGATCACTGGCAAAACACCGCAGGCACCAGCAGAGGGCGCAAGGACCCAGAAACGCCGTCTTTTCTTATGATCTCAAAACAATTAGCCACGATTTAAGACTTTAAGTTTCAGAAAAACATAACAGCAAAAAGAAAAAAAGAAAAATGTATTTATTTAATTAATAAAATATAAAAACGTCAACACTTTGAGATGAATATTGTGATTTAAAATGTGTAAATTATAACAGAATGATCCTCCGAGGTCAGAGCTATAGAACATGAGTACATCTTTTCTTTTCGTTCTCAGAGCTGCAGGTTTGGCGTTTCCAGAGAAATTTTTAAGCTCTACTGAAAATGTGACACCCTTTTTTTTCAGCTTTTTACTTAAAAGGTCAGTTTTAACTCTCATCATGTGATAATAATGTGTCTGTCGCCCTCTGCTGGTCACACTGTGGAACATGGAAATGGCAAATTAACAAAAATGTGACCAGAATGAGTCCAGAGAAACGCATAAAACAAAAACCTCCTGGTGTTTTATCGATTTAAAACTTAATATACCAAGTTAACCTGTTGTTTTTGCATATTTCCAGACTTTTAAACCCTCCACTTCCGGTTTCTTCTGCTGCTGTTTTGTGCGTAGGGCCTGACCCGTCCCACAGCGCTCCTAAACTCTCTGTGTGTACACTTTTTATTACATCGTACGATTACATACTCGCCTTTATACTGTTCCAATCGTGCAATAGCCTCTTTCTGCTGTTTAATGTTTCATATCACCGCCTGAAAAGGGAAACGCGTCCGGAGCTTTTGTTAGCGTGAAGTTTGTACGTTTAAATGCACATAAATCATATTACGGCGTATTACGAACCTTTGTGTGTTAGTGTCGTTGGCGTTTGCCTGTTCGCTTTTAATACTAGGCCAGTATAATCCATAAAAACATGTGTACGCCGCAAAATACAACACGCAGATTGGTTTAAACGACTTCGAATGCGGATTAACAGTTGTGTTTGGACAACTTCACGTTTGTTTACATGTAAAACTTAAATTATGTACCTTTTTCATGGCAATTTTGACAGTTTTTTTTAGTTTTCTACCACGTTATATCGTTCTGTTGTTAGTGCGGAGAGCAAAGGGAAAACAAACTTTGAAGTGTTAATATGTTGCTTTAAATCAGGGGTGTCCAAACTTTTTTCATCAAGGGCCACATATTAAAACACAGAACAGCGTAAAGGCCGATTGAAGGTCATAGACTGGCTGTCAAAACAGTGAATAATTCAAATATGTGTATTTATAACAAGTTTGAATGACCCACCAGACCTTTGTCATGCTTGGACCCTCAAAAGGACACACCAGATTTGCTTGATTAAGGGAGATTTCAAAAACATGCAGTAAAAAGTGATACTTGCAGGAGTATGGGCCAATTCACCTGGAATACTGAGGGCCATAAGAATTTGGTCTGAGGGCCACATTTGGCCCCCGGGCCATAGTTTGGACATGCCTGCTTTAAATGCTCAGTTTTGTGTTGTATTTTTGTGTTTTTGTTCATTTTGCAAGAACCAGATGCACCAAAACTCATCAAAATTACTTAAATTAACTTCGTATTCTGAAATTTCGTCATTTAAACTCGTCTAAAAGTCGTGTTTTGCGGCGTTCTGGTCGGTCAGGCCTTACGCAGCTCCTCTTCCATCCCCTGCACCTTCTTTTTTCTAACAGTCGTATTATTTTTGTGTTTGTTTTTGTCGTTTGTTTGTAATATTTATACTGTACTGAGTTGCAGACGCCCGTTTGTAGAGATATTAAGTGTTTCAGTGTAAAGTTTAGAGGGCGGGGGGTCCCTACGTCTGTGTCTGTGGCAGAATCTGAAGCCCTTTTCGTGCACATAAGGAGACGTGCACTGCTCAAAAAGTCACACCCAGTAACAGAAGAGAAAGAGACGGGCCAAGTGTGGAGAGCGAAAGGAGAGAGACACTACCTAACGCACGGCCGGAACACCGACGCACCATGGGAAAGGACTCCGGATCCACACAGGAACGCTCCGAATCCAGACACGAACGCTCCGAATCCAGACAAGAACGCTCCGAATCCAGACACGAACGCTCCGAATCCAAACACGAACGCTCCGAATCCAAACACGAACGCTCCGAATCCAAACACGAACGCTCCGAATCCAGACACGAACGCTCCGAATCCAAACACGAACGCTCCGAATCCAGACAAGAACGCTCCGAATCCAGACACGAACGCTCCGAATCCAAACACGAACGCTCCAAAACAAAACAAGAACGCTCGAATCCAGACACGAGCGCTCCGAATCCAAACCGCGAGCGCTCCGAATCCAAACACGCGCTCCGAATCCAAACCCGAACGCTCCGAATCCAGACACGAACGCTCCGAATCCAAACACGAACGCTCCGAATCCAGACACGAACGCTCCGAATCCAGACACGAACGCTCCGAATCCAAACGAACGCTCCGAATCCAGACACGAGCGCTCCGAATCCAAACCCGAACGCTCCGATCCAAACCACAAGCGCTCCGAATCAGAAACGCAGCGCTCCGAATCCAAACACGAGCGCTCCGAATCCAGACACGAACGCTCGAATCCAAACACGAGCGCTCCGAATCCAGACACGAGCGCAGAACGCTCCGAATCCAACACGAGCGCTCCGAATCCAAACACGAGACGCTCCGAATCCAGACACGACGCTCCGAATTCCAAACACGAACGCTCCGAATCCAGACCAACGCTCCGAATCCAAACCACGAACGCTCGAATCAGACACGCTCCGAATCCAAACCACGAGCGCTCGAATCAGACACGAACGCTCCGAATTCAAACACGAGCGCTCCGAATCAAAGAGCGCTCCGAATCCAGACACGAGCGCTCCGAATCCAAACACGAGCGCTCCGAATCCAGACAGCGCTCCAAATCCAGAACGAGCGCTCCGAATTCAGACAAACGCTCGTCGACGCTCCAATCCAAACACGACTCCGAATCCAAACAACGAATCGAACGCCCGAATACGACTCGAAACGCTCCGAACACGAGCGCTCCACGAATCCAGCGCTCCGATCCAGACAAGAACGCTCCAAATCCAAACACAAACGCTCCGAATCCAGACACGAACGCTCCGAATCCAGACACGAACGCTCCAAATCCAAACACGAACGCTCCGAATCCAGACACGAACGCTCCGAATCCAGACAAGAACGCTCCGAATCCAAACACGAACGCTCCAAATCCAGACACGAACGCTCCGAATCCAGACACGAACGCTCCGAATCCAGACACGAACGCTCCGAATCCAAACACGAACGCTCCGAATCCAGACACGAACGCTCCGAATCCAAACACGAACGCTCCGAATCCAAACACGAACGCTCCGAATCCAGACACGAACGCTCCGAATCCAAACACGAACGCTCCGAATCCAGACACGAACGCTCCGAATCCAGACAAGAACGCTCCGAATCCAGACACGAACGCTCCAAATCCAGACACGAACGCTCCGAATCCAGACACGAACGCTCCGAATCCAAACACGAACGCTCCGAATCCAGACACAAACGCTCATTTCAGTTACCTTAGTTAGTTAAAGTAACTGTAGGTACGATTTGGATTTTATATTCCACAAAATTTACCAAACTGTGTCCCAAACTGTGAATTTTTCTGATCTGGCCAAGATTTAAAATCTTCTCTCAGGTCACTGGAGGTTTGGGCTCCACTGTTTTACACAAGAGTCTTATTTTTTTCTTTCTGTCTGGGGCATCTGTGGCGGCACATAGAACTTCCTGGTAAAAAGTTGTGAAGTTTTGCGCTGGTTCAGGAGAGGCTCATGGTCTCCCACAGCTAATTTGGGGGTCAATAGGTCAAGACGCCACCAACAGGTCAAAGTTGGACACTTATTCAGGCTTGTAACTATTGACCCGCTGTTGGAAACCTTGGGCCAAACCGAGTTGAACACACCCCAAATTTCGTGGCTGTACGACAAACTTTATGTGGGGACGTATCCCACAGGTGCGATGTATTTTGACCGTCGCACCAGTTTTTTTTGCCCATCCATGCAACACATATTATTGAATTTTTTGGCACTTCTGAGTTTTGGGTAAAATTTGGTGAGTTTTTGAGCGTGTTCAGAACAGAAGGAGAATAAAACAAAATTAAAAGATATATAATATAATATTTTTACCAACAACAATATATCCTTTAACATGGGAACAGCATATTACATTTTTGGAAAGCTCTTGAGATTCCCCACGTCACAGGAGGTGAATGACGAATGCGTAAAGCATCTCGTTGAGGTTTCCCATTGACTTTTGTGTTTTCTGTTCATTTTAGCAGGTATAAATTTGGCAACAACTTGATGTCAGGAGTGTGTTTGGGGGACAGGAGCGCTTCACCATACTTTGACTTGTTAGGAAGAACAAATATACATGTTATTGCTTGGATCCTGCTGTTCATCCAGGGAGTGATCGAGGGATGAAGCTGAGCGCTTCGCCCAGGTGTTCATCATTGTGAAAGCACTTGGACCTGTACAGGCTCGGGCCTATTACCTGATAGAAGTTTTCAAATCTTGGCCAGATCAGAGAAATTCTCAGCGCTCACACGACTCTGGGTTCAAAGCTGAAATCCAGTGTGTTTAAACATAAATGTGTCTCTGATCTGAACGGTCCCTGAACCTGCCCCAGTCCTGAGTCGGAGCTCGAGTCCTTTTCCCTGGTGCAGCTGTTGGTTTCTGCGGTGCAGAGTGTTACTGACAGAACTGTTTGTGATGTAACTAATATTTGGAAACGTAAATTGCACTTGAATTTTCTATGTAAACTGTAGGAGGACCTGAGTTTGTGATCGTGTGTTTTCAAAAGTCACAAGAAGAAACAACGGAACGCTCTGCAAAAAATACCCACCGACCGAGCTGGGACGACAAAAAAACACAGTCGTTCTTAACATGAGGAGTTTATTTCGATACTCAATATTGATTCTGATCCCACAGTAATAATAAAAGAAGAAAAAACACTTTATATTTGGGCAATCTGCTGTCATTTTACTTTCTTTCCTGTCCCATGTGGCCTTATATCTCTGTGATCCCTCAGTTCTCGACTCCAGTTTTATGTCTCTGTGTAACATAAACTGTTTTGTGGGTATTTTTTGCAGAGCAGCTGAGTTTTACCATTCTGAGTTTTCCCGTTTGGAGCTTTTCCTCAGCCCGGACCTTCCTCCGACTCGGCCTCAATCCGATAAACGAACCTAAATATGAAAAACGCCCCGAAAAACACGAACCTATGAAGCTTTTTTTCCCTGCAGAGACGTTATCTCTTTGCCTGGAATGTTCCGCAGTACGGCATTAAACCTTTCTATCTCCGTGGAGACCAAACCGGACCGAGTTCCAGGTCGGATCTGCAGAAGAGACGACCCCACTCACAGTCAGAACGCAGTTTTTCGAGGTATTTTTGAGCTATAAAACCACCTGGAGTTGAATAAATGTAAAGTAGAGCTGTTTAAAGTCACACGTATCCATAGAAACAAGCAGGTGATGGATGCCCAAACAGAAAAGTTACACAGTACAGCTTTAACAGAGAAGTTAGTAGTGAATAATTCTGAAATATGTGCAGTTTCATGTTTGACCAGCAGAGGGCAGCATTGCGTCATAAACCGCACGGATAAAATTCATTTCTGACACTTAAAAAGACTCACGATTGGACTCAAAACAAGCTTAAAGTTTGAATTAATTAAGTTGAAATGTTTAATTACAGTTATTTTTTTGTTTTTTTGTTGTTTTGCTTCATCTGAAATCACTCTCTGCTCACAGGGTTTGGAGAATTCCACCTTATACGGTGTGTTTTCAAGTGGAAATTAGTATTATTTTAACTATAAAAGCAGAAAAAAGTATATATAGATAAAAATAAAAAGGGTTATTCATTCACAAAGGTCTAACTGTTGGAAAAAAAGCAGCAAATTTACCGTCTGTATGAATATTCTGAGATTTCATTCGGAAACAGTGAGTCTCCCATAGAAAGTGGCGTTTCCTGCACTAGAAAAGTTCCGCAGTGCAGCTTTAGCAGGTGGTTTTGAGTTGCCGCTGAGGCAGAGGAGGAGGGTCCGAGTCCGACGAAGACTCTGAGCCGAATCCAAACTTTGACATTTCAAATCTAAAAGTGTTTTTTTTTTTTTTCTTCTTCTTTTTTTCCTTATGATTATGATGAATGTGATTTGAAAAGAACTGGTGTAAACACGTAAACGGCACGTCCCGGTTTGGAACGACAAATCTCAAATGTTTAAATGTGTTTGTCCTGAGAATGTAACGAGAGCGAATGAAGAGAGAAAGAGAAAGAGAGAGAAGAGGAGAGGAGAAAGAGAGAGTGCACGTTTGGATGGGTTTTTGCAGAGTGTCTGAATGTGTTTGTGAATAGAAAGAGAGGAGATGGAGAGAGTGTGAGTGTGTGAGGGTTTGGGCGGAATCCAAATGTTGATCCTGTTAAACTTTCACAGCGTTTTACCGAGGTTTACGGTATTACTCTGACTATTTAAAGTTATGCTGCTAAAGTCCGTCGCTAGAGGAGGTGGAATTCTGTCAGAAACCAAAAAACGGCACAGATCAGTGTTTCCTCAGTGGAGATCTCACTGTGGCAGTGAGTCTGTCAAGGCAACAAACTAGTGTAGTGATGGGGGCAAGTTCTGAACTAGTGCAGTGATGGGGGCAAGTTCTGAACTAGTGCAGTGATGGGGGCAAGTTCTGAACTAGTGTAGTGATGGGGGCAAGTTCTGAACTAGTGCAGTGATGGGGGCAAGTTCTGAACTAGTGCAGTGATGGGGGCAAGTTCTGAACTAGTGCAGTGATGGGGGCAAGTTCTGAACTAGTGTAGTGATGGGGGCAAGTTCTGAACTAGTGTAGTGATGGGGGCAAGTTCTGAACTAGTGCAGTGATGGGGGCAAGTTCTGAACTAGTGCAGTGATGGGGGCAAGTTCTGAACTAGTGCAGTGATGGGGGCAAGTTCTGAACTAGTGTAGTGATGGGGGCAAGTTCTGAACTAGTGTAGTGATGGGGGCAAGTTCTGAACTAGTGCAGTGATGGGGCAAGTTCTGAACTAGTGCAGTGATGGGGGCAAGTTCTGAACTAGTGTAGTGATGGGGGCAAGTTCTGAACCAGTGCAGTGATGGGGGCAAGTTCTGAACTAGTGTAGTGATGGGGGCAAGTTCTGAACTAGTGTAGTGATGGGGGCAAGTTCTGAACTAGTGTAGTGATGGGGGCAAGTTCTGAACTTCCACGTAAAACACCAATTTGCTTCACACTGAAGAAGCTTAACTCCACTTTAACCCATCTGACAACAGCCACGAGTCTAACAAACCAAACGCTCTGCCTGGTTCACTCATTAGTGTCTGGAAACGTTAGAAAACAACTTCATAAGCACCTCACACTTCCCTCTGCTGATTTCCCACTGCACAGGCCAAAGCCCAAAAGACTTGATCGCCGATGTCGTTTCTAATCCCGTTTATTTACCAGTGAATTATATTTTTTGAAAATCGCTGTGGTTAAGTCAGTGCTTCTTAACCTTGTTGGAGGTGCTGAACTCCACTAGTTTCATCTGCACATTCACTGAACCCTTCTTCATTGGAAAAATAAAATATGTTTTTTTCAAATTCAAAAATAGGTTTATATATTTTATTGGTGCACATGTGTGAATCCATGTTGCACATATTCTTCCGACCACTTTCTTTTTTTGTGCGACATAGTATGAAGGGAAAATGTTAAGAAAGAAATTACACAACACCATCACGACAGTCACAAGACTGTTGTGCTCACAAAATTTCTTGCAGCCAATAACGGCCAAACGTGTCATCACCAGTCATATGATCTGACCCTGAACCCCTGAGACTCACTGAACCCCTGAGACTCACTGAACCCCTGAGACTCACTGAACCCCTGAGACTCACTGAACCCCTGAGACTCACTGAACCCCTGAGACTCACTGAACCCCTGAGACTCACTGAACCCCTGA
>CM068344.1:2480709-2530709 GCA_034769755.1 Odontamblyopus lacepedii | reverse complement strand
TGCCCTGTCTGAGGTGTAACTGTGGCACTGCCCTGTCTGAGGTGTAACTGTGGGCACTGCTCTGTCTGAGGTGTAACTGTGGCACTGCCCTGTCTGAGGTGTAACTGTGGGCACTGCCCTGTCTGAGGTGTAACTGTGGGCACTGCCCTGTCTGAGGTGTAACTGTGGGCACTGCCCTGTCTGAGGTGTAACTGTGGCACTGCCCTGTCTGAGGTGTAACTGTGGCACTGCTCTGTCTGAGGTGTAACTGTGGGCACTGCCCTGTCTGAGGTGTAACTGTGGCACTGCTCTGTCTGAGGTGTAACTGTGGCACTGCCCTGTCTGAGGTGTAACTGTGGGCACTGCCCTGTCTGAGGTGTAACTGTGGCACTGCCCTGTCTGAGGTGTAACTGTGGCACTGCTCTGTCTGAGGTGTAACTGTGGGCACTGCTCTGTCTGAGGTGTAACTGTGGGCACTGCTCTGTCTGAGGTGTAACTGTGGCACTGCTCTGTCTGAGGTGTAACTGTGGGCACTGCTCTGTCTGAGGTGTAACTGTGGCACTGCCCTGTCTGAGGTGTAACTGTGGCACTGCTCTGTCTGACGCTAACTGTGGGCACTGCTCTGTCTGAGGTGTAACTGTGGGCACTGCCCTGTCTGAGGTGTAACTGTGGCACTGCCCTGTCTGAGGTGTAACTGTGGCACTGCCCTGTCTGAGGTGTAACTGTGGGCACTGCCCTGTCTGAGGTGTAACTGTGGGCACTGCTCTGTCTGAGGTGTAACTGTGGCACTGCCCTGTCTGAGGTGTAACTGTGGGCACTGCCCTGTCTGAGGTGTAACTGTGGCACTGCCCTGTCTGAGGTGTAACTGTGGCACTGCCCTGTCTGAGGTGTAACTGTGGCACTGCCCTGTCTGAGGTGTAACTGTGGGCACTGCCCTGTCTGAGGTGTAACTGTGGCACTGCCCTGTCTGAGGTGTAACTGTGGCACTGCCCTGTCTGAGGTGTAACTGTGGCACTGCCCTGTCTGAGGTGTAACTGTGGCACTGCCCTGTCTGAGGTGTAACTGTGGGCACTGCCCTGTCTGAGGTGTAACTGTGGCACTGCCCTGTCTGAGGTGTAACTGTGGCACTGCCCTGTCTGAGGTGTAACTGTGGCACTGCCCTGTCTGAGGTGTAACTGTGGCACTGCCCTGTCTGAGGTGTAACTGTGGCACTGCCCTGTCTGAGGTGTAACTGTGGCACTGCCCTGTCTGAGGTGTAACTGTGGCACTGCCCTGTCTGAGGTGTAACTGTGGGCACTGCCCTGTCTGAGGTGTAACTGTGGGCACTGCTCTGTCTGAGGTGAGTTTGACATTTACACTCGTTTGTTTATTCAAACGTCTCATTTTCTCATCTCAGGTCAGACGTGTGGTATTTCCATCGTCCAATCAGCAACGAGATCTCAGCTCCTCCGTCTCCTCTTCGCTCCTCATCTCTCCATCTCTCACTCTCTCCATCTCTCACTCCCTCCATCTCTCACTCTCTCCATCTCTCACTCCCTCCATCTCTCACTCTCTCCATCTCTCACTCCCTCCATCTCTCACTCCCTCCATCTCTCACTCTCTCCATCTCTCACTCCCTCCATCTCTCACTCTCTCCATCTCTCACTCCCTCCATCTCTCACTCCCTCCATCTCTCACTCTCTCCATCTCTCACTCCCTCCATCTCTCACTCTCTCCATCTCTCACTCTCTCCATCTCTCACTCTCTCCATCTCTCACTCCCTCCATCTCTCACTCACTCCATCTCTCACTCTCTCCATCTCTCACTCTCTCCATCTCTCACTCCCTCCATCTCTCACTCTCTCCATCTCTCACTCTCTCCATCTCTCACTCCCTCCATCTCTCACTCTCTCCATCTCTCACTCCCTCCATCTCTCACTCTCTCCATCTCTCACTCTCTCCATCTCTCACTCTCTCCATCTCTCACTCCCTCCATCTCTTACTCTCTCCATCTCTCACTCTCTCCATCTCTCACTCTCTCCATCTCTCACTCCCTCCATCTCTCACTCTCTCCATCTCTCACTCTCTCCATCTCTCACTCCCTCCATCTCTCACTCCCTCCATCTCTCACTCTCTCCATCTCTCACTCTCTCCATTTCTCACTCCCTCCATCTCTCACTCTCTCCATCTCTCACTCCCTCCATCTCTCACTCTCTCCATCTCTCACTCCCTCCATCTCTCACTCCCTCCATCTCTCACTCTCTCCATCTCTCACTCCCTCCATCTCTCACTCTCTCCATCTCTCACTCCCTCATCTCTCACTCTCTCCATCTCTCACTCCCTCCATCTCTCACTCTCTCCATCTCTCACTCCCTCCATCTCTCACTCTCTCCATCTCTCACTCTCTCCATCTCTCACTCTCTCCATCTCTCACTCCCTCCATCTCTCACTCTCTCCATCTCTCACTCTCTCCATCTCTCACTCTCTCCATCTCTCACTCCCTCCATCTCTCACTCTCTCCATCTCTCACTCTCTCCATTTCTCAGTCCCTCCATCTCTCACTCTCTCCATCTCTCACTCCCTCCATCTCTCACTCTCTCCATCTCTCACTCCCTCCATCTCTCACTCCCTCCATCTCTCACTCTCTCCATCTCTCACTCCCTCCATCTCTCACTCTCTCCATCTCTCACTCTCTCCATCTCTCACTCTCTCCATCTCTCACTCTCTCCATCTCTCACTCCCTCCATCTCTCACTCTCTCCATCTCTCACTCTCTCCATCTCTCACTCTCTCCATCTCTCACTCCCTCCATCTCTCACTCTCTCCATCTCTCACTCTCTCCATCTCTCACTCCCTCCATCTCTCACTCTCTCCATCTCTCACTCCCTCCATCTCTCACTCTCTCCATCTCTCACTCCCTCCATCTCTCACTCCCTCCATCTCTCACTCTCTCCATCTCTCACTCTCTCCATCTCTCACTCCCTCCATCTCTCACTCTCTCCATCTCTCACTCTCTCCATCTCTCACTCTCTCCATCTCTCACTCCCTCCATCTCTTACTCTCTCCATCTCTCACTCTCTCCATCTCTCACTCTCTCCATCTCTCACTCCCTCCATCTCTCACTCTCTCCATCTCTCACTCCCTCCATCTCTCACTCCCTCCATCTCTCACTCTCTCCATCTCTCACTCTCTCCATCTCTCACTCCCTCCATCTCTCACTCTCTCCATCTCTCACTCTCTCCATCTCTCACTCTCTCCATCTCTCACTCCCTCCATCTCTCACTCTCTCCATCTCTCACTCTCTCCATCTCTCACTCCCTCCATCTCTCACTCTCTCCATCTCTCACTCTCTCCATCTCTCACTCTTTCCATTTCTCACTCCCTCCATCTCTCACTCTCTCCATCTCTCACTCTTTCCATTTCTCACTCCCTCCATCTCTCACTCTCTCCATCTCTCACTCCCTCCATCTCTCACTCTCTCCATCTCTCACTCTCTCCATCTCTCACTCTCTCCATCTCTCACTCCCTCCATCTCTCACTCTCTCCATCTCTCACTCCCTCCATCTCTCACTCTCTCCATCTCTCACTCTCTCCATCTCTCACTCTTTCCATTTCTCACTCCCTCCATCTCTCACTCTCTCCATCTCTCACTCTTTCCATTTCTCACTCCCTCCATCTCTCACTCTCTCCATCTCTCACTCCCTCCATCTCTCACTCTCTCCATCTCTCACTCTCTCCATCTCTCACTCTCTCCATCTCTCACTCCCTCCATCTCTCACTCTCTCCATCTCTCACTCTCTCCATCTCTCACTCTCTCCATCTCTCACTCTCTCCATCTCTCACTCCCTCCATCTCTTACTCTCTCCATCTCTCACTCTCTCCATCTCTCACTCCCTCCATCTCTCACTCTCTCCATCTCTCACTCCCTCCATCTCTCACTCTCTCCATCTCTCACTCCCTCCATCTCTCACTCCCTCCATCTCTCACTCTCTCCATCTCTCACTCTCTCCATCTCTCACTCCCTCCATCTCTCACTCTCTCCATCTCTCACTCTCTCCATCTCTCACTCTCTCCATCTCTCACTCACTCCATCTCTTACTCTCTCCATCTCTCACTCTCTCCATCTCTCACTCCCTCCATCTCTCACTCTCTCCATCTCTCACTCCCTCCATCTCTCACTCTCTCCATCTCTCACTCCCTCCATCTCTCACTCCCTCCATCTCTCACTCTCTCCATCTCTCACTCTCTCCATCTCTCACTCCCTCCATCTCTCACTCCCTCCATCTCTCACTCTCTCCATCTGTCACTCTCTCCATCTCTCACTCCCTCCATCTCTCCATCTCTCACTCTCTCCATCTCTCACTCTCTCCATCTCTCACTCCCTCCATCTCTTACTCTCTCCATCTCTCACTCTCTCCATCTCTCACTCCCTCCATCTCTCACTCTCTCCATCTCTCACTCCCTCCATCTCTCACTCCCTCCATCTCTCACTCCCTCCATCTCTCACTCCCTCCATCTCTCACTCTCTCCATCTCTCACTCTTTCTTTCTGTACTGTATTTATCTGTCTCATTCTGTTTGCCTGTCTCCTCTCTCATTCTCCTTTTCTCCTCTTTCTCCCCCTCTCTTCTCTCCCTCTTTCCCTCTCTCTCTTCTCTCTCCCTCTCTTCTCTCTCTTTCTCCCCCTCTGTCTTCTCTCTTTTTTCTCTCTTCTCTCCTCTTCTATCTCTCCTCTCTCTCCCTCTTTCCCTCTCTTCTCTCTCTTCTCTCCCTTTCTTTTCTCTTTCTTCTCTCTCCTCGCTCTTCTCTCCCCTCTTCTCTCTTCCCTCTCCCCTCCCTCTCTCTTCTCTCTCTTTCTCTCCCTCTCTCTTCTCTCTCTCTTTTCTCTCTCTCTTTCTCCCCCTTTCTTTTCTCTCTCTCTTCTCTCTCCTCTCTCTTCTCTCTCTTCATAAGCCGCTCTCACATTTGTATCTGACACTTGCACAAACTCCACTTGCAGATTAAAGCTCCAGTCTGTCACTTTTTACAAAAAAACCCCACCACAATGAAAGCGACTTCTTCCTTCTTTATTGTGTTCTTTCTTTTCTTGCAGTGAAGCCCGTGTGTCCTCTCTGGGCTGCAGTTCCCTCCTCATCCTGCAGGTGTCGCTGTCGCTCTTTAAACAAACTCCTGCTTTTCCTGCTCTGAGTTTATCTCTTTATGAATCCCTCTGTCATTTCCTGCTCTTTCTTTTACGCCTGTTTGCTCTCTCTGCTCTAGGCCTGGTCTAGTCCTGGTCTAGTCCTGGTCTAGTCCTGGTCTAGTCCTGGTCTAGTTCTGGTCTAGTTCTGGTTTAGTCCTGGTCTAGTTCTGGTCTAGTTCTGGTCTAGTCCTGGTCTAGTCCTGGTCTAGTCCTGGTCTAGTCCTGGTCTAGTCTTGGTCTAGGCCTGGTTTAGTCTTGGTCTAGTCCTGGTCTAGTCCTGGTCTAGTTCTGGTCTAGTTCTGGTTTAGTCCTGGTCTAGTTCTGGTCTAGTTCTGGTCTAGTCCTGGTCTAGTCCTGGTCTAGTCCTGGTCTAGTCCTGGTCTAGTCTTGGTCTAGGCCTGGTTTAGTCTTGGTCTAGTCCTGGTCTAGTCTTGGTCTAGGCCTGGTTTAGTCCTGGTCTAGTCTTGGTCTAGTCTTGGTCTAGTCCTGGTCTAGTTCTGGTTTAGTCCTGGTCTAGTCTTGGTCTAGGCCTGGTTTAGTCCTGGTCTAGTTCTGGTCTAGTCCTGGTCTAGGCCTGGTTTAGTCCTGGTCTAGTCCTGGTCTAGTCCTGGTCTAGTCTTGGTCTAGGCCTGGTTTAGTCCTGGTTTAGTCCTGGTCTAGTCCTGCTCTAGTCCTGGTCTAGTTCTGGTCTAGTTCTGGTTTAAACCTAAGTTAGTCCAGATCTCGACAGATCTGAGGTTGTTTTTTAGTTTTGTGCTGTGACAGTTTCATTTGTGTGAGTTTATTTCTGAAATTCTTCATTATTATTTCTGCTTTAATTACAGGACGTCATTTCTGCTCATCTGACGGAGACAAACTCCACAAAACTAGAGAAGAGAAACGACGTCATTGACCCGAAATAAAACTGCAAATATCTGAAGAACCAGAATCGCACAAACAAACCTTTTAGCAGCACAAATGATTGACTCCATTTTGGGCGTTTTCGAGCATTTTGAAGCTTCCTGTGGGGCTGCACCAATTTGACCTGTGAAAGAATCGTTTCTCCAACACTAAAGAAGCACAAACTTTTTGCAGCACAAACGAAGCACAAAAATCGACATCGTCTTTGTGCAGGTTTGACTTTGATGGGGCGACTTCACGCAGGTAAAGTCCACAGTGTGTGTGGGAAGGTGTTCAGTATCAAACCTCTGTCTGTGATGAGGTCGTCCAGAACCTCAGAATGTGAAACAGCCTCAAAACAGGAAGAAAATTACAGAAAACGTTTGTATTTGGTTTGTGCTGTTTTGGGCTGTGACAGTTTCATTTGTGTGAGTTAATTTTTGAAATTCTTCATTATTATTTCTGCGGTAATTACAGGACGTCATTTCTGCTCAGCTGATGGAGACAAACTCCACAAAACTCGTGAAGAGAAACGACCTGAGGCTGAGGAAAAGTCTGTGTTATTCTAGAAAATAGAATAACACAAAGCAAAAGACTAAAGACTGAGACAGACTTTTCCTCAGCCTCAGGTCGTTTCTCTTCACGAGTTTTGTGGAGTTTTGCTAAAGTCGCCGCTTCAGATGAGCGGAAATGACGTCAAATACAAACGTTTTCTGTAATTTTCTTCCTGTTTTGAGGCTGTTTCACATTCTGAGGTTCTGGACGACGTCATCGACCAAAATAAACCTGTGAATATCTGAAGAACCAGAATCACACAAACTGAACTTTCTGCAGCACAAACGATGGACACAGTTTTTGTGCAGGTTTGAGTTCGACGGTTACACCGCGATCTGCCGATGGAGCGAGGAGCCCCCGGGGCGGAGGGATCACTTAATGCGCCTTACGGTCTGCAAAATAAAACTCCGCACTGTACGTTTAAAGCTGCCCTCTGTAACTTGTTCCCTCAGTTCCATCTACAGCCGAAGAATGAATCGCTCGCATTATTTCCCTTTCGTTTATTATCCGAGTCTGAGCGATGTTTGATTCTGAAGCGCGAGCGAACAGCAGGAGAGGGAAGAAAATAAACACCGCACTGTGCGAGCTTAAAGAGGCCCTGTGGAACTTTTTTTGGCTGCGTTTTCCTAATTATAACTGGGCTTTGTGGTCAATATTTATCCTGGTTTTGCCTCGGTGACGGTTTGAAGAAAAGCAGAAAAACGAAAACTTGGAAAACACAGAAAGTAAAGCGTGAAAACTCCCAGATTTGACCGTTGACGCCTTCATTTAACTCGGTAACGGTGCTGTCGTCTATTTTTTCTTTGTCTAATCGGAACCACGACATAATTCCAACTCGTTTTTGTCCTGGTTTATGTTACGGTTGCTATGGTAACGCGCCTCTACGTATGTCGTCTCCAAACAGGAATTACACACAAAAAAATGAGAAAAATACACAGGTTTTTAGTCAAATCTTAAAGCTGCACTGTGTCACTTTTCAGTTGAGGGGCTGTTGCCTGCTTGTTTCTATGGAGGCGTCACTGCTCTGCCCGGAATGTCCCACAGTGTGACTTTAAACAGCTCCACTTTACATTTATTCACGTACAATTTTTGGTTTTAGAGCTCAAAAATACATAGAAATTCTGACTGTGAGCGGGGTCGCCTCTCCACAGATCTGACCTGTAACTTAGTCTGGTTTGGTCTCCATGAAGAACGGTTTAAAGCCACACTGCGGAACATTCCGGACAAAAGAATAACATGCCTTATTCTAAAGTGATTTCAGAAGCCAGAATGTTTGGACTCAGTCTTGTCTTGATCTTGTCTCCGTCTCGATCTTTAAAAGTCTTGGTCTCGCTTTGGTCTCGTCTTGGTCTCGCTTTGGTCTCGTCTTGGTCTCGTCTTGGTCTCGCTTTGGTCTCGTCTTGGTCTCGTCTTGGTCTTGCTTTGGTCTCGTCTTGGTCTCGCTTTGGTCTCGTCTTGGTCTCGCTTTGGTCTCGTCTTGGTCTCGCTTTGGTCTCGTCTTGGTCTCGCTTTGGTCTCCTCTTGGTCTCGTCTTGGTCTCGCTTTGGTCTCGTCTTGGTCTCGCTTTGGTCTCGTCTTGGTCTCGTCTTGGTCTTGCTTTGGTCTCGTCTTGGTCTCGCTTTGGTCTCATCTTGGTCTCGTCTTGGTCTTGCTTTGGTCTCGTCTTGGTCTCGCTTTGGTCTCCTCTTGGTCTCGTCTTGGTCTCGCTTTGGTCTCGTCTTGGTCTCGCTTTGGTCTCGTCTTGGTCTCGTCTTGGTCTTGCTTTGGTCTCGTCTTGGTCTCGCTTTGGTCTCGTCTTGGTCTCGTCTTGGTCTCGCTTTGGTCTCGTCTTGGTCTCGCTTTGGTCTCCTCTTGGTCTCGTCTTGGTCTTGCTTTGGTCTCGTCTTGGTCTCGCTTTGGTCTCATCTTGGTCTCGTCTTGGTCTTGCTTTGGTCTCGTCTTGGTCTCGCTTTGGTCTCGTCTTGGTCTCGCTTTGGTCTCGTCTTGATCTCGTCTTGGTCTCGCTTTGGTCTCGTCTTGGTCTCGTCTTGGTCTTGCTTTGGTCTCGTCTTGGTCTCGCTTTGGTCTCGTCTTGGTCTCGTCTTGGTCTCGCTTTGGTCTCGTCTTGGTCTCGTCTTGGTCTTGCTTTGGTCTCGTCTTGGTCTCGCTTTGGTCTCGCTTTGGTCTCGTCTTGATCTCGTCTTGGTCTCGCTTTGGTCTCGTCTTGGTCTCGTCTTGGTCTTGCTTTGGTCTCGTCTTGGTCTCGCTTTGGTCTCGTCTTGGTCTTGCTTTGGTCTCGTCTTGGTCTCGCTTTGGTCTCATCTTGATCTCGTCTTGGTCTCGTCTTGGTCTCGTCTTGGTCTCGCTTTGGTCTCGTCTTGGTCTCGCTTTGGTCTCGTCTTGGTCTCGCTTTGGTCTCGTCTTGGTCTCGCTTTGGTCTCGTCTTGGTCTCGCTTTGGTCTCGTCTTGGTCTCGCTTTGGTCTCGTCTTGGTCTTGCTTTGGTCTCGTCTTGGTCTCGCTTTGGTCTCGTCTTGGTCTCGTCTTGGTCTCGCTTTGGTCTCGTCTTGGTCTCGCTTTGGTCTCGCTTTGGTCTCGTCTTGGTCTCGCTTTGGTCTCGTCTTGGTCTCGTCTTGGTCTCGCTTTGGTCTCGTCTTGGTCTCGCTTTGGTCTCGTCTTGGTCTCGCTTTGGTCTCATCTTGGTCTCGCTTTGGTCTCGTCTTGGTCTCGTTTTGGTCTCGTTTTGGTCTCGTCTTGGTCTCATCTCGATCTTTAAAAATCTTGTTCTTGGTCTCGTCTTGGTCTCGCTTTGGTCTCGTCTTGGTCTCGTCTTGGTCTCGTCTTGGTCTCGCTTTGGTCTCGTCTTGGTCTCGTCTTGGTCTTGTCTTGGTCTCGTCTTGGTCTCGTTTTGGTCTCGTCTCGGTCTTGTTTTGGTCTCATCTCGATCTTTAAAAATATTGTTCTTGGTCTTGTCTTGGTCTCGCTTTGGTCTCGTCTTGATCTCGTCTTGGTCTCGCTTTGGTCTCGTCTTGGTCTCGCTTTGGTCTCGTCTTGGTCTCGCTTTGGTCTCATCTTGGTCTTGCTTTGGTCTCGTCTTGGTCTCGCTTTGGTCTCATCTTGGTCTCATCTCGATCTTTAAAAATCTTGTTCTTGGTCTCGTCTTGGTCTCGCTTTGGTCTTATCTTGGTCTCGTCTTGGTCTCGCTTTGGTCTCGTCTTGGTCTCGCTTTGGTCTCGTCTTGGTCTCGCTTTGGTCTCGTCTTGGTCTCGTCTTGGTCTCGTCTTGGTCTCGCTTTGGTCTCGTCTTGGTCTCGTCTTGGTCTCGTCTTGGTCTCGCTTTGGTCTCGCTTTGGTCTCGCTTTGGTCTCGTCTTGGTCTCGTCTTGGTCTCATCTTGGTCTCGCTTTGGTCTCGTCTTGGTCTCGCTTTGGTCTCGTCTTGGTCTCGCTTTGGTCTCGTCTTGGTCTCGCTTTGGTCTCGTCTTGGTCTCGCTTTGGTCTCGCTTTGGTCTCGTCTTGGTCTTGCTTTGGTCTCGTCTTGGTCTTGCTTTGGTCTCGGCTTGGTCTCGTCTTGGTCTCGCTTTGGTCTCGCTTTGGTCTCGCTTTGGTCTCGTCTTGGTCTCGCTTTGGTCTCGCTTTGGTCTCGTCTTGGTCTCGCTTTGGTCTCGTCTTGGTCTCGTCTTGGTCTCGCTTTGGTCTCGTCTTGGTCTCGTCTTGGTCTCGCTTTGGTCTCGTCTTGGTCTCGTCTTGGTCTCGCTTTGGTCTCGTCTTGGTCTCGCTTTGGTCTCGCCTTGGTCTCGGTTTGGTCTCGTCTTGGTCTCGCTTTGGTCTCGTCTTGGTCTCGCTTTGGTCTCGTCTTGGTCTCGTCTTGGTCTCGTCTTGGTCTCGCTTTGGTCTCGTCTTGGTCTCGTCTTGGTCTCGGTTTGGTCTCGTCTTGGTCTCGCTTTGGTCTCGTCTTGGTCTCGCTTTGGTCTCGTCTTGGTCTCGCTTTGGTCTCGTCTTGGTCTCGCTTTGGTCTCGTCTTGGTCTCGCTTTGGTCTCGTCTTGGTCTCGTCTTGGTCTCGTCTTGGTCTCGCTTTGGTCTCGCCTTGGTCTCGGTTTGGTCTCGTCTTGGTCTCGCTTTGGTCTCGTCTTGGTCTCGTCTTGGTCTCGCTTTGGTCTCGTCTTGGTCTCGCTTTGGTCTCGCTTTGGTCTCGTCTTGGTCTTGCTTTGGTCTCGTCTTGGTCTCGTCTTGGTCTCGCTTTGGTCTCGTCTTGGTCTCGTCTTGGTCTCGCTTTGGTCTCGTCTTGGTCTCGCTTTGGTCTCGTCTTGGTCTCGCTTTGGTCTCGCTTTGGTCTCGTCTTGGTCTCGTCTCGATCTTTAAAAACCAAAGCCATATTCCTTCCTTATTATAAAGTGATTTCAGAAACATTGTCGTCTCAAAGCCGAACGATCACACAAACGTGAGTGAGAATGTTTTTTTTTCTGTTTTTGTGTTTCTCAAATCCTCGGCGTCCTCGTGCGTCACAGCGGGAAACCCAAACACGCTTCAGAATTAGAACAATCAAAAACACAAATCATTTCTGAACATTTGAACGACGATTTCACCACGTTTTAAATTTTTAAATCGAGACTCTGCGGGTGAGAGCGAAAACCTGCTGGAGAATTTAAAGGACGGTTCTGGTGCTCGGGCTCATCTCCGTGGAGACGTCATCGCTCGGTCTAGAATGTTCCAGGGTAGATTAAAGCTCCATTACAGGTCAGATCTGTGGAGAGGCGCCCCCATTCACAGAGAGAATTATTAGACTAAACCAGGATTAATCCAGGTCTAAAGCAAGACTAAAACAGGACTAAACCAGGTCTAAACCAGGACTAAACCAGGTCTAAACCAGATCTAAACCAGGACTAAAACAGGACTAAACCAGGTCTAAACCAGGTCTAAACCAGGACTAAAACAGGACTAAACCAGGTCTAAACCAGGACTAAAACAGGACTAAACCAGGTGTAAACCAGGTCTAAACCAGGACTAAAACAGGACTAAAACAGGACTAAACCAGGTCTAAACCAGGACTAAACCAGGTCTAAACCAGGTCTAAACCAGGTCTAAACCAGAATTAAACCAGGACTAGCCCAGGTCTAAACCAGGTCTAAACCAGGACTAAACCAGGTCTAATCCAGGTCTAGACCAGGTCCGTGGGTGGACTCTAGTCTCTGTGCTCTTACACTTGTTCTAAATCGTTCTAAACACATTCAGGTTCTGCTCTGTCCTGAAAACGGGACTTTTTCGGTATCAAAACCTGCGATAAACGAGGATCTAGTTTCGATACTGGTTTCAGTATCGATTCGTGTCTGATTCTCGATACTTTTGACCGCCTTAGTCCTTGGGCAAAACACTCCAAACCGCTCCATTCTCCCCTCATCATCTCTGAAAATGTGTGTGTTTTTTGTGTTTATTTTCGGTGGCGCTGTCCCTTTAAGAGTTCCCCTCCCTCTTTCCTTCCGCTGTTCCCTCCCTCCTCCTTTCCCCCCTCCCTCCTCTCGCTCGTGCGGTCGTGCCCTCGTGTTACGCACCGGTGTAAACAAGCCCCGACGCGCCGCTGATCTGCGCCTCCTGACCCCACCAGGACCCCGGTCTGCCCCGCTCCTCCTCCTCCTCCTCTCCTCCCTCCTCTCCTTCTTTCCTCCTCTCCTCCTCCGCCGCGCTCTGATTGGTCCCTCTCTCTGCGCACATGCCGCGTCCGTCCGTCCCACACCAGCACCGCTCTCCTCTCTCCTCCTTTCCTCTTCCCTCCTTCTCTCTCTCCTCTCCTCTCTCCTCTCTCCTCGCTCCTCGCGCTCCTGTCCACCTGCCCACGGCGCGATGACCACGCACCACGCACGCTGAGGGAAGGAGGGGCCACGCTGCGCGATTCAAACTGACCAGCGCGGCGACGGAGCGGCGGAGCAGCGGTGCGCCAGCGGCCGGAGCAGCGGGCGGCGAGCGGCGACCGAGCGGCGGAGCAGCGGCGGCGGGAAGTGAGCGCGGCGCGTCCGGAGCAGGTGAGGCTAAAGCGCGGGGGGGGAACGCATCCTCCGGACCGGCGCGCGCGGTCCTCCTCTGCGGATCCGCTTCGGCGCGTCCCCTCCGCGTTGTTTTTTGGACAATCGCGTTTCCCTTTTTCAGACGTGTGCGCATTACCGGAGGACGTGAGCGCGTTTGTAAATGCGGATTTGGAGCTGGAATATGGACGCGAATTTGGCAGCGGAATTTAGCGGCAGATTGAGCCCCCGGACGGACGCGCAAACGTGTTAATGAGCACGAGCGCTGCGCATTTTAAATAATACATCTGAATGGGCAGCGATACCGGGGCTTTAACGGGAAGAATTCAGGCACAAAACGCGCAAAATACGCACCAAAAGCACCTAAAATCACCTAAATTACGCAAACACACCTCTACACAAATGACTTCAAATCAAAATAGTTCAGTTTGTCTCAATGTTTTGACTTTTCTGGAGTTTTTTCCTGTTTTTTTCCCTAAGATACTTTAAAAAAAAATCAAGTTCATCTGTTTAATTAATGCATCATCTTAAAATAAGAAGGGAAATCCACGAAATAAAGTGTAAAAATAAGTAAATAAATGCATAAATCCAAATAATTCTACTGGATAATTGTCAGAGATGAATCAGAATGTGTGTGTTGTGAATTCAAGTCCTTTTAAATCAGTGGAGAAATGTGGTTTTACACCGTGTCTCCGTCTCACTGTCGATCTGGAACCTTCAAACATTTGCACGTTTATGTTCTTAATATCTATAAAAATAGCGTTAAAAATACAGATTACACCAGGAAAAAAAGTTAAATATGTGTGTGTGTGAGTGTGTGTTGCAAATGATTGTACAGTTCTGTGTTTTATATTTGTTTGATTGTGTTACCGATGTCTTTCATCTTAATAAATATCCATAAAAATTGCATAAAAATTCAGATTATACAGACAAAGGGCCGTTTGAGATGAGACGAGAGACAGCGGAATCACAACGACACGAGTTAAAACATGAGAAACCGCAAAATTGACCACAGCTGAATCAAAATTATACTTTAATTTTGAAATCAAGAGTCTGTAGTGTCGTGAATTCAGGTTCTTCTGAATAATCCAGTGAACGCAGCGTCTCAGGCTTAAAACTGCCTCAACACATTCAATTTTCACTTTTACTTTGGGATTTTTTTATTTTTTATTTTACTATTTTAATTTTTTTTTTTTTATTATTTATCATTATTATTATTGTTATTATTTATTTTTACTTTTTTTTCTTTTTATATATACTTTTTTTTTTTTACTTTTTTTATTCACACATTTACATTTACACTGGAACATTTAAACATTTGCACTTTTCCATTTACATATTTTCTGTAGTTTTTCATTTACAGAAAGATCTTAAATTGGAATCGTGGGTTTTGTTTTAGTTTCTTTGAGCGACGCAAACGTTCCTGCCGTGCGAAACGTTGTGATTTTGTTTTCATTGTGTTGCTGATATTTTCTGCCTCAATCCAAAATCGACAGAAATTCCCTAAAAAAAATTCAGATTACACTGAAAAACGGCAGTTTGAGAAGAAAAAGGAAACGGCAGAATCACAACGACACGAGTTAAAACATGAGCAACTGCAGATTTGACCACAGCTGAATCAAAATCATCATTTGATTTTGAAATCTAGTGTGGTAAATTCCGGTTCTTTTGTGTAATCCGGTGTTCGCAGCCACACTTAAAACTGTCTCAGTGCAGATTCCATTTTCACTTTTACATTGAGAATTTTTTTAAACTTTTTTTTTTTTTTTTTTTACAATTTATTTGACATATTTTTAAAAACATTTTTGTACATATATATTTTTTTACACTTTTACACTGGAACATTTGCATATTTTCTGTATTTTTTCATTGACACAAAGATCTTAAATTGGAATCTGTGATGTCACTTAATTGAGACGTGTTTTTTTTAATTTTTTTTTTGCCTTTTGTTTTTCTTCTGCAGTGTGAAACTGTGATTTGACTGTTTTGTTTTCGTGGTGTTGGCTGCTACACAACACCCCCACAAATGTCTACAAAATTTGCATAAAAAATAAAAAAGAGTTTAAACTGAAAAAGGTCAGTTTGAGATGAGAAAATAAACAGCGGAATCACAACGGCACGAGTTAAAACATGAGGAACTGCAAAATGAATCAAAATCATCATTTGATTTTGAAATCAAGTCCAGTCTGTAGTGTCGTGAATTCAAGTCCTTTTGTATAATCCAGTGGACGTCTCGGGCTGCCGCACTTAAACTCAAGTGACTCAAGTGAAGATTCAGTTTTTACTTTTACATTGGAATTTTTAAACATTTATTATTATTATTATTAGTAGTAGTAGTAGTAGTAGTAGTAGTAGTAGTAGTAGTAGCAGTAGCAGTAGCAGTAGCAGTAGCAGTAGTAGCAGTAGCAGTAGCAGTAGCAGTAGCAGTAGCAGTAGCAGTAGTAGCAGTGGTGATGGTAGTGGTGGTAGTAGTGGTGGTAGTGGTAGTGGTAGTGGCGGTGGCAGTGGCGGTGGTGGTAGTGGTGGCAGTAGTGGTAGTGGTGGTGGTAGTGGCAGCGGCGGCGGCGGCAGCAGCGGCAGCGGCAGCGGCAGCGGCAGCAGCGGCGGCGGTGGCGGCGGCAGTGGTAGCGGTGGTAGTGGTAGTGGTGGCGGTGGTAGTGGTGGTGGTGGTAGTGGTGGTAGTGGTGGTAGCGGTGGCGGTGGTAGTGGTGGTGGTAGCGGTGGTAGAGTGGTGGTAGTAGCGGTGGTAGTGGCAGCGGCGGCGGCGGCGGCGGCAGCGGCGGCGGCAGCGGCGGCAGTGGTGGTGATGGCGGTGGTAGTGGTGGCGGTGGTAGTGGTGGTGGTAGTGGTGGTGGTAGTGGTGGTAGTGGCGGTGGCGGTGGTAGTGGTGGTGGTGGCGGTGGTAGTGGTAGTGGTGGTGGCGGTGGCAGTGGCAGTGGCAGTGGTAGTGGTGGTGGCGGTGGCGGTGGTGGTGATGGCGGTGGCGGTGGTGGTGGTGGTGGTAGCGGTGGTGGTGGTGGTGGTGGTGGTGGTGGTGGTAGTAGTGATGGCGGTGGCGGTGGTAGTGGTAGTGGTGGCGGTGGTAGTAGTGGTGGTGGTAGCGGTGGCGGATGGCGGTGGCGGTGGTAGTGGTAGCGGTGGCGGTGGCGGTGGTGGTAGCGGTGGTGGTAGTGGTAGTGGTGGTGGTGGTAGTGATGATGATGGCGGTGGTAGCGGTGGTAGCAGTGGTAGCAGTGGTGGCAGTGGTAGCGGTGGTAGCGGTGGCAGTGGTAGCGGTGGTGGCGGTAGTGGTAGCAGTGGTAGCAGTGGTAGCGGTGGTGGTGGTAGTGGTAGTGGTGGTGGTGGGTGGTGGTGGCAGTGGCGGTGGCAGTGGTGGTAGTAGTGGTAGTGGTGTAGTAGCGGTGGCGGTGGCAGTGGCAGTGGCAGTGGCGGTAGCGGTAGGCAGCGGCGGCGGCGGCAGCGGCAGCAGCGGCAGCGGCAGCGGCAGCGGTAGCGGTGGCGGTGGCGGTGGTAGTGGTGGTAGTGATGGTAGTGGTAGTGGTAGTGGTGGTGGTGGCAGTGGTAGCGGTAGCGGTGGCGGCAGTGGCAGTGGCGGTGGCAGTGGCGGTAGCGGTGCAGTGGTGGCGGTAGCGGTGGCAGTGGCAGTGGTGGTAGTGGCGGTGGCAGTGGCGGTGGTAGCGGTAGTGGTAGCGGGTGGCGGTGGCAGTGGTAGCAGTGGTGGTGGTGATGATGGTAGTGGCGGTGGCGGTGGCGGTGGCGGTGGCGGTGGTGATGATGGTGGTGGCGGTGGTGGTAGTGGAGTGGTGGTGGTGATGATGGTGGTAGCGGTAGTGGTGGTAGTGGTGTAGTAGTGGTAGTGGTAGTGGTAGCAGTGGTGGCAGTGGTGGTAGTGGTAGCGGTGGTAGCGGTAGTGGTGGTGGTGGTAGTAGTGGTGGTAGTAGTGTAGTAGCAGTGATGGCAGTAGCGGTAGTGGTAGTGGCAGTGGCGGTAGTAGTGGTAGTGATGAGTGGTAGTAGTAGTAGTAGTAGCAGTAGTAGCAGCAGCAGCAGCAGCAGCAGCAGCAGCAGCAGCAGCAGCAGTAGTAGCAGTAGTAGTAGTAGTAGTAGCAGTAGTAGTAGTAGTAGTAGTAGTAGTATTTTTTACATTTTTTTTACTTCCTTTTTTAATTATACATTTTAGGGCTGCAGCTATCGATTATTACAGTAATCGATTATTCTGTCGATTATTTTGTTCGAATAATCGAGTAATCGTTTGTTATTGTCGTGTCTACTTTGCACATGTTAAGTCCACACCACGAGCACTGACAGATACACGTGTTTTGGACATGAAAAACGTAATTATCGCTGGGCTCAGGTCGACTCACCTCACGGTTTCTTTTCCACTTGATGTAATGTACGGTTCTGTTTAGATGTTGCAGCATCAGTGTGGAGAAGGTGACTTTTAAAATGTTCCCCAACAGATTACAGATTACATTCCCCAAAATGTAGTTTGTGACGTATTCAAATTAAATTACTTAAAGTGAGTAACGTAATCTGATTACTTTGGATTACTTGATATTGTCATGATTTTTAAAACTACATAAATGTAGCAACCAACTCCTGCAAATTCTTGTTTGGTTTTAGACCTGGTTTAGATCTGGTTTTAGACCTGGATTAGACCTGGTTTAGACCTGGCTTTGACCTGGTTTAGACCTGCTTTAGACCTGGCTTAGACCTGGTGTGAGTTCTGGTTTAGAGGCACAGGAGGAAGTGCGGTCCACCGAGTGTACGCGACAATACACGATCCACGCGCAGAGTAGCGTACCGCGCACTCCTGGTTCTGGCAGATGGTATACTGCGTACCGGAGCGTACCGCGGGCGGCGTACCGGAGATGCGGCGTGAGCGTACCGCGCACTCGATGAGGAGTGTTCCCTATTACTATTGCAACAACACATCATCAGTAGGTAAAACTAACCTGTCTCACGACGGTCTAAACCAGCTCACGTTCCCTCTTAGATGAGGAGGTTCTGCTCTTATTCCACATCCATGGGCGCCGCGCTGTTGTGTGGACAGTGAAGTGCAGCGGTCGTGCGGAAACTTTACCTCTACCACAAAAGGTTCCGGCCATCGCCGAGCGTATGAAAATAAAACGAAGCATCGAGGCAAAAAATAATAATCGATGCATTTTTCTAATCGATTTAATCGATTAACTCGATGAATCGTTTCAGCCCTAACACATTTACACTGGAACATTTAAACATTTTCACTTTTCCATTTACATATTTTCTGTAGTTTTTCATTTACAGAAAGATCTTAAATTGGAATCGTGTGTGTGGGTTTTGTTTTTTTGAGCGATGCAAATGTTTCTGCAGTGCGAAACTTTGTGATTTGACTGTTTTGTTTTCGTTGTGTTGCTGATATTTTCTACCTCCAGAAATATCAACACAATTTGCATAAAAACACAGATTTTAAACTGAAAAAGGACAGTTTGAGATGAGGAAGGAAACGACGGAATCACAAAGACACGAGTTAAGACATGAGCGACTGCAAGATTTAACACAACTGAATCCAAATCACACTTTGATTTTGAAATCAAGACCAGTTTGTAGTGTCGTGAATTCAGGTTCTGTATAATCCAGTGTCCGCAGTGTCTCAGCCTGCAGCACTTAATTTTCACTTTTACATTGGGAAATATTTTTTATTTTATTTATTTATTTTATTTAACTATTTTTAATTATTTTTAATTATTTTTATTATTATTTATTATTATTTTTACTTATTTTTTTAATTTTTTTTACACTTTATATATATATATTTTTACATTCTTTTTTTATTTACACTTTTACCTATTTTTTAGTTTTTTACACTTTTACATTGGAACATTCAAACATTTGCACTTTTAGTTTATGAATTTATTTTCAGTATTTTTTCATTTATAGAAAGATCTTAAATTTAAATCTACGGAGTCAAAGAAAACTAAAACGTGCAGTGTGTTTGTGTTTGTTTTATTTTTTTCTTGAGACGCAAATGTGATTTTAGGAAACAGCAGAATCACAAAAAGAGAAGTTATTACACGAGCGCCTGATTTCTCACGTGTGAATCCAAATCAAAGTGTGATTGTTTTGTGAATTCAGGTCTTCAATTATAATCTATATTTACGCAGTTTCTCAGGGTGTGGCTCTTAAATCTGCAGACTCGGCACAGATCTGTCACTTTAACGTCTGATTTAAGACGAGATTTACCACAACTGAATCAAAATCACACCTGAATTCTGAAATCAGGACTAGTGTGTAGCGCTGTGAATTCAGTTGTGTGTGTGTGTGTGTGTGTGTGTGTGTGTGTGTGATCCGGTGTCCGCCACTTTTACATTTATTACTCACTTTTGTTTGTTTTCGGGATTTTTTCATTTACAGAACGAAACTCAAAAGGTTCAGGTCTTTAATTATTACTGTTTATTTAATTATAATCTATATTTACACAGTTTCTCAGGCTGTGACACTTGAACAGATTAAAATTTCACTTTGACGCTTTTACACTGGATCATTTTTATTTTTACATTATTTGCACTTTTTTTGTACATTTTGTACACTTTTTTTTACTCTTTTGAACATTTTTTGAGCGTTTTTTGTATTTTTTGTACATTTTTATACTTTAAAAAAAAACTTTTTTGTACATTTTGTAAAATAAAATAAAAATGTACACAGTTTTTTCTTTTAACGTTTTTATAAATTTTTTACACTTTTGTTTTCTTTTGTGTAAATTATTTGTACAATTTGTAAAACGTTTTTGTACATTTTTACACAGTTTTTATCTTTTAACGTTTTTGGACATTTTTTACTCTTTTAAAAAAACTTTTTTGTGCATTTTGTAAAACTTTTGTTGTACATTTTTACACAGTTGTTTTTCTTTTAACGTTTTTGTACATTTTTTACACTTTTTAAAAACTTTTTTGTACATTTTGTAAAATAAAATAAAAATGTACACAGTTTTTTTCTTTTAACGTTTTTATAAATTTTTAACACTTTTGTTTTCTTTTGTGTACATTTTTTACACTTTTGTAAATTTTTTGTACATTTTCTGTGGATTTTTGTACACTTTATAATATAATGCACCTTTTAAAGCATTTAAATATATTTTTACACTGGAACATTCATAATTCATAAAACGAGACGAGACATGAGATCGAATCGGCAACAAGACAAGACAAGAATTTTCTTTATGTTCTTTATAATAAATAAATTCTAATCCAGCTCAGAGTTCTGGCCTCACCATTTTTGATTTACTGTATTAAATCTTTCTGACTTTTAGGACTGCAGCTTCTCAGCACCTTCAATTTCACTCAATATTTTTATCCAAACCAAAAAACAAAACAAAACAAATCTGACGAGCTCATCATCATCATCATCATCATCATCATCATCGTGTGTGCACAATCTCGTGGTAATTTTATCTCGTGAGATTTTGTCCCGTTTCTAATCTGTAATGATAAAAACATTTGCAGTTTTAGCTGAATTTATTTAATATCTACACAATTTTGCATAAAAAATACAAAACTGATAAAGGCAGTTTGAGATGAGAAAGGAAACAGCAGAATCACAAAAACAGAAAATAAAACGCCAGCGAGTGCAAAATGTACCAAATCTAAATTTAAATACAAAGTAGAAATCGTCGAATCATAAAATGTACAAATGTTTAATGAAGCAAAACAACTTCCTGATACTGAGGGAAATAATACGACGAAAACACATTCTGAATCCACAATCTTTTTTTTTTGTTTTTTTTGTTTATACCAGGACTGATCTAAACTAGGACTGAACCAGGACTGAACCAGGACTAAACCAGGTCTAAACCCAGACTAAAACAGGACCAAACTAGGACTAAATTAAATCAGGTTTAAACCATGTCTAAACCAGGACTAAACCTGGTCTAAACCAGATCTAAATCAGGTCTAAATCAGGACTAAACCAGATCTAAACAAAGTCTAAACTAAACCAGGTCTAAACCAGGTCTAAACCAGGTCTAAACCAGGACTAAACCAGATCTAAACCAGGACTAAACAAAGACTAAACCAGATCTAAAGCAGGTCTAAACCAGGTCCGTGGGTGGACTCTAGTCTCTGTGCTCTTGTTCTAAACACATTCAGGTTCTGCTCTGTCCTGAAAACAGGACTTTTTTAGTATCGAAACCTGCGATAAACGAGGATCTAGTTTCGATACTTGTTTTAGTATCGATTCGTGTCTGATTCTCGATACTTTGCTCCCTGCGTGTCCCTGTGTCTGTGTGAGCTCTGATTCTGTGTAAAACGATCAGAATATTTCATTTCAGCTCTTTAAACGTACCGCTAACCAGCGGGGACCTGGTTTAGACCTGGTTTAGTCCTGGTTTAGACCTGGTTTAGTCCTGGTTTAGACCTGGTTTAGTCCTGGTTTAGACCTGGTTTAGACCTGGTTTAGACCTGGTTTAGACCTGGTTTAGACCTGGTTTAGACCTGGTTTAGACCTGGTTTAGTCCTGGTTTAGACCTGGTTTTAGACCTGGTTTAGACCTGGTTTAGATCTGGTTTAGTTTAGTCCTGGTTTAGCCCTGGTTTAGACCTGGTTTAGATCTGGTTTAGTTTAGTCCTGGTTTAGTCCTGGTTTAGTCCTGGTTTAGTCCTGGTTTAGACCTTGTTTAGACCTGGTTTAGACCTGGTTTAGACCTGGTTTAGATCTGGTTTAGTTTAGTCCTGGTTTAGTCCTGGTTTAGTCCTGGTTTAGATCTGGTTTAGTTTAGTCCTGGTTTAGTCCTGGTTTAGATCTGGTTTAGACCTGGTTTAGATCTGGTTTAGTTTAGTCCTGGTTTAGCCCTGGTTTAGACCTGGTTTAGATCTGGTTTAGTTTAGTCCTGGTTTAGTCCTGGTTTAGTCCTGGTTTAGATCTGGTTTAGATCTGGTTTAGTTCTAATTTAGACCTAGTTTAGTCTCAGGAGTTTTCCATTTTTATTTTTCCATCCTGGGATCAGAATCGGTATTGAGTATCGAGTCTCTGCTCCTCAGTGTCGATCTCGAGGTCTCACAAATCACCTCCTCGTGTCCTAAACCCGCCCACGGTGAACGTCGTTGGCGGGAAAGTGACACAGTGGGGCTTTAATCACGACGGCGTTCCCATTATAATTCCCATATGGCGGCGGATCCTTTTGTCAATATCTCGGCCCGTTCCAGCGCCGCTCGTCCGTCCAAACCGCTCCGGATCCTCTCCTCCGCCTTTATTTGGGATTTCGGGGACAGATTTTCCGCGGCAGACGATCGGGAATGAGCGTGAGAGCTTTTCCGTCTTTGGCCCGGAGCGGGAGGAGAGGAAGAGGAGGACGGGGAAGTTAATTATTTTTGAGTTCCATGTGAGATTTGGTGGGATTTGGAGGACGGCGTTTTAATTTTGGCGTGTGCGGAGCGACGGGCAGATGTGTTTGTTCAGACGAGCAGGTGGAGACGGCTCCGAGTCGCCGCGAGGAGTTTATTTTTATTCCACAATTACATCCCAACACAGATTTATTGTGTAAATTATTAAAAGAAGCAAAATGTGTAGTTTATGTAGTCGGATCTACAAGAGAGAACAAAAGACCTGGTTTAGACCTGGTTTAGTCCTGGTTTAGACCAGGTTTAGACCTGGTTTAGACCTGGTTTAGTCCTGGTTTAGTCCTGGTTTAGTCCTAGTTTAGACCTGGTTTGGGCCTGGTTTAGACCTGGTTTAGTCCTGGTTTAGTCCTAGTTTAGACCTGGTTTAGACCTGGTTATTTTGGTTTAGACCTTTTTTAGACATGGTTTAGACCTGGTTTAGTCCTGGTTATTTTGGTTTAGACCTGATTTAGACCTGGTTTAGTCCTGGTTTAGTTTATTCCTGGTTTAGTTTATTCCTGGTTTAGTTTATTCCTGGTTTAGACCTGGTTTAGTCCTGGTTTAGTCCTGGTTTAGTCCTGGTTTAGTCCTGGTTTAGTCCTGGTTTAGTTTATTCCTGGTTTATTCCTGGTTTAGTCCTGGTTTAGTCCTGGTTTATTCCTGGTTTAGTCCTGGTTTAGTCCTGGTTTAGTCCTGGTTTATTCCTGGTTTAGTCCTGGTTTAGTCCTGGTTTAGTCCTGGTTTAGTCCTGGTTTATTCCTGGTTTAGTCCTGGTTTAGTCCTGGTTTATTCCTGGTTTAGTCCTGGTTTAGTCCTGGTTTATTCCTGGTTTAGTCCTGGTTTAGTCCACATATCAGACTGATATCGTATTTGTGACATTTGACACATTTTCATGAGAGCTTCAATTCTGAATAAAAATTAATTCTGCTTTAAAAAGACCCTGTGAACATTTAAAGTCTGAACTAGAGGAGGTGGAATTCTGTCAGAGCCAAAAAACGGCACAGATCAGTGTTTCCTCAGTGGAGATCTCACTGTGTGTGAGTCTGTGAAGGCAACAAACTAGTGCAGTGATGGGGGCAAGTTCTGAACTAGTGCAGTGATGGGGGCAAGTTCTGAACTAGTGCAGTGATGGGGGCAAGTTCTGAACTAGTGTAGTGATGGGGGCAAGTTCTGAACTAGTGTAGTGATGGGGCAAGTTCTGAACTAGTGCAGTGATGGGGGCAAGTTCTGAACTAGTGCAGTGATGGGGGCAAGTTCTGAACTAGTGCAGTGATGGGGGCAAGTTCTGAACTAGTGTAGTGATGGGGGCAAGTTCTGAACTAGTGCAGTGATGGGGGCAAGTTCTGAACTAGTGTAGTGATGGGGCAAGTTCTGAACTAGTGCAGTGATGGGGGCAAGTTCTGAACTAGTGTAGTGATGGGGGCAAGTTCTGAACTAGTGCAGTGATGGGGGCAAGTTCTGAACTAGTGCAGTGATGGGGGCAAGTTCTGAACTAGTGCAGTGATGGGGGGCAAGTTCTGAACTAGTGCAGTGATGGGGGCAAGTTCTGAACTAGTGCAGTGATGGGGCAAGTTCTGAACTAGTGTAGTGATGGGGGCAAGTTCTGAACTAGTGCAGTGATGGGGGCAAGTTCTGAACTAGTGTAGTGATGGGGGCAAGTTCTGAACTAGTGTAGTGATGGGGGCAAGTTCTGAACTAGTGCAGTGATGGGGGCAAGTTCTGAACTAGTGCAGTGATGGGGGCAAGTTCTGAACTAGTGTAGTGATGGGGGCAAGTTCTGAACTAGTGCAGTGATGGGGGCAAGTTCTGAACTAGTGCAGTGATGGGGGCAAGTTCTGAACTAGTGCAGTGATGGGGGCAAGTTCTGAACTAGTGTAGTGATGGGGGCAAGTTCTGAACTAGTGCAGTGATGGGGGCAAGTTCTGAACTAGTGTAGTGATGGGGGCAAGTTCTGAACTAGTGTAGTGATGGGGGCAAGTTCTCAACTAGTGTAGTGATGGGGGCAAGTTCTGAACTAGTGTAGTGATGGGGGCAAGTTCTCAACTAGTGTAGTGATGGGGGCAAGTTCTGAACTAGTGTAGTGATGGGGGCAAGTTCTGAACTTCCACGTAAAACACCAATTTGAAGAAGCTTAACTCCACTTTAACCCATCTGACAACAGCCACGAGTCTAACAAACCAAACGCTCTGCCTGGTTCACTCATTAGTGTCTGGAAACATTAGAAAACATCTTCATAAGCACCTCACACTTCCCTCTGCTGATTTCCCACAGGCCAAAGCCCAAAAGACTCTATCGTCGATGTCCAGTATTTTTCTCCCGTTGGTCCACATCGGGGTGTCTGAATTCAAATGCAAAGGCTCCAAATCCGTGCGTCCAGGGCGTTGTTGTTAATTAATACTGTAGAGTAGAATAAATTTATATTTTTGTTTATTAAAATAAAATGGCAAATATTGGTCAGGACTATTTTCTCTTTCCCAAATATCAGTTGTGACGTGTCCCCACTGTCCTGGTGCTTCTGTATATATCTTGAACACGTGTCTCACTCATGGTCTGGCCTCAAAGATAAATCCCATAAAGCATTGCAGCCGCTGAAACAGTCCTCACTTTCTACGCGCTGGCGACCCCCCCCCCCCAGTCCGACCCTGCCTGAACCTCCCTGATTCTGTGGTTCGTGACATCGGTCATGTGACACTATTGCAGAAAACAGTTTAAACAAACCCGAGACAAACGGGAAGCAGCGGAGCTCGAACTTCTACTGGGCCATTTTCCCTCTTGTCGTCTTCCGTCAGCTCAAAATCGGCTGCTGCAACTTCAGACACGGAGCTCCTTGTTTTTACCGCCCACGTGATGTTGTGACGCCAGCCGAGTCATGGGACGAGAGTTTCTGGTGGTTTTGCGGACACAGGAAACGACGTGTCTGGAGGTAAATCGTTTACGGTGATTAGTTTCAGTGTAAACGTGACCTCACGGTCAACGTTTTGAGAATGACACAAAAATTAATTTTGGTACCAGAACGTCCTCCGAGAGCAACTTCCCCCAACCGTCCAAGAGCAGTTTGGTGATGAACAAAGACTTTTCCAGGATGCAGTAGGGCTGGGCGGTAAACCGTTTGAACCGGTATACCGGTAATTTTTATTTTTATGATATGAATTTTTTATTTACCGCCATACCGTGTGTGCGCGCATATGTCGGCAACACAGAGCGGCGGAACGTCGCACAGCGGTAGATTGAGCGGGGGCTGTTTTTCAGTGTTACACCAAACAAGCCAACAAGCCAGGTAAGGATAGCGAGTTGAGCGGTGAGCATGGACGAAGAAAATGACACAGACACAGAACTCATTCCGAAAAAGGAGCCGTGTCTGTTGTTTGGAAATACTTCGGTTTTAAAAAATCTGACGCGGATCAAACACGCATCATCTGTAAGTGTTGTCGAGCTAATGTTTTAGCTGCAGGAGGCAACACAAGCAACTTGCTTCACCACCTCCGCCACAATCATATCCTGGAATACGAAGATTGCATGAAAGTAAAATCTGCATCTTCTCCCCAATCTCTGCGTAACGTTGGCACTGCAGCACAAAACACTACACAGACGTCCCTGGAGGCGCGTTTGCTAAAGGGACCGTCTGTGTAGTGTTTTGTGACACGGCTCCCTTTGTCGGAGAGCGGGAGTGCGCGGAGCCGTGCCCGGGCGAGTGAGCGTAGAGCACGGGTGCGCGGAGCCCCGCTCTTCACCTTTTCGCCCGGGCACGGCTCCGCGCACCCGCGCTGTACGCTCTCTCGCCCGGGCACGGCTCCGCGCACTCCGTCTAAAGGGACCGTCTATGACAAGAAAAGCAAACGTTGGAATGATATTACCAACTCTATCACACTCCACTTAGCCAAAGACAAAAATACCGTTAAATACCGTGATACCGTGATAATTTAAAAAAATACCGTGATATCAATTTTTGGTCATACCGCCCAGCTCCAGGATGCAGCACCTTCCCATAAAGCAGCGGAATAACTAAATGACTCGGGGAACAAAACATAAAGATTTGAGGTCCAAGGCCACGAAACTCCTCACTGAAAACTTGTGGTGGACAAAAAAACATAAACTCTGACAAACTCAAAGCGTTGATTATGTAAGAATGGAGCCGTCAGTCAGGATTTGGTCCAGAAGTTGATTGAAGCTGCAGGGAGAATCACAGAGGTCTTGAAAAATGGACTTGCTGCATGAACTCAGTGTAACTGTCAATAAAATCTTTTGATATTCATGAAATGCTTGTAATTGTGTTTCAGTGAACCATAAAAACATGTGAGAAAACAGCTAAAAACAGTGAAGCAGCAGAGCCTGTGAGAATCTAATATTTGTGTCATTCTCAACACTTTTGGCCTCAGCTGTAGAGTCCTCCGTGCATCTTTGAGTCATCTAGAGATCTCTCCCGGGCCCTATTCAACGAGTCTGTAGGAGGCTCCACCCACAGGCTCCCGTACGACAATTCTCCATAAATGTATAAATACGTGACACAAAACTGCACACGGAGACGGGAGAGACGGGCACAGGACACTCTGAAGGGGGAGTACGTCAGCACAGAGAGTAAAGGGAAGGAAACTCCTAAAACATGTGAATCTGTAGTTTTCTCTGATTATCACATTTTTCAAAAGAATAAAAGGAACATGTTGATCTAAATCTGTGACGTTACAGTTAATTCCCCACAGAAGAGAATTTAAACACAAGATCCACAGATTAATTTGTTCCCAATTTTAAAAAAAACTAAAATCTGAAGCAAACATTTGTTTTTCTGTTTCTGTATTTTTGGAATAATCAATTAAAAATAAAGCGATTTAAATTTGAGATGACCTTTTACTCACGTTTCTATCACTTCAAACTCACGGCTCGGCTGACGGCGGCGACTTTAGCAAAACTCCACAAAACTGGTGAAGAGAAACGACCTGAGGCTGAGGAAAAGTCTGTCTCAGTCTTTAGTCTTTTGCTTTTGATTCAGATTTTATAGAATCACACAGACTTTTCCACAGCCTCAGGTCGTTTCTCTTCTCTAGTTTTGTGGAGTTTGTCTCCGTCAGCTGAGCAGAAATGACGTCCTGTAATTACCGCAGAAATAATAATGAATAATTTTAGAAATAAACTCACACAAATGAAACTGTCACAGCACAAAACAAACCAAATACAAACGTTTTCTCTCATTTTCTTCCTGTTTTGAGGCTGTTTCACATTCTGAGGTTCTGGACGACCTCATCACAGACAGAGGTTTGATACTGAGCACCTTCCCACACACACTGTGGACTTTACCTGCGTGAAGTCGCCCCATCAAAGTCAAACCTGCACAAAGACGATGTCGATTTTTGTGCTTCGTTTGTGCTGCAAAAAGTTTGTGCTTCTTTAGTGTTGGAGAAACGATTCTTTCACAGGTCAAATTGGTGCAGCCCCACAGGAAGCTTCAAAATGCTCGAAAACGCCCAAAATGGAGTCACTCATTTGTGCTGCTAAAAGGTTTGTTTGTGCGATTCTGGTTCTTCAGATATTTGCAGTTTTATTTCGGGTCAATGACGTCGTTTCTCTTCTCTAGTTTTGTGGAGTTTGTCTCCGTCAGATGAGCAGAAATGACGTCCTGTAATTACCACAGAAATAATAATGAATAATTTTAGAAATAAACTCACACAAATGAAACTGTCACAGCACAAAACAGCACAAACCAAATACAAACATTTTCTATCATGTTCTTCCTGTTTTGAGGCTGTTTCACATTCTGAGGTTCTGGACGACGTCATCGACCAAAATAAAACTGTGAATATCTGAAGAACCAGAATCTCACAAACTGAACTTTTTTGCAGCACAAACGATGGACACAGTTTTTGCGTCGGTTGAGTTTGATGGGGCGACTTCACATAAACACACCCCTCACATACACACTCTCTCCACGTGCGCGCTCCTCCCCTCACGTGCGCGCCCCTGCCTCTGTATAATGGGGCATATCTGTTCTATAGTAACACAGGCACAGTGACATGCTCTCTGCTCCCTCGTGCACGCTCCTCTTCACATGCACGCTCCCCTTCACGTGCACTCCCCCTCTTGCACATGTACACTTCTCTCACGTGCACGCTCCTCACACACGTGCGCTCTCCTCCCCTCACGTGCGCGCCCCTGCCTCTGTATAATGGGGTATATCTTTTGTATCTGTAACACAGGTACAGTGACATATGCTCTACTGTCTCGTGCACGCTCCTCTCTTCACGTGCACGGCCCTCACACAAGTGCACGCTTCTCTCACGTGCACACTTCTCTCACGTGCACATGTCTCCCCTAACGTGCGCTCTCCTCCCCTCACGTGCACGCTCTTGCCTCTGTATAATATCTTTTCCATCTGTAACACAGGTACAGTGACATACTCTCTGCTCCCTCGTGCACGCTCCTCTCTTCACATGCACGGCCCTCACACAAGTGCACGCTTCTCTCACGTGCACACTTCTCTCACGTGCACATGTCTCCCCTAACGTGCGCTCTCCTCCCCTCACGTGCACGCTCTTGCCTCTGTATAATATCTTTTCCATCTGTAACACAGGTACAGTGACATACTCTCTGCTCCCTCGTGCACGCTCCTCTCTTCACATGCACGGCCCTCACACAAGTGCACGCTTCTCTCACGTGCACACTTCTCTCACGTGCACACGTCTCCCCTAACGTGCGCTCTCCTCCCCTCACGTGCACGCTCTTGCCTCTGTATAATATCTTTTCTATCTGTAACACAGGTACAGTGACATACTCTCCACTGTCTCGTGCACGCTCCTCTCTTCACGTGCACGCTCCTCTTCACGTGCACTCCCCTCACACACGTGCACACTCCTCTCTGCACGTGCGCGCTCCTGCCTCTGAATAATGGGCTGTATCTGTTCCATCCGTCACACAGGCACAGTGACATGGCACCAGGAGAGACTTCACCAAAAAATCACCAAATTATCACCGGAGCCTCCGCGAGTCCCCGAGCATCCCACTCCCACTCCCATTCCGATTCCCATTCCCACTCCCGCTCTCTCTCTCTGAGCCTCGAACACCACCACGGCTCAAAAACACACCGCCGTCACATTTTACACCACCGAAACGAGAAAAATCATTACAATTATGCACTAAACAATGGTTCTGTTTAAACACACACAGAAATCTGATTATAATCTGATTATAATCTGATTATAATCTGATTATAATCTGATTATAATCTGATTATAATCTGATTATAATCTGATTTCTGGAGTAAATGTGGTGTAAACAGCTCCGTCTGATGAGAGAGATCGGATTTCTGTCGGCCTGAGCGGGTTTAATGAGGAAGTTATGCAAAAAAAACCAGGCGAACTAATGTGACAAAGACAGAAATGGAAGAGAAATGTTAAAGACTGAGCTGACAGGTGCTGACAGGTGCTGACAGGAGCAGACAGGAGCAGGTTTAAAAAGCCACAGCGTGAATTCTAAAAAAGTAAAGTCTCAAAACATCTCCTGGAGGGTTTGTGCAGAATCAGTGAAGCTCTGAACTCACCCGAGGAGAGAGAAATGTGATTTTGTTGGTAATCGACGATGGCCAATCAGCTGCTCCGATTCACACGCGTCACTGAAATAAACAAATCTGATTGGACGATCGCGTTTGGTCCTGACTCGAGGCGCGACAGTGGCCCAGACTTAGGTCCTTCTGGGTAAGAATAAGAATAAAACGTGTGTCAGATCAGTCGGGATCTGACAGACAAAATGTTGGGAAGATTTGGAAATGATTTAATGTTTTTATTCGGTTTATTTGGTGATAATTGAAAACTTTTTTTGTCATTTGTCTTCGTTTGAACTCATGTTTACAGCAGCACTTCTTCTGTGTTCTAGGTTCTGACAGAGCTCAGGGAGGAACCAGTCTGTCCCCATCAAGATCCTGAGAAAACCAGGACTAAACCAGGACTGAATCAGGACTAAACCAGGATTTCAAATGAAGACTAGACCGTAGTTTTCAAGAGTTTATAGTCTTCTGCTAGACCAGGACTAGATCAGGACTAACAAGAGACTTAACCAGAACTAGAAAGTAACGTGACCAGATCTAAATCAGGACTAAACAATAGCTGATCCAGGACTAATGCAGGTTTACAGCAGGTCTAAACCAGACTAGACCAGAACAAGATTGAAACCGGGCTAAACCAGGCCTAAACCAGGACTAAACCAGGACTAAACACAAACTAATCCAGGACTAAAGCAGGTTTAGACCAGGTCTAAAGCAGGACTAAACCAGGACTAAACCAGGTCTAAAGCAGGACTAAACCAGGACTAAACCAGGTCTAAAGCAGGACTAAACCAGGACTAAACCAGGTCTAAAGCAGGACTAAACCAGGACTAAACCAGGTCTAAAGCAGGACTAAACCAGGACTAAACCAGGTCTAAAGCCTGCTGGAGCGCGGCGCCCCCTGCTGTGCGATGGCGTTCACCCTGTCGGAGATCATGGCAGCGCGCCGGCAGCAGACGCAGCCGTCCGGGCAGAGGGAGCGGCGGGCGGCGGCGGTGGAGGTGGACGAGTACAGTACCAACCCCACCCAGGCCTTCACCTTCTACAACATCAACCAGGCCCGATTCCAGCCGCCGCACGTCCACATGTGAGTCCCAACGCCCCACCTCGTGATGTCATGACGTGGTAGTGTTTAACCCCTGAAAACCTAAGGGCAATTTTAGTACTTTAGTATTAGTATTTCTCTTCACCTGGATTTTTTTTTCTCAATTTTGCTTTTAAAACTGCCCCTTTTACCCCTAATGAAGTGTTCTACCTCCTTTTGTTCAGTCCAACCTGTTATTTCACAATCTGCTGCTGTAGTTGTGTCATGAGGCTGTGAGAAAAGCTACAGGACCAGAAATAGAGATGAAAAAACAAACAAACCTGAAAATAAAATTCACACTCTCTCATACAAAACACACAGCAAACATGTAGAAACAACTTTTTGGACATAAAAAATGCTTAATTTAGAGCCTTAGCTACAAAAATGCAAAATCTCAAGTCTGTAAGTAAATTAAAAATCTCCTTATTGCCCTAAAAACAAAAAAAGTGCAGTGGCTCCATGACTTTCCTGGTCCAGTCCTGGAAACAGCTCCTGTCAGGTCCAGGGCCAGAGCCACAGCACTTCTGCATTTCCATGGAGGAAATTACATTTGGATTTGTTCATTTGGACTGAAATAAACCTTTAAATAAAAATAGCAAAGGGATGTGAAATTACACACACCAAGATGTGTCATTTTCCATGTGTGTGAGAATTAACTCCACTTAGAGCAACTTTTTCCCTGGTTATAAACACACACAGTCAGAGGAGTCGACCATCTTGACTCACTTCACTCTTTGGCAAAGTTTGGCTCGATCAAAATGGACGGAGCGCATGAGTTTGGGGAAAACAAAGTTCCTATTGGACACTCGTTTTGCTCACGTCATCACACAGCGTGAGTGTGACGTAGGATAAAGCCGCAGAAATGTACGGAAACCTCTATGTCTGCACTTTCAGAGGGGAAAAGGACGTTTCTGTCTTTTACCGTTAGAAAGTTCTGAGCGGTTATAGAAAACATATAATAATAATAATAATAATAATAATAAATTTTATTTGTAATGCACTTTACATTTCAATGAAATCTGAAAGTGCTACAGTGAGAGCATAAAAAGATGATAAAAACCACTTACAAAGTACATTTAAAACATCCTAGCACAAGGTAAACAAGACAGATTCCTCGGTATCGTGTACGATGTCGTAGGTCTTCGAGGGTTAAGTGAACAGCTCCTTTTGCCTGTAGTCAGTGGTGAGTATGGTTGTGTCGTAATCCGGTTTCCCACGGTATCAGAAAGTAGCATCGGTATCAGTTTCGTTACCGTCATTAAAAAACCTGCATAAGGACCTAAAGCAGCAGAATTTCAGATAAAGCAAAGAGAATAAAATATCGGAGTTAAAATAGACACAATGAACTTTAAATATTGGAAATCAAGGTCAAAATCAGTTTTTTGTTTGACATTAAAACAGTTGTGTGCGTGGAGGCCTGCGCCACAAGGAGCGGGATTTTTCAAAATTTTCGCCAGATATCACTGTAATTTCACTGTGATCAATGTGTATTATTGCAGTTTATTGTACACTGTTGGACTTTTTTGGAGTTTTGCTTTGTGTCGGTGCGCTGTGCTGCGTTGGGGCGGTGTCAGCTGCTCTGCCCGGACCCGTGATTTTCAGTCGCAGCTGGGCGATCTTACTGAACACAAAATAAACTTTCACAAAAAATGCCACCAAAGAAAGCAGCAGCGGTGGAGGAGGTTGTGACCTCAAAAGATCTCTGGACTTTTTATCAGAGGAGATTACAGCGATCGGAGGGATCAAAGACAATTGCTCGAGCTGTTTGAGGAGGTTAAAACCTAAGGCTACAAAATACTGAAAAGGACAAAAAAATAAGTGAATTGGAGCAAAGAGTGGGCGACCTGGGGCAGTACACGAGGATAAAGCGACTTGGTGGTTACGGGCTAAGGATTAAGCCGCGGTCATACAGCGCATGCTGTGACCGCGGACATGCAAGCAGGTGACGGGGCCGAACCGGGTGATCTGGAGATGAGCTCCACGGAGCAGCAGCTCGCTGGCCTTCCTCCAGTCCAGAGGTGTGGACCTGGACATGAACAACATAGAGGCTTGCCACCCGCTCCGAAGAGGAAAGCGAGGGACGCACGAGGATCATTATACGGTTTGTAAACAGAAAACACAAGATTGAACTGCTTAAACAAGGACGGAAACTGAAAGGAACAAATGTCTATATGAACGAACACCTAACCCGTAAAAATGCTGAAATCGCCAGAAAAGCCAGACAACTGAAAAAAGCAAATAAAATTCAGAGCACTTGGACTAATAACTGCAAAGTATTCATCAAACTTAACGGATCACCTGAGGAGGCCAAGGTGATGGTGGTCAGAAGCCTGGATGACCTGAATAAGTTCAACTGAGTGGATTATCAGGTAAAAAATTGCATATCATATACTTGACATCTGATTAAATGAGCATTTCAGCATCAACACTAATGGATCATCATACAGGGACACAGTTAAACATTCAAGATTATAATCATATGGAATTGAAACTATTTTCTCACACCCAGCATAGCATACAAGACTTGGACAATGATATTGACCCGGATAATCGTTTCTTTTCAACTACAAACATTAACTGCAATTATTACACCCAAGAGGAATACAACAGGACCATCAAATCAGATGAGAAATTTTCAATTATGCATTTTAACAGTAGAAGCATGTATGCAAATTATAATTCAATCAAAGAATATGTGCAGTCACTCAAATGTTTCTTTAGTGTTACAGCAATATCTGAAACATGGTTTAATGTGAACAAAGGAATCAACTTTGAGATTGAGGGATATGAACTTCATTATGTAAACAGAGTAAACAAAGCAGGTGGAGGAGTAGCTCTATATGTCAACAAAAATCTGAAATTTAAAGTAATAGATAATATGTCATATGCAATCAATGATGTAGTTGAAAGTATAACAATTGAAATTTGTAATGAAAAGAAAAAAAACACTATCATTAGCTGTATTTATAGGTGCCAGATGCACAGTGTTGAACTCTTTAACTGAATGGATGGAGAAAATGTTTTCTACTGTTAAAAACAAAACAATTTTTATTTGTGGGGATTATAATATTGATCTTTTGAACCCATCTAATCATAAAACCACTGATGAGTTCTTAAACATTATGTATAGTATGAGCCTGTTTCCTGTTATCACAAGACCGAGCAGAATCACCGCATAAATAGCGCCACACTTATTGATAATATTTTTACAAACAATATTGAAAACGTGAACATCAGTGGTCTTATGATTAGTGACATCACTGACCATCTACCTGTATTTGCTATATTTGATATTAACTGTAAGAAAAACAATAATCAGGGTAAATGTCTTTATAAAGCGGCAAAGAACAAATGAAACTATAAAATCACTGAATGATGAATTAAGAAAACAGGACTGGAACACAGTCTACACAGAAACTGATGTGGATAAAGCTTATAATAATTTTCTAGATTTATTTATAAACCTCTATAATAAACACTGTCCTATCAAAAATTTAATAATAATAATAAGTCAGTTAAAAATGTCCTTGGATAACAAAAGGTTTACAAAATGCTTGCAAGAAGAAGAATAATCTTTATAGACAGTTCATTAAACTAAGAACAAAGGAATCTGAAAAGAGATATAAAGTGTATAAAAATAAACTGACTGAAATCCTAAGACAAAGCAAAAAGTCATACTTTAAAAATGTGCTAGATAACAATAAAAACAGTATTAAAAAATTTGGGGTATTTTAAATAGTATAATAAAAGATGGTACAAAAGAATTCTTATCCGGATTATTTCATTGAAAATAATATTGAAAATTATAATATGAGTAATGTTGTTAACAGGTTCAATGAGTTTTTTGTTAATGTGGGGCCAGACTTGGCAGCAAATATTCCAATAAATATAGATAATGGGCAAAATAATCTATTCATCAATAGAAATCCAAACACAATATTTCTCTCAGCTACTACTGAACAAGAGATTTTAAATATAGTAAACACATTTAAAAATAAAACCTCCAATGATTGTTATGAAATAGATATAGTAGTGATAAAAAAGGTAATCAATAATATAATTAAGCCCTTAACTTATATATGTAATTTATCACTTGAAACTGGATTATTTCCTGAAAAAATGAAAATCGCAAAAGTAATACCACTATTTAAAAATGGTGACGCACACATTTTCACAAATTACAGACCCATCTCTCTGCTCCCTCAATTTTCCAAGATCCTTGAAAAACTATTCAGTAAAAGATTAGACATGTTTTTAGAAAATTTCAATATAATTAATCAATGTCAGTATGGATTTAGAACAAACAGAACAACATCAATGGCCATTATAGAGGCGGTAGAAGAAATCACTAATGCTTTGGATTACAAAAAATATGCTGTAGGTATTTTTATAGATTTAAAGAAAGCTTTTGACACCATTAATCATTCTATATTACTTAATAAACTTGAACAGTATGGAATCAGGGGAGTGGCTTTAAGATGGCTCAAAAGCTATTTGACTGAAAGAAAACAATTTGTGAGAATGGGTGAGTTTACATCTGAGTGTTTGGGCATTGCTTGTGGGGTCCCCAGGGCTCAATATTGGGTCCCAAATTATTTAATTTATATATAAAGCGATATATTTAATATATCCAATATATTAAAAATGATTCTATTTGCTGATGATACCAACATATTTTACTCTAATGACAATTATAATAATCTCATTAACAATATTAATGAAGAACTAATTAAATTAAATAATTGGATGAATAATAACAAACTATCTCTGAATTTAAATAAAACAAAAGTTATGTTTTTGGGAAACATAAAGTTGAGTCTGACCTGCAAATTAACATTAATAGTGTAAATATAGAAGTGGTGCCAGAAAATAAATTCTTAGGTGTAATTATAGATGAACAACTCACATGGAAACCACACATCAGATATACTCAATCTAAAGTTTCTAAAAATATTGCCATAATAAACAAAGCTAAATTTGTTCTTGACCACAAATCATTGCACACACTGTACTGTTCATTAGTTCTACCATATTTAACTTATTGTGTAGAGGTGTGGGGCAATACTTACAAAAGTTCACTACATCCCCTCATTATTCTGCAAAAACGTGCTGTGAGAGTTATTCACAATGCAGCTTATAGGGACCACACAAATACGTTATTTCTGAAGTCAAAATTGTTAAAAATGTCTGATTTAATAAATCTGTATACTTTATTATTCTTGTTCAAAGCATATTATAATAATTTACCTGACAATCTTCAAAAGCTCTTCACTGTTCGTGAAAGATCCTACAATCTGAGGGGATGTGGTAACTTTATATTACCAGCAGTAAGAACCACAAGGAAAAGTTTGTGTATATCTGTGTGTGGAGTCAAACTGTGGAACGGTCTTGAGGATCAACTAAAGCAATGCTCAAATACTCATCAATTTAAATGTAAATTCAAAGAAATCATATGGTCACATTATATAGGGAGGATGGGTGATAAATATAAATATTTCATAAATATTATTAATGTTTATACTCATAGTATATTATGTACTAACCATACACATTAATTATCATGTATGTTACTATTGTTGTCATTATTGTTATCATTATATCAATAACTTTCATATGATGAATATAGAACAAATCAACCTCAGTAATAGGAAATAGTGATTAATATGACAATATATATATATAAAAAAAATAATAATAATAATAATAATAAATCAATAAATAATAATAATAACTAATAAATAAATAATTGTTATTATTGTTATTATTATTATTTAAGTCCTGACAGTACATGGTACTATACAAATTATCTTAAAATAAAATTATTCTCAATGTACAACACATTCAATAGAACAGGGCTTTGGCAAGTTGTGGCTCTGTGGCGGGGAGATGATCCCCTTCGCGCAGCAGAGCGAAACAAATACTTGCTTTTCTAATGCACAGATCAGGACACTTGGCAAAGGGTGGTCCTGTTGTTGGAGGGCGGCCCCTCTCCGGCAGCAGCTCCACAAAACATCCTGCCTCTTTTAATGCACAACACACATCTCCTGAAAGATCCACCATCTTCACCAAAAACAGAACATTGTTTGTAGTTATAATGACGATGACGATGATGATGATGACAATGATGACAACAATGGTGGTTGTAATGGTGATGTGATAGTGATAATGATGATGAAAATAATGAGGATGCGATAATGATAATAATAATAATAATAATAATAATAATAATAATACAGCAGTATTATAGTGATGATTATAGGGTATGACTTCGACAGTGATAGTAATGTCATCTATAGTGGTTAATTATGGAACATATGAATATGTAATGAATATACAACCATATTGATTGAATTAAGGAAGGCAAACTTATGGCTTGCATAAAGAAAGAAATTAGGGGTGGGAGTCAATAAGTTTTACTTCTTCCCACTCCCTTTCGAGCGTACCACACTTTATTATTTATTATAAGAATTGTATTATGTATATGTATATATAGATGTTTATGTGTGTTTATATATATCTGTATATGTATATATGTGTATATAAACATGTTTTCTTTCATGCTCGAAATAAAGCAGCAAACAATAATGAAACAACAAACTGTTTTCCCATTTTATTGTTTTTTGTTCTTAATTGAAACTCAAAAGAATGAACGGTACACGGACGGTAGATGAAGAAAACTGGGACATTTTCTCATTTTTTCTACATTTTGACAGATTTATTCCCGTGATCAGAGCCTGTCGGAAGTCGTCATCTCATGTTTCCAAACGTCTTCCTGGTTTGTGACGTCAGAGCGAATAGAGCCAAACGTCTTTGTTTAATATTGTAAAACTGTCTCGGCTGGAAAGGCAATAAAAAGCCCCATCAAGATCCAGACTTAAATAAACCTGCGTAAGGACCTAAAACCACAGCAGGACTTTCTCCCCTCCGCTCTCCCTCCTCTTCAAACGTGGCTCCGCTCGGAGATTTCCATCCACACGCAGCAGGAAGAAGAAAAAAAACCTGACCGACGCTTCGTGTGCGACGCTGAGCCCAAAAGTTTGTGATGGAGACGTTTTATCGAAGCCGAGAGTCGAGAGGGGACGAGGTGCTGAAGAGGAGAAAGTTCCCCGTGTCATGAGGCCTGTATTAGGACCGATAAATGTTCAGGTGAGTTTGAGGAATGAGGGAGTCACATCCAGGTACCTGCAGAACGATTCTTTAATGTCTAAGGCTGTTTGTGTGGTTCTACCCGAAGAACGCACACGATTATTTAGACGTTAAAAGTGTCTGAGACCGAGATGAACGCAGCGTCGTGCAGCCTCTGGTGGTGCAACAAGATCAAACAAGGAACACGACTAAAACAGTCACATAAACAGAAATAAACTGGACTGTGGACCGTCTTTTATACACCCCGCTCGAGGGTGAAGTCAGACTTTCACGGAGGAGACGGTAAAGCCCAATTTATGGTTCTGAAACTTTCTAACGACGCCTCAAAACGACGCAGACGATAAGGGCTGTGATTGGTCCTCTGCACCGCTCTACATTTCCTCCGCTCATTCTAGACTTTGAGGAATCATGTGTTTAATGCGGCTTTGGCACATTTGTTTCCGTTTTACACAAACCAAACTTCAAACCGCGTGGCTCATTTGCATACAGCTCATTTGCATACAGTATAAGCGCTGATGCTGATGCGATCGAACGCGCTGCAGAGTTTGGTTTGATCAGAACTTGCGCCTCATCTTCAAATATAAAGCTGCGACTCGGTTTCTGAACGGTTTAGGCGCAGCTACAGAATAATTCCGAATTAGTCACAGTGACACGCTGCAAAATACATGTTTAACGGGATCAACATTTGGATACCGCCTAAACCTCCTCCTCGCCCCTCTTCTCCTCCTCCTCGCCCGGCTCTTCCCCATCTGGGTAGCTGTGGTCATACTGAACTGGCCCACGGGCCTGGACATCTATAGCCTGTCCGTCCATGGGAGTGGATCCCTCCTTCACTGTAGTTCTCCCCGAGGTTTCTTCTTTTTCCCAGGACCCTGGGTTTTTTGGAGTTTTTCCTTGCTGAGAAGGAGGGTCTAAGGACAGGGGATGACTGGACAATGTTTCATTTGCTGCTTTACATGAATGTTGTTTATTCCTGTTTTGATATGTCTGTGTGTATGTTTTACTCATCCAAATCTTGGAACGCCCTTAGAGGAAACTGTTGTTGCGATTTTGGGCGCTACAAAATAAATTGAATTGAATTGAATTGAATTGAATTGAATTGAATTGAATTAAACCTAATGGTGAGTCTGGGGAGTCAAGGCTGCATTTAATCGAAAATGTGAACAACCTTCCCAAAAAAAAAAATCAGATTTCCAAAAAAAATCTGAATTGAGCATTAATCCCGGCAGTCTGAACGTCGTCTATTTTGACTCCAGAATAGCTCCGTATTCATGCAATTAATGTGAGTAAAAATAAATATGCCGTATTTCTTGAGTATAAGTCACACCAGCCAAAAAATGCGAAGTGAAGAAGAAAAAAACATGTATAAGTCGCACTTTTTGTGGGAAATTTATTTTATAAAATCAGAGACCAAGAACCGACATTTTATCTCAAAAGGCGAGTTATAGAAGTGATAGTGATATAAACGACTCAATAAGGAAGAATCCGTGGATCATTCGTTCGTCCGTTTTTCAATATAGAACAAAAAATGAGAAAAAAATGAAAAAAAAACAACTCTTTTCTTTGTTATTTGTCTCTAAAACCAAAATGAGAAAAGGATAATGATTTGTTTTTTCATTTTTGATTCATATACACGATTCATATATTTGGTCTATGGACTGTCAGGGTGAAAAATGTAATATATAAGTCGCAGGAACCACCCAAACCCTGAAAAAAATGATTTAGTTTGCATAAAAAGTGGTGTTATTAAAGTGTTTTAGCGACTAAAAGTTACCGCAGGATGACCTACGCCTTTAGTTCAGCAGAGATCGGCATTTCCAGGACTGAGACGATCCAAATGATTCTAGTGAAGGTGTGTGGAGTTTAAAAAACGCAGTGGAGCACTTCCTGTATCACCACATGATGATGTCACAAGGTGGAACTCAGCGTAAATGTGCAGGTTTATGCGTTAAACATGTGTGAGTGAAGCCAAACAGGACTCCAGGTGTGTTTGAGATCCGGCTCTTTACTGAACAGAGAAAACGCTTCTTTACGTTTCCCGTGATTCCGTCTCTGCGGTTTTAACCTGTTTTTATTTCCGGCGTGTTCCTCCTTCCTTAAATAGGTCACGGCTCGTATATTTTCCATAACTCCACCGCGGTTTTGGAGCTGGAGTCGGGATCTGAAAGGCGAGGAGGAGCCGTCCCCGGTGTTTGGACGACTCGGGCTCCCCTGGGCTCCGTGTTCTGGAGGAGGCAGGGGGGCCCCGCAGACGCTCTGCCCAGGGACCAGGCTCTGAAGTGGGGCAGGCTTATTCACCAGCGCCCCCTCCTCCTCCAGAGAGAGAAGAGAGGGGGAGAGATCCCACCGGAGGGAGGAGAGGAGGGAGAGAGGGAGGAAGAGAGGGAGAGGAGAGCTCCAGAGAGAGAAGAGAGGGGGAGAGATCCCACCGGAGGGAGGGAAGGAGGGAGAGAGGAAGAGAGGGAGAGGAGAGCTCCAGAGAGAGAAGAGAGGGGGAGAGATCCCACCGGAGGGAGGGAAGGAGGGAGAGAGGAAGAGAGGGAGAGGAGAGCTCCAGAGAGAGAAGAGAGGGGGAGAGATCCCACCGGAGGGAGGGAAGGAGGGAGAGAGGGAGGAAGAGAGGGAGAGCTCCGGAGAGGGGGAGAGATCCCACCAGAGAGAAGGAGAGAAGAGAGGGACAGAGAAGGAGAGGGGGAGAGAGGAGAGCGAGAAGGAGAGACCCCACCAGAGAGAAGAAGAGAGGGAGAGAAGAGAGGAGGAGAGAGAGGAGGAGAGATCCCAACGGAGGGAGGGAGGGAGGGAAGAGCGAGGGAGGAAGAGAGGAAGAGGAGGGCTCCAGAGAGGGGGGGGATCCCACCAGAGAGAGGAGAGAAGGAGAGAGGAAGAGAGACAGGAGAGAAGAGAGTGGGAGGAGGAGAGGAAAAGAGAGGGAGAGGAGAAGAGAGCTCCGGAGAGGAGGAGCCATCCCGCTGGAGGGAGGGAAGGAGGGAGGAGAAAGAGAGAGAAGAGAGGGAGAGAAGAGAGGAGGAGCCATCCCACCGAAGGGGGGAGAAGAGAGGGAGAGAGGGAACAGGGAGGGAGAGGAGAGGAAGAAGAGCAGTCCCACTGGAGAGAGGGAAAAGAGGGAAGAGAGGAAAAGAGAGGAAGAGTGGAGGAGAAGGAGAGAAGGAGAGAGGAGAGGAGGAGAGAGAGGGAAGAAAGAGAGAGGGAGAGGGGAAAGAGAAGAAGTGAGAGAAGGAGGAGGAAGCGCAGTCCCGCCGGAGAGAAGAGAAGAGAGAGAGAGAGGCAGAGAGAGAAGGAGAGGTGAAGAGAAAGACAGAGCGGGGGAGACAGGGAGAGGAGAAGAGAGCGAAGGAGAGGAAGACGGGAGGGAGAGAAGAGGGAGAAGGAATGGGGAAGAGAAGAAGGAAAGAAGAAGAGAGAAGGAGGAGAAAGAGAAGGAGGGGGAGAGAGAAAGAGAGGAGAAAGCGAGAGGGTGATCAGTCCCGCAAGAGAAAAGAAGAGAAGGAGGGGAGGGTGAAAGAAAGGGAGGGAATAGAAAAGGAGAGAGAGAGAGAGAGAGAGGTCTGAGGTGCAATATGACTATTTTACATTTACGAAGCTCTCTCTCCTCTCTTTTCTCTCTTTCTCTCCTTCTCTTTCCAAAGTTTTCCATAATTCATGAACCACATTTTAAAATAAAAACTTTACAGCAGAATCCAAAACATTTTAAAGCAGCTGATGGAGTTTCTATGAGCAGAATCTTTTTTTTTTTTTTAATTTTATTTCCGAAATATTTAAATATTTTAAAGAGAATCCGCAGACACAGAGACACGTGGGGAGTTGAGTCTGAAGACAGCGGAGCGACGAGGGAACTTCATAATGACTGTTTTGGTTTGTGTCTCCAGCACCAGCGGCTCAGGGATCTGCACACTGAACCCTTTATTATTTTAGATTTCAGGGATTATATCTGCAAAGTTTTATTTATTTTTAGTAGCATCAAGTTTTATTTTGGCAACACAGTTTACGGCAGGGGTGTCAAACTCACTTTGGTCCGGGGGCCGTATGCAGCCTACTTTGATCCCAAAAGGGCCGGATCAGAAAACTCAGTTCTCTCTTCAAGTTATTGTATTTTTCTCCGTGTCTCGTAGTGGTGTTTCAGATTATATTCCTCGAGCAACGCCACTTGTTCCAAACACACTGAGCACAGATTTCCCATTCACCTCTGTCAACAAATAAGAATTAGACTATTTTTCTTGGGAAATCCTGAACTCAGCATCTGCTTTTCTCATTTTTTGACATTTTGCTGATGAGGGTCACGGTCGACAGTCAAAACGATCGTCCTTTAAGAGCGTTTGGAAAGAGGAAAGTCTTCATTTGTGCTGCTCTGGTGGGAGTCGCAACGCACAGAAACGCCGGAGACGCTGCTATGCTGAACGATGCAGAAAATTAACAGAAAAATCAGAAAATTTTAAGTATTTTAATAGAAAAATCAGCCGAGGGCCAGATTAAAGGTCTTGGAGGGCCGGATCTGGCCCCCGGGCCGCATGTTTGACACATGTGGTTTACGGGTTTGGACTTAAGGGAAAATATGAATGAACGCGTTTTGAAACGGCTCCAATTTAAAGATCTGAAAGAGAGAGGGAGGAAAGAGAAAGTCAGAAAGAGAGCGAGAAAGAGGAGTGAGATCTCTGTTTCTGCTGCTGTCTGACTCATTTTGGTCTTAAGATAAGATGAACATCTTATTTGTATTTCACAGTTTTGTCCTTAACTCAAGATCTGAACGTTAATAACCGACCAATCAGACGCTCCCGTCCGCACTGGCAACAGGTTTGACTGACAGCGTCGCTAAGCTCCCGCTCCCGTAAAGGTCGTACGGAGGATTTTCCGAGGAAAGAGAAATCCAGCGACTGTTTGTCCTTCTTCAGATGTTCCTCCTCCACAGCTCCGTCAGTAGAAACACCTCCTCCTCTTTACTGGAGGAATCCTCTTTGTTTACAGCCGCTGTGCTTCAGAATCACTGAAGTTTTGCTGTTGAAGTTACGTGTCCAGAAGTCATTTCATTTTTAATTAATCATTACATTTATACAGCGCCTTTCAAGATACACAAAGCCACTATCGGTAACTACAGGTTTACTACAACTGTAGCCACAGCTGCCCTGGGACAGACTGAAGAGAGGCTCTAATCTGCACCATCGACCCTCCACCACCAACACTCACACACTCCACTTTCATACTCGGCAATGTGGGTGAAGTGTCTAAGAACTAGTGCTTTTTTTTATCAGATTAATCACACTTTAGAATTTTGATTAATCACGATTAATCGCAGTTTATTATTCTTAAAAAACAAAACAAAATATTTTTACAAAAATACAATTTATTATCAAAAAGTTATATTATTGACATTTTTCTATTGCTGGTAGTTTTGTTGTCCTGCTCGGCTTGTTGTTGGTTCAGTATCGTCGTTTCTGCCGCAGAATCAAACCCGTGTTTTGCTTTAAGTTGGTATTTTAAACTTGTTTAACTCTGTTCATCGCTGCGACATCTGCAAACTACTGCAGTTTCTCTAAAGTCCCGTGGGGCAGTTTTTTGCAGAGCTCCAGTCACCGTCTCATCTGTCGTCTTCACATCTGCGTATGGACCTGATCACTGACCTAATAACCTGCGCCGCCTTTCAGGACCATCCGCACTTTCCACAGAGGAGCGTTCAGAACAAACTGTGGGATTAATCTGGGTTAAAAAAAAAATTAGTGCGATATTTTTTTGTGATTAAACGGATGCGTTAACTCGTTAACGTCGACAGCCCTACTAAGGACACAACAACAGTTTGCCTTGTGGCACCTGGAATTCCCAGTGTCTCCCAGATCCTGCTGAGATCTGACGGGATCAGACATTGACAAACCGGCACGGCCACATGTAATTTATCAACGTCTTTAGACCCTTCGGCTGCTTCAGTCGCGCCATCTCTGGAAGGAACCTCCGAGAATCACTTTAGTTTGACTCCACTCCCTCAAAAACGGACTTTCTTTTGCGGTGAACTGGTCGTGGATTCTCGTCCGCCATCACAACAAACTTTGTGTGAACTGTGAGGAAGCTCCAGTCGGGAAAAGACGCTCAGAATCGCTACGTTGGTCGAGTAAACGCCCAGCGAGCGCCTCAAGGACACACATAGGAAAAACAAACATAGAGAGTTTGATTGACGACCGACCAACATTATTCATTATTTCTGTGGTAATTATAGGACGTCATTTCCGCTCAGCTGACGGAGACAAACTCCACAAAACCAGTGGCAAAAACGATCTGAGGCTGTGGAAAAGTCTTTAGTCATTTGCTTTTGATTCATATTTTATAGAATCACACAGACTTTTCCACAGCCTCAGGTCGTTTCTCTTCTCTAGTTTTGTGGAGTTTGTCTCCGTCAGCTGAGCAGAAATGACGTCCTGTAATTACCACAGAAATAATCATGAATAATTTCAGAAATAAACTCACACAAATGAAACTGTCACAGCACAAAACAGCACAAACCAAATACAAACGTTTTCTCTCATTTTCTTCCTGTTTTGAGGCTGTTTCACATTCTGAGGTTCTGGACGACGTCATCGACCAAAATAAAACTGTGAATATCTGAAGAACCAGAATCGCACAAACGAAACTTTCTGCAGCACAAACGAAGCACAAACGACTGACTCCATTTTGGGCGTTTTCGAGCATTTTGAAGCTTCCTGTGGGACTGACCCCAATTTGACCTGTAAAAGAATCGTTAATTTCTCAAACACTAAAGCAGCACAAACTACTGACATAGTTTTGGTGCAGATTTGTGTTTGACGGGGGCCGACGGTGTGGCCTCTTCGTTTTACCCCGTGTGTGTGTGTGTTTCAGGGTGGACCCGATGCCCCACGACACGCCCAAACCGCCCGGGTACACGCGCTTCGTCCTCACCTCGGACACTCACTCCAGGACCGACTCCATCCACATGCCGTACGGAGACGTGCTGATCCACGCCGGAGACTTCACCGAGCTGGGGCTGCCCTCCGAGGTCAAGAAGTTCAACGACTGGCTCGGTAAGAACTACTACACATATATACTACTACTACTACTGTTGATACTACTGTTAATACTACTACTACTACTGTACTCTGAGCTGGGCCCTCCGAGGTCAAGACGTTCAACGACTTGAAATACCCGTCAGTCATCGGCGGGGTCTCCATCTCTGAATTGTTGAGCAACACAGATCTACATTTTCAGTATGCAGAAGCCTGTGCAGAGTTGTGTTTTACAGTGTGAGCAAACGAGTGAATAAATGTTACCGACACACAGTCAGTGCAAGTGTCAAGGACCAGGGTTTAAGACAATAACTGGGGACAGTTATTGTGATTAATGTCATGAATGTCATCGTTAACTCACGATTAATCGCAAATGAATCGCATATTTTTGTCCCCTTGAACCATCATGTTAATCATCTTAGCTTTATACAGTCCATCCTCACATTCAATATCACAGCCTGGTTTGGTTCACTCAGTCTCACTCATCGCAACACACTCAACAGAATCGTTAAAATCAGCAGTAAACTCATAGGACAGCAGCAAGAGTCACTCACCACCATCTACAATGACAGAGTCTTGAGAAAGGGACACAGATCTCCACAGACTCACACACCCTTCACTCACTCTACAGTCTGTTACCATCAGGACGGAGGTTCAGGTCCCTCTCACTTCAAACTAAGAGGGCCACGGCCAGTTTTATTCCCTCCTCCATTCGCCTGTTAAATGGCTGATGAAGCCACATGGTAAAGCTAATCTGCATTGGGGAAGTGAGAGGTGCTGTTACGGATGTATTCTTTTATTGATCTATTTATTATTATGCATTTGATGAATGTGCTTTTTATTAATGTTTGTGTGGAGTCTTCACTTGTGCTGGTGCTCTGTCTGCAAACGAAGTTCCTAACGGATAAATAAAGTTATTTGAATTGAATTGAATTGAATTGAATTATCCTCATAGAAAAGTGCAGAGGCTTTGTGCAGATGTTTTATTTTCTTTGTAAACTCTGCATCAGTGTGAGTGAAGTGTCTCTTCTGTCATCACAACAGTCACATAACGGGTGAAATAATGTGCTGTGACCTGAGGTAGTTCCATAGTCCGTGTATATGAATGGACTAAGCTAACCCGTTAGCTGCTGCGTGCCAAACAGGAAGTGCTCCAGGAGGCTCTTCCGGCTCCTTCTCTCCTTTTTCCCATTGACTCACATTAGCATCTTATCGTCCCTCTGTCTGGACCTGCTGCTGTGGCCTCGTCATTTTGGTCTTAAAATGTTCGTATGAACCCACGACACAGGATCCTGCTTTTTTTTTCATCACTATTTTGTCCGTCAAAAAAAAAACGTCTTCATAACATAGAGCCTGGCTCCAGATTAGCTCCTGTAACTGTGGCATCAGGAGCCTCATTTGAGCGACGCCGACGCTGTGGAGACGACTCAGTCCACTTCTTTTATACAGTCTATGGGTGGTTCATGACTGAGGGACGTCCAGTGATCTGCAGTTAGTCTGTGTTTGTCGCCCCAGCTCCTGCTGTACCCGGGGCCTCGCGCTGGGACATTGGGCCGTGTCGTGCTCGGGTGCGTTTGTCTGAGAAGTTAGGGTGACCAAACGTCCCTGTTTACCCGGGACAGTCCCAGTTTTGAGCCCTGTGTTCCCCTGTCCCAACAGATTCATCCAAAACCAGTGATTTGTCCCAGTTTTCTATAATAAATGTTCCAGGTGTCCCTATTTTTCACCAATCTGATCCCTGCCAACAGTAAAGAGAGGCATAAACTGTCATTTGTTTTGGTAAAATACAGAAAAGCTGCTTTAAAATGTCCAAAACACAAAGAAAACGTGACTGTACTGTTGTCGTTAGTCGTTAAGTCAGCGCTTGTTTCACAGTTTTATTACTACTAACCACCCTAAACCGGGGATGTCCCAGTTTTTTATTTTAAAAATCTGGTCACCCAAAAAGAAGTCGCTGTCCGTGGTCCTTGTTGTGGATTCGCTGTGTGTTTTGAAGTGGACTACTACTGTTAATACTACTGTTAATACTACTACTACTACTACTACTACTACTACTACTGCTACTACTACTACTGCTACTGCTACTGCTGCTGCTGCTGCTGCTGCTGCTGCTGCTGCTGCTACTGCTACTGCTACTGCTGCTGCTGCTGCTGCTGCTGCTGCTGCTGCTGCTGCTACTGCTACTGCTACTGCTACTGCTGCTACTGCTACTGCTACTGCTACTGCTACTGCTACTACTGCTACTACTACTACTACTACTACTACTACCGTTGCCGCTGCTGCTGCCGCTGCCGCCGCCGCCGCTGCCACCTGCCACCTGCTACCGCCACCGCCGCCTACTACCACCACTACCGCTACCGCCACCGCCACCACCGCTACCGCTACCGCCACTGCCACCGCTACCGCTACCACTACCTACCGCCACTGCCACCGCTACCGCCACCGCCACCGCTACTACCGCTACTGCTACTGCTACCGCTACTGCCACCGCTACTACTACCACCACTACCACTACCACCGCTACCGCTACCACCACCGCCACCGCCACCGCTACCGCTACCGCCACCGCCACCGCTACCACCGCCACTGCCACCGCCACCGCTACCGCTACTGCTACCACTACTGCCACTGCCTACCGCTACCGCTACCGCCACTGCCACCGCCACTGCCACCGCTACCGCCACCGCCACCGCCACCGCTACTACCATCACTACCACCACTACCACCGCTACCGCTACCGCTGCCACCGCTACCGCCACCGCTACTGCCACCGCCACTGCCACCGCCATACCGCCACTGCTACCGTGCCACCGCTACCACTACCACTACCACCACTACCACCGCTACCGCTACCACCACCGCCACTGCCTACTGCCACTGCCACCGCCTACCGCCACCGCCACTACCATCACTACCACTACCATCGCTACCGCTACCGCTGCCACCGCTACCGCTACCGCTACTGCCACTGCCTACTGCCACTGCTACACTGCCACCGTGCCACCGCTACTGCCATCGCTACTACCGCCTACCTGCCTACCGCTACCACTACCACTACCACTACCACTGCTACTGCTACGCTACCGCCACCGCTACCGCCATCACCACACCACTACCACTACCACCACCGCCACTGCCACCGCTGCCACTGCCACCTGCCTACCTACCGCCATCTGCCACTGCTACCGCCATCTGCCACTGCCACTGTGCCACCGCTACCACTACCTACCACTACCACTACCACCGCCACCGCTACCTACCATCACTACCACCACCACCGCCACTGCTACCGCCACCGCCTACCGCCACTACCATCACTACCACTACCACCACTGCCACCGCTACCGCCACTGCCACTGCCTACTGCCATCGCCACTGCCACTACTGCCACTGCCATCGTGCTACTGCTACTACTACTACTACTACTACTACTGCTACTGCTACTACTACTACTACTACTACTGCTACTGCTACTGCTACTGCTACTGCTACTGCTACTACTACTACTACTGCTACTGCTACTACTACTACTACTACTACTACTACTGCTACTACTACTACTACTACTACTACTACTACTACTACTTTAAGTATTTAGATCTTACATTTTGGCCAAGATTTTTGCAGTGGAGCACCCATCACACACACACACACACACACACACACACGCACACACACACACACACACACACACACACACACACACACACACACACACACACACACACACACACACACACACACACACACACACACACACACACACACACACACACACAGGAGGAGGTCATTATTTCCTCTTGTTTCGGCACAATCGTTCCCAATTTCACGTCTTTCAAAAGTCAAATCTCCCTCCTCCTCCTCCCTCCCTCTTCCTCTCTATCTCTCTGTCACTCCACTTCTCTCCTCCTCCCCCCTCTCTCTCTCTTTCCCTCCCTTTTTCCCTCCTCTCTTTATGCCTCTGTTTTTACTGATAAATTCCCTCTCTTCTTCTTTTGTCTCTTCTCTCTCTCGGCGGCAGCTCCACATTCGTCCGCTCGTATTTTTAGACTTTTTTCTTCCCCCTTTTCCACGTTGTCTCTCCCTCTTTCTCAATCCTTCCTTTTCCCTCTCTTTCTCTCCTCCATCTCTCACCCCTGTCTTTCTCCTCTTTTCTCTCTCTTCCCTTTTTTCCTTCTCTCCTTCCTTGCGTCTCTTTTCCTCCCTCCTCTTCCTAATTCTTCAACCTTTCCTCATCTCTCTCTCTCTCTCTCTCTGTCACTCTTCCATCCCTTTCTCCCTTTTCTTTCCCTCCTTCGCTCTCTCCCTTCTCTCTCTGTCTCTCTCTTTCTCTTCTCTTTCCGACTCCCTCACCGCTTTCTCTCCTCCTCTCCTCCCTCCTTCCAACTCTCTCTACCTTCCTCTCTCTCTCTCCTCCCTCCCTCTTTCTCTCTCGCTCTTCCCTTTCTCTCTCTCTTTCCTCTTCCTCTCCTCCTCTCTTCCCCCCTCTCTCACCTCCCTTTCTTTCTCGCTCTCTCCTCCCTCTTCTCCCTTTCTTCTCCTCCTTTCCTTTCCTCCCTCCCTCTCCCCTCCCTTTCCTTCTCTCCTTCTTCTCCTCTCTCTCTCTCATCCCTCTTCCTCTCCTTCCCTCTCTCTGTCTCTCTCCTCCCTCCCTCTCTTTCTCCTCCGTGGCAGCTGCTCCGTTCTTTGTCACTCGTTCTCGGTCTGAGGCGGGAAAACGAACAAAAAGAAAAGAAGAAAAACTCAAATTTGGGCTGTCGGCGTAACCATGGCAACCGCTCACCTGTCAATCACACGCCGCCAAAATGTGCCCACGACGACGACGAAGGAGACGAAGAGAGAGGAAAAGAAGAAAAGAGGGAGGAGAGGAGGAGAGAGGGGGGAGAGGAGGGGAAAGGAGAGAAGAGAGAGGAAAAGGAGGAGAGGAAACAAGAGAGGGAGGAGAGGGGGGAGAGAGAGGAAAGGAGAGAGGGAGGAGAGGAGGAGAGGGGGGAGAGGAGGAGAGGGGGAGAGAGGGGAGAGGAGAAAGGAGAGAAGAGAGAAGAGAGAGGAGAGGAGGAGAGAGATAGAAGAAAAGAGAGAGGAGAAAAGAAAGAGGGGGAAAGAAGGAAAGAGAGAGGAGGAGAGGAGAGAGGAGAAAGAAAGAGGGGGAAAGAAGGAAAGAGAGAGGAGGAGAGGAGAGAGGAGGAAAGAGAGAGGAGGAGAGGAAACAGGAGAGGAGGAGAGGGGGGAGAGAGAGGAGAGGAGGAGAGGAAAGGAGAGAGGGAGGAGAGGAGGAGAGGGGGGAGAGGTGAGAGGAGAAAGGAGAG